>OY755239.1:43699574-44299574 GCA_963576725.1 Azorinus chamasolen
GCGCCCTGTTTCCATTTAAACCAATAATTATGGAGCAAGTACTGTAGCTATTTCATTAGCAACATTTGTCTTTTTTCTACCTTCTGTTAAAATTCCATCTATTTGCATTGATTTGAAGTGTCAAAAACTTTAAATTACAAGAAATTCCATTTCTGTATACCTGTCTGCAACCCTGCTTGTTTGTCAATGAATTGTTTGTTTTGTTTTTTGCTGCATTTGTATGCTTTAGACCTTTTTGCTTTTTAGTTGCGTTTTGCTATGTATTATATGTTGCTGTCGACCTTAAGCTTTTATGATATATGATTATCAAAACCTACTAAATATGCTTTTTCGGGAAGGATTTAGTATAGCTGACCCCGGAAATCACAAATCAAGAATCACATTAAAGCACAGCACATGCGTTATTGTGCCAAGGATGTTGGCATGTTGCTAGGGAAGTTAAAACGCGATGCCATTTTGTTTCATCGTTTTGTGTTTATCTCTGGTCACTGCGGCGACTGTTGTGCAATAACTGTCGATCACAAATTGTTCAGTAAACGGATTTCAAGCGAGGAAATGTTTTATCTTATCATTTCTATAAGTGGCTTTGATTTTCTGTATGAAAATAAGAAAATAAAGCAGGGGTTCGGGGCTGCAGCCCCCTACAGAACAACAACATCCTGCCATTTGCAAGCATTCTGACATCATTAGTTTCGTCATCATTTATTTACCGCAACTAACACAATTGTGGTATAGTTCGCAGTAAAAACTGGGGTCCGCTATACTAGATGTGCTCCGCTTTTAAGCCTTTTTAGATATTTCAGAGATTTTAGACATCTGTATCTGTATATATACGTCGTAGAATCCTATAAAGGCTTTAACTCCACGGGTGAGAAGAGTCACCGTTATTATTGGCGACGATCTCGTAGGGCTGTCTTGAAAGCCTTTACGGAATCAGCATGCACTATGCTGTTTGGGAGTTTGTTCCACTGTATCATAGTGTCTACAAAGAAGAAGTTGATACAGCACCTTTGATACAACATTTGCAGATGAACTCCCTGCTGTAATAAATATCATTTAGACTGATTGCACAACCAGTAACTGGTGGTTGAGACCGGTAGCAAGGAGATGCAATCATGGGTCATTGAGACCAGCAGCAAGGAGATGCAATCATTTGTCAGACAAGTTGCCTATAGACAAGCAATTGATTGCAACATCCTGTGTGAGAAATCAAGAATAATAAACAGTCATATGAGATCTGATTCTACAGTGTCTGCCAGACACACAATGTTCTGTGTTTATATGGTTAATCTTATTAATATTAATGATGTCATTATGCCTTACATAAATATTCAACAGGTAAAGCATTAAAGGGCTGTGTGGTTGATCCCCCCTCGCCCAATATTTTGCCATTTAACCCTTAGCCCGTTGTAGAATTGATATTTGTTCAATTATTAGTTTTTAATTTACTTCTGATTCCTTCAAGCTTTTGAAAAACTACAGACTGAGTGTCAAATAGCTTGGATCCGTATGAGACGTAGAATAACTTTTGCGTCTTATCTGGATCCAAGCAAATATTAGTCAGGTCAGGGTTTGCTGGGGTAGAATAGGCACTTATATTTCTGCTTTTTTTCATTTATTCCAGGTGAACATGGCTGTTTCTCTGTGGAGTTGCCTGAGAGTTTCACTGCAGGCACATGTGAGCTTCATCTGACAGGAGAAGATGAAGACAGGGAGTTCACATTCAAAGACAGCCAGGAACTTGAGGTGTTGGATAATTATCAGATCACCTTTTTACAAACTGACAGACCAATATATAAACCAGGAGATACAGGTGGGTTCATACAGAGGCTCAGATAAGATGTGTAAATTAAACATTTTCAGGAGCATCCCCTTTATTTCTCCAACAAACTAGAAGAGACGATTCAAAAGAGTGGTCACAAGTTCACAACATAGATTTTGAAGGAGAAATGAGAATTCAAGTACTTGAATACATACTTTTATTTGTGGCTCTGGTTAATATCTAGGTAACATAGACCCGAGAGACCCTATGAATCCATTAGAAGTTTTATTCCCACCCCAGTGGCTGGGTAGGAGAAATATAGATTTGTTCTTGTCCATATCTGTCCTTCCATACATCCATATGTCTGTACTTCCTAAAAGCATTGTGAGATGTACTGTTACTAGACCTTGAATTATCATACTCATAGAAATATTTATTGGGATGAGAAGTGAGTTTGTGTTTAACCCTTAACTCCATGAATATTCATGTATGAAATAATGACATCATATAAGTCTTAGTGAGATTTTTTTTATAATGGCACAAGAAAGCAGCTTTTTGAGCATATGGCAGAAACTGTAGAATCATATAAATAATATTTCATAAGCAAACAGAACAGACACAGTTCAGATGGCTCCTACAGGAGGCTCGCCATCTGATCTGTGTGTACTCTGTTTGCAAAGGTGTAGAAAGGCATATTTATGGAGTAAAGGGTTAAGTTTTCATATGGACCAGTAACAGAGTTATGGTCCTTGACTGAGTCTAACTTAAAGCATTATGTATCATGGCAAGTTTCTGACAAATGTAGTAATGGGCATCAGTGTCCTATGGACACAATTCTAGTTGATTCTATACTTAATTTGGCAATAACTTGATTTTGATAAAACTGTGGTTTAAGTATAGACAGTTAAATATTTTGTTTTGTACTTGAATGTGACTTCCAAACATTCAAGCATCATTTAAACAGATTGCAGCAAAATTATATTTGACTTTCATCACACTAACACATTAAATGCATACTTGAAGTGTTACATTTACTTAACCCTTTCCCTCGTGAATATTCATATATATAAATTATAACAACATAAATATTAATAATAGTGTACATGTAAAAAGGAAATTTTGGGCTACCATGACAGAAACTGTAGAATTAGATTTGTATAATTCCATATAAGCAAACAGAGAAGTCCTGTAGGAGCCATCTTATCTTGGTTAACTCTGTTTGCAAAGATATGAAATGGAGTCTCTATCAGGTAAAGGGTTAATACTGAAACATGTATATATTTCTTTATAATTTATGTGGATTATATGGATCAGTGAGAACAAAAATATGGACAGTGTCAAAGGAAAAGGGACATGCAAACACTTACAAACAGTGTACAGCAAGATCAGTGACTATATAGTTGAACTTGTCTTAACCCATTCCCTCATAGGCTATTTTTAGATACAACCACTTTGTATAAATCTACAGAAAAGGAGCATTAACTAGAGAAAAGGGAAATTTTAGAATTTTGTAGGTGAAACCATTGTGATAAATAGAGCATTTGCTTCTATAGGAGCAAATGCTGTATTTCTCACAATGGTTTCACAAAGTGACTTTTACAGAGTCATCAAAAGTCGTCAATATGAGGGAATGGGTTAAGATGTCATTCATATAATGAACATAGGAATCTTAAAAAGCAGGTGATTACTTAATGCAGGGGCAAACTTTCTGCTTACTTTTGACCTGCATTAAGCTACACCTGCTGTACAGATCCATTATTATAGCTTTTTAATGGCCAATTAACCCTTCTCTTGCTGAATTTTAAAACACATTTCTCCTTCTTTACCCATGCCCTGCTGTATAATTACATATATCTTCACTGTGTACAAGTATTTCGCTGTGCAATCACTGCTGTGGAGTGCACTGGTTGCACAATCAACTTGTAAATAGTGCAGACCCTGATGAGACAGCTCTCCTGCACTATTTTCAGGTAGGTATATTGACGTGAACAGCAAGCAAAGGGTTAAGACAGGTTCTACTGTATTTTGTTCAGAGTGGAAAAATGCTATTAATTCTGACAAGTTAAAATAGGGTACATCCTGATCTGATGCTGGACCTTGTGATGCAGATTATTAAATCTCGGTGTACAATATTTGCAAATGGCAAAGTGTCCCTTTTCCCTCAGATGTCTACCATATGTGATTTTGTTGTATTTCTTCTTCAGTTCAGTTTAGGATCCTTACAGTTAAACAGAATTTGTTGCCAGTTCTAACAAATGTAAGTACTTTGCTATCGAGAATTTTGCTTGTTGAGATACATTGTACCCTATTTGGTTTTGGGGTTTGCCTGAAATGCACAAGAACTGTTCCCCTTTGCATGATGTATAAGATGTTGATCCTGTAAATTTTTTCTGTAATGGCACCGTATCAGTGTTGCGGTGCTGTAAACCCCAACAATCACATGCTTGCTTTCATGCATCATATTGCACACACACATACACACACACACATATATATAGCTTTATATGCTTTATTAATAAGCTTAATTTGTTATAATCGTGTATGAACCAACTATTGTTTTTACCATGACAGAAACTATAGAATCAAATCTATGTAATTCCATAAGCAAACATAGCAGACCCAGATCTGGTTCTACTCTCCAAATGCTTCTCTATAAGGAAAAGGGTTAACATATAGCTCCTTTATTTCTCCACAAAATCCCATGTTGTGACCACTTTTTAGAATAGTCTAATAGAGAAAATTCTAAAGATTAGTCCATTTCAGTCACATCACAACTTCCAGCTAATTACAGATGGAGGAAGAACTCTTTTTTTGTGTACAGAACAAATTGCATTGTTTCATGAACACAGGAAACCATGCGTAGAACCATCGCCCAACTTAAAGCTAGCTGGAAGACTTCCTCATATGAAAAATCAAATTGCTCAGTCTGGGATTTGCTGGGATATGCAGATGTGCATAACTTAAAAAAAATTGCCATAGTAATCGAATAGTGGCCTCAGATTGGTCAAAAAGATATTGTTTGATGAAAATTAGATATTGTTTGATTTTGCTGAAAAAAGGTATGTAAGTGTTCTGAAAGTATTGGTTGCCATGGTAACCAAATAGTGGATTATGATTGGTCAAACAATTTAGATACTGTTGGATGAAAGTTAGATATTGTTCTATTTTGCAGAAAATTGGGGTCTGGACATTTCGGTACTCCAAATTATATGTAGATATTGTTCAATGTACATTAGATGTTGTTCGATTTTGCTGACAACTGGTATGTTGGGATATTTCGGTAGACAAAATTGATTGGTAGGTGTTTTGAAAGTATTGGTTGGCATTGGTAACCAAATGGTGGACTCAAAATTAAGATATTGTTTAACTTTAATGAAAATTGATATGTAGAGTAATTTGGGTACCACAAACTCAACTGTAGGTGTTTCAAAAGAGTTTGTTGCCATGGTAAAGGAGTGGTGACCTCTGACTGTTCGCAGTTTAGATATTAATTATTAGATTTAGCTAAATATTTGTGTGCAGGAGTATTTCGATACCCCAAACTTAACGGGCAGGTGTTTCAAAATTGTTGGTTGCCATGGTGACCCAGTGGTGGCCTGTGATTGGTTGACATTTAGATATTGTCTGATTTTGCTCATGACTATACCTGTTAATACAGATCTGATTCTACAGTTTCTACCCTGTCCAAAACTTCCTTTTGCTATAATAACATTTCTTTCAATGAATTTCATGAAGTCAATATTTTATTGCTTTTGTATCTGATTATTTGTTTATTTGGGTGCTCATTTAACCCCTCACTCCATATAATTATATGCCTTTTAATGCCTTAAAAACAGATTAAGAGCAGTCGGCTCTGTTTGCTTATGAAATAATGTAAGTGATTCTACAGTTTCTGCCATGGCCAAACATTCCCTTGTTCTGAAATAATTATAAAATTTAAAATGTCAGCTAATTCTTATATTGATGTCATTATTTTTTTGCTTGATTGTTCATGGAGTAAAGGGTTAACTGCTTTGCTGCATAAACTGTTGTAAAAGACAAGTAGATGATCAGTGAACCACATATTGGAATGTGAAGTACTCTTTCTCACAATCAAAAATGAGTAACTTCCGAAATGCAGCATTAGATCAGTATGTGAATACCCTTTCCATGTTGAATATCCATACTTGTATAAGAAATACTGACATCATGAATATTTATTAGCTGAATTTGTATAATGAAATGTGTATACACTATACAGGATGTTTTGGTATTGGTTAAGAAACTAAATTCAGATTTATTATAAGTTCATAAGCAAACAGAGCAGACCTTGATCAGATGGCTCCTATAGGAGTCATCTGATCTGAGTCTACTCTGTTTGCAAAGACATGAAAATGTGTTTAATGGAGGAAAGGGTTAAGTGGTACTTGTTTCATATAGTCATACTTGGTGAGTGTTTCTCAAGTGGTATATTTGTCAACAAATGTATTTGGTTTACAGCAACTCATTGCAAGTGTCCACTCTAAGTTTGTTTTAACCATTTACCTGATATTTACACCTTGCATGCATAAAATGATTTGCAAACAGAGCAGACCGAGATCAGACTGGAGATGTCTGATCGAAGTCTGCTCTGTTTGCTGAAGTAAATCGAGGGCTTGGTGCAAAACTATTCTAACTCCTTCACAAAGTGAAGGAGTTAGAATAGTTTTGCACCAAGCCCTCGAAATGCATGGATCTGATTCTACAATTTCTTAGGAAAAATTTTTTTTGTGTTCATGTACCATTTTAGAATTTAGCTACTACATGTATATGTTCATGATGTCACATGAATATTGAGCAGGGAAAGGGTTAATAAATTCTTTAGGACTTATTGTACAACAATTGTGACCACAACTCAGCGTCTCATCAGGATCCAAACTGTTTGACATTGTAATTGTGATTTTGAAAAGAATTTGAAGAAATCCAGATTTGCATTTAGATATGAAGAACATGATAATTTTGAATCTGCTTATAAAATTTAATCCTTTACTCCATTTTAAATATGCCTTTCTACGCCTTTGCAAACAGAGTAGACCCAGATCAGACAGCTCCTGCTACTCTGTCAGGATCTACTGTGTTTGCTTATGATATTATATAGTGTGGCAGAAATGACTGTACTGTTACAAGTACCTGCATGCTTTCTATACAGATATTTGTATGCTTCGGTCAGTATAACTCTTGTCTCTCTTTGTCATTTTAATTGCTTTAACTCTGGTCAATAGCCGAAAATTCCTGTGTCCATGTGCTATTATAACAAATCAATCTAATTAATATTCATGATGTCATTATTTCTCACATGAATATTCATGGAGGAAAGTGTTAAAGAATAGAGTTAATTTTCAGCCCAGCTCTTATTTTACCATTTAACCTTTCTGCATTCTGATCAGTTGTCATCTGCAGCTATTGTCATCTGCTTCAATTCTAAAAATACATTTGCTTTTGAAAAACAATGTCAGAGTGTCAGACAGTTTTGATCCTGATTAACTCGGCACCTCATCTGGATCCAAACTGGTTACAAAAGTAATCAGAAATTCACCAGTAGAATTCTGAAGGTCCAAAGATCCACATTGATTAGCCGCTTGTGATCTTGAATGAAATACAAGTTATAAAAAGTCAGTTAACCCATTACTCCATATATATGCCTTTGCAAACAGAGTAGACCCAGATAAGACAGCTCCTATAGGAGTCGAATGATCAGGGTCTGCTCTGTTTGCTTATGATATGATAAAGATGTGATTCTACAGTTTCTGCCTTGACTAAAATACCTTTGTCCATGTGCTATTATAAGAAATTAATTAATATTCATTTCTTACATGAATATTAATGGAGGAAAGGGCTAATTGATTATTATGCCATTATGACTTAATGAATATTCATTAAGTAAAAAGTCAAGGATTACAACTTGTGTTGCCTTATTGTTTCAGGTTGAGAGTGTTACAATACAAGATCCACATGATTTTCATATGAAAAAATGGACAGACCTTCCAGTCAAATCAGGTAAGTGATTGAAAACAAATTAAGTAAATAGGGTATGGTAAGACATTGTTAATCCTTTCCTCTATTCATTACAGTATGTTACAAATTTCAATGCCCACTGAATATTCATAGATGATATAGTTATAACGAAATATCAAAGGCCGAACATTATAGCCATTTTTGAAAGTAAAGAAACAGAACTATCAAATTCCATCAGCAAACAGAGCAGACACTGATCAGACGGCTCCTATAGGAGCCGTCTGATCTGGGTCTACTCTGTTTGCAGATGCGTGAAAACAGGTTTATATGAGAGAAAGGGTTATACAATAACAATCAAGTTTGTTGCTGTGACAGAAACATCAGAATAAGATCTATATAATTCCATAAGCAAATAGAACAAAACCTGATTAGACACCTCGTAAAGGGTCGGTCTGATCTAGGTCTTAACTAGTTGCATAGTACTTGGTCAACTGTTTGCATTTTACACCAGCATGGGAAGCAGCAAAGGCCTGATAAGCTGTGCCTTGAATAACCCTCTTGTCTTGGTAATATCCATCAAGGTTGTCTACAATATTAATTGCCTGTCAGATGTCATTGCAGGTTCCCACACATTCACATAATTGTTAACAGTAGGATATAGAAATTGGAATTTTTGCCTGTCTTATTGAAAGTGTTTTTTAACGCTTTGAATGCGAGACATGCATACACTGTCATTCGTAAACAGTGTAGACCCAGATCAGAGAGCTCCTAGAGGAGCCGTCTGATCAGGGTCTGTACTGTTTATCATTTGAAATTCTGTAGCTAGGTTAACCCTTTCCTCCTTAAATATTCCTTTCTACGCCTCTGTAAAAGTCACTTTTCGAAACCACTGTGATAAATAGAGCATTTGCTCCATAGGAGCAAATGCTCTATTTATCACAATGGTTTCAAAACAACACAATTCTAAAATTTTACTTTTCTCTAGTTAATGCTCCTTCTCGGTAGGTTTATTCAAAGAGATTGGATCTAAAAATAACCTATGAGGGAATAGGGTAAGCCTTTCATACTGAATGGAATCGATAGTCAAATACTGATGGGCTGTTCCACTCAGAAAATTCAGTGTTGAAAGGTTAAACCTTATATGGTAGACTTATCAGAGAAAATATTTGCTGTTACTCTAAACTTACAGTCATACATTCACTGTTGTTACAAATCAGTCACATTATGAAATAGGGAGTCTTCAAGCTATGCTTTAAGTGTAGACCCGGACAGACCACAGCATCACCATCTGATCAGAATTTACACTATATGTTAGGTTGAAACGTGGCAGATGCTTTTAATTGGTATATAGTTTCTATTGAATTATTTGGTCTCATATATATAGCTAGGTTGTCTACACTGTTTGCACATCCATACATGTAGTTGTTTTAGTCCTATGAATGCTGAATTTTCAAAGTGGAATGGTCCATCAGTGTTTAACTATAGAGTCCATTCTGTAAAAAAGGCTTATGTTAAATGTTTACTAGAGGACTTTAAATGGCAAACAGTGCAGAGCCTGATCAGAGGATTTGTCTAGGAGCCCTCTGATGTAGGTCTACACTGTTTATAATTGCCAGTACACTCATCACTCGCAAATTGAAAGAATTAACTCATTACCTGAACAAAACGCCTTTTCACACCATTGCAAACAGGGTAAAGCTAGATCGGAGCCATCTGGTCAGGTTTGCTCTGTTTGCTTAACCCTTTCCTCCACAGTCTATTTTTAGACCCAACCTCTTTGAATTAATCTACCAAAAAGGAGCATTTACTAGGGAAAAGGAAATTTTTAGATGTGTGTAGTACTGAAACCATTGTGATAAATATTTATCACAATTTTAGGAGCAAATGCTCTATTTATCACAATGGTTTCAAAAAGTGACTTTTACAGTGGTGTAGAAAGGCGGTGTATTTATGGAGGAAAGGGTTAAGAAATGATATAGATCTGATTGTACAGTTTCTGCCACTGCTGAAATATCCTGTGTTTATACACTATTTTAAACGTTCTGCTAATTGATATTTTTTGTCATTATTTCTTACATGAATATTCATCTTGAAAGGGTTAATTTGCAAACTTGTTAACCCTTTCCTTCATAATATAAACAGGGTTTTTTAAACACATTATCACACATTTGCAAACATAGTAAACCCAGGGTCTGCTCTGTTTGCTTTTGACATGATTTAGATCTGATTCTACAGTTTTTGTCAAAGCAAAAACGATATTCTTGAAAAGTTTACATTATAAAATTGCAGCTAATAACTATTCATAGTGCTATAATATCTTACATGATTATTGAACAGGGAAAGGGTTAGATATATCCATACTCTTGTAATTTTAGGTTTGGTCAGTCTAGACTACAAGCTGTATGAGGAGCCTGTACTTGGGCACTGGAAGATTGTCACAGTCATCAATGGCCGGAAAACTGAGCAACAGTTCACGGTGAAAGAATATGGTAACATTCTTTTCCTACGTTCCATCTCTTAGTATATACATTATTATCGTTAATAGACACCCGCAGTGATATTTCTTAAAGGAGTTTCTTGCATTTTGTGCACTGGTGGTTGCTTAATGCAGAATGAAGCCGATGTAGAAAGCTCCTGGATACGAACATTTTAGTAATGAAGAATTTATGTTTTTTTAGGCAGGTGACTGCTTAATGCAGGGTGAAAGTCGTGCAGAAAGCTCCTAGAGGAGCTTTCTGCATGACTTTCACCCTGCATTAAGCAGCCACTTGCACTAAAGATCAATAATGGTATGTGTTTGAATGTCCGTAGTATCGAGTTTTTACTGTATGTTTTGTCTTCATATTATGCCATTTTGTGTCATTTCACTAATCTACACTTCCCAAGACTCATTGGTCAGTAGCTTTTGCTATTTATTCTTTCACTGCAAACTGCAAATGTTGTTTACATACTTCTTACATTTGGTTGACTCATCTGGGTCTACACTGTTGTCTGTTTGCCCTGTTTACAGTAAAACCATTTGATTTGTTTCTTATAATATGTGGTGTCCATTTTTTATTTCAGTTTTGCCAAAGTTTGAGGTGACGATGACACTGCCTCAGACCCTGACAGTCGCTACCAAGTCCTTGGATTTTGAAGTCTGTGCTGTGTGAGTTACTGATTTCACCATTTTATACTAAGCAGACCTCCTCCAGTATGTATTTTGAACAAAGTTACCCATTTAGCCCTTTACTACATGAATATTCATGTAAGAAATAATGACATCATGAAAAATAATTAGAACTAGAACAGCCCATTATTGCATGAGCTGTCAAAGTGCAGCCTTTTGCTGGATTTACTACATCAGTCTGATAAACCCTTTCCTTTATGAATATTCATGTAAAAAGTACAGTAAAAGCCCTCTTAACCGGACGTTAAATTTAGTATAGATATCGGTCTTGAAGACAGGTGGCAGCTTGATGCAGGGTGAAAGTCATGCAGAAAGCTCCTCTAGGAGCGCCTAAGATCCAGATCTGATCAGCGTCTGCTTGGTTTGCTTATGACATGGTATAGATCTGAATCTACAGCTTTTGTCAAAGCAAAAATTGCCTTTTAAATTTACATTATAAAAATTCAGCTAATAAATATTCAGGATGTCATTATTTCTTACAAGAATATGCAACAGGGAAAGGATTAAGTTTAATTTATTGAATGCATTCGTCCAAATATGTATTTTGAACCAATCAAATTTATCAAAGGGTGTTTCTGCAGGAATTGTTTTGCCACAATGAACATCGAAAAAGTCGTGATGTGAAACAAACAGTGAATACCCCAATCAGAAACCTTATGGTTCCTGAAAATAATTGTATAATCTTGGTCTTCAGTTGTGATTGGAGTTACAGCTTTTCTCTCTACACAGGTATACATTTGGCAAGCCAGTGACAGGGAATCTGAATGCATCAATCTGTCTTATTGACCAGGAGTCTCCCTGGTTCTGTGAGAAAAACATCAGGCCATGTGTTACAGTCAAGTCTAAGGTAATGTTGTCAAGATTTGATGTACAGTAAAACTCTTCTAAACCGGAATTCTAGTAGAGAAGAATTTAGATACTTAAGGCAGATGGCGGTGTGGTGGTCTAGTGGTAACGCGCTTGACTACCAATCTGGAGTTCAGGAGTTCAAATCCCGGTGCCTCCCAGGAAATTTCAGAGAAGCTTTTAAGTGTTTCCCATCCCGCTCGAGGTTTCTTCCTCTCCACCCAGGGGTTAAAATGGGTACCTTTGAGGTTCACTAGCCGGTACTGCAGCTGCATGATTGACCCATAATTATGTTAGCAGTGCTCAGTATTGTATGCAAATGGCTCAATGACCAGGGGAGTAAATGTACAGTCGACTGAGCAGTCATTCGGACTGAAAGTAAACTATAACTAGGTACTTTCTTTTTATTTACTTCTCAAGAGCTGTCTGAATTGTTCTACTCTGTTTGCAAAGGTGTGAAAAAGCATTTGTGTCAGAGAAAGGATAAATGCAGTCTGATAATAAGTGGTATCATAGTAATAAGTATCTGCATCAAACTACTTACTGTCATAAACCCAGTAATTTAGGCTTGTTTTGAGTGTCTGTTTTATAGAGGTATTGTATCCACCTACAGATTGATGGCTGTCACAGATTCACGGTGAATACAAGTCAACTGAAAGTAACGGACAGAAAATTTTCTCTCCTATGTAAACCACACTTAGTTCTGAGGGCAAATGTCACAGAGAAAAATGCAGGTAAGTCAATATACAGGGCTAAACATTTTCTTTGCCCATACCCTATTATAAATATCAACCCTTTAATCCATAAATACAGTGCTCCCTCCCTACAACGGCCCTTTCAATAACGATTCCCTCCTTACAACAACACATGTCACTGTTTCCGAAACAACAAGGCTCCAGACACAACTTTTTATGCCCCCAAAGGTGGGCATATAGTAATCGCATTGTCCGTCCTTCCGTCCGTCTGTCCGTCCGTCCGTCTGTCCTTCCATCCGTCCCAAATTCGTGTCCGGTCTGTAACTTCTTCATCTATCAGTGGATTTCAATATAACTTGCCATAAATGTTCACCAGACAGAGACGATGTGTCGCGTTCAACTCCCTGGTCCATGGGTCAAAGGTCAAGGTCACAGGGTCAATTTTTGGGGGCATTTGTCACGTGACTGTGACATCTCTTGTTCCATCGTATTTTCTTTATGCCTCAATCAAACCCTATGTTGTGACCACTCTTTAGAATCGTCACAAAGTGACGATTCTAAAGAGTAGTCACAACATGGGGTTTGATGGAGGCATGATGGTTTTAGTTCTCGAAATACACATGATCTGGGGATCTGCAAACAAGCTAATTATGTTTGATTTTCCCTCCCTATAACAACTCCCTCTGAACAACACCTACAATCTTCGTATCCCAAAGGGTGTCGTTGTAGAGAGGGAGCACTGTATGCATTTCTACATATTTGCAAACAGAATAGACCCAGATCAAATGACTCCTGTAGGAGCTGTCTGATCAGGGTCTGCTCTGTTTGCTTATGAAACAATATAGATGTGATTCTACAATTTCTGCCATAGCCAAACCAGCTGATTAATATTTATACATACATTATTTCTTACATGAATATTCATGGAGTAGGAGCTGTCTGATCAGAGTCTGCTCTGTCTGCCTATGGAATAATATAGACCTGATTCTACAGTATCTTCCATTTCCAAACTTTCCTCTGTTCAAATGTCATTATAAACAGTCATCTAATTAATATTTCTGATGTCATTTTTACTTAAATTGTGAGAAAGAATTGAAAGGTTGCTGTGTATTGGGGGCAGGAAGGCACTTTAAAAAACAGCTATGCATGGATGGGTTTCGCTGCTAAAGTGGTACTAATTGATTTGTGTTTTAGTAAAAAACTTCTATGGGTGGGTGGCAGAATTTGAAAGTGCCTTCCTGCACCCCCATACGCATTTAAATGGAACAGCCCTGAGTATTTACACATCACCTGTGGATACATAGCAATCTTCTGTTGATTCAATTCCCTTGGATACCAAACTTCATACTATTACGTTTCAATCAATATCACGTGATAAAGGCACCTAAAAACCTTCACTTCAGGAAAACATTTTCTGTGTTTATTTATGTTACCCTGATGAAGACGCTTGCAAGTGTCGGAACCTCAGTTTAAATAAAGAAACCGATTACACATCTGCCTTGGTTGTTCAAGTTCCGCCACCTACATACTTCTAGTTACTTATATAAATATTCATTGAGTAAAGGGTTAACTCTTACAACACTATGTAACTTTCATCATTCCAAAACAGCATCTGAATGTCAAACAGTTTGGATCCTGATGAGGCACTGAGCAACTCAATATCTCACCGGGGTCAAAACTGTTTTCAAAGGGCATCACAAATGTGTCCATTAACCTGAAAGAGTTAATCCTTCCCTTTTATAAATGTATTTTCGCGCATTTGCAAACAAAGTAGACCCAGATCAGATGGTTCCTATAGGAGCCGTCTGATCAGGGTCTGCTCTGTTTGCTAATGAAATTTAACAGATCTGTTTCTTTAGTTTCTAAATTAACTACAATATTCCAGGATCCTTATTTTATTTTTGTCCATGAATATTCCGTAGGTATTGAAATTTGGAAAAAACATGGAACAGGAAAAGGGTTAATCTTTGAAATGCATGTACTTATTGAATAGAAAAACAGCCTTTTGCAAAGGTCCCAATCTTAGGGGGACAATTTGAGGGTTGGAGTCCTTGTCCATTATAAGCCAATGGACAGACCTTACTTTTTGATCGACACTAGTCTTGAAAGGTATGCCCCCGGGTTCGCCTTAGGCACATTTTGAAAAATCATTGAAATATTGACATACTGTTGTTACAGGCGAGATGGTGCAAGCGGAGGAGTCTGGCACTGGTGTGTTAGAACAGAGGGTCAAACTAAGATTCCTGGCCAACAAATACTTCAAGCCATTCTTCCCCTTCACTGGAAAGGTAGGCACTTTCAACATATTCATGTAAGAAATAATGACTCATGGATATTAATTAGATTAATGTTTTTAATGGCATATGAACCCAGGAAGACTTTACAATGGCAAAAACTGTAGAATCAGATCTATATTACATCATAAGCAAGTAGAGTAGAACCTGATCCTACAATGGTGTCTGATCTGGATTGATTGCAAAGACATAAGAAGACAGAATTATCAAGTAAAGAGTTAATTGTGGCTCTTTTTATACACTTACAGCAAAGTTATTTAGTGGAGTGTTACACTTGAATCAAATTGTTTGTCCATCTGTTCAGCAGTCTATCTGTCTCTGTGGACACAATTTTGTCTGGACTTCTACAGTTTTGCCTTAATTATGCATCTGCGATTATCATTGATCGGACTACTATTACAGGAGTTATTGCCCCTTTTTCATATTTTGGGGGGCATTTTTTGTACTTAAGTATTTTTTTCCTAATAGCTATCATAGCTATTGACATGTAACTTTAACAGTTATTTGCCATCATAATTTGGTTATGAAGCACAAGGGCCATAACTCTGAAATACATTTTTATAAGAGTTATGGTCTTTTAGGAATTGAGAAAAATTGCATTTCTTGTGCGTAAGTACAATTTTCTTCATAACTATCAAAGCTATTGGCTTGTAACTTGGAGCAGTTATTTAACGCCATAAATAAGTTGATTGTGTAGAGCAAGAGCCACGAGTAACATGCATTTCATAAGAGTAATTTTTCTTTTGTGAACTTAGAAAATTTGCATTTCATAGTACGGAATGCTTGATTATTTTTATTAATTTAGTTCAGATGTTATAGATAGATAGATTTATGTCGGCAAACAGGAAACATAATATGGTTCACAAAACATGTATCACATAATAAATGGAGGTAAATAAAGTGCACAGTAAAAACTATGGCATGCTTTCTATACCATGGATAACACAAGAAAGAGCATGCTCTTTTTCTTTTATGGTCCTTTATGGGTAGCCTAACAAGCACCAAAACTGCGTGCCTGTGATTGTCATTAGGATTGGACTATCATTATAACACCGACACACCCTACGAAAAAAGAGTTGATTGTGGGTATTTGTTAGGTTGTGACTAATAGTTCTAGGTTGTTCTTGTATCATCAGCTCCATGCCAGTCTCCCTGATGGTTCCCCAGCAGCAAAGGAGCAGGTAGTGTTGACTATAGGGAAGCTGGGAATAAAACAGACCCTCACGACTGACAGCGCTGGCTATGTCAACTTTACCATACAAAACCTTACCCACAATATGGACTTCTTTGTCCTTCATGTAAGACATGATAGAGGATAATCAACTTTTTTGGTTAATACAGAGCTCCAGATAATGTGTGTAAATTAAAACAGTTTCAAGAATAACTTCTTCATTTCTCCACCAAACCCTATGTTGTGACACATGTGTGGTCACAACAAAGGAATTGATGGAGAATAGATGATTTTAGTATTTGAGTACGCACCTTTATCTGTAGCTCTGTTTATATTAAAAATATGTCACAAGATTATGCACAATGGTTTATCAATGGGTTAATCCTTTCTCTGTTCTATATTTATTACAAATTTTTATACTTGCTGAATATTTATGGACAAAATAGTTATAATGAAATATGGAAGGTGGAACATTGTAGCTATTTTAAGACTAAAGAAACAGATCAATCAAATTCCATTAGCAAATAGATCAGACCCTGATCAGACGGCTCCTATAGGAGCCATCTGATCTTGGTCTACTCTGTTTGTAGATGCAAGAAAAGGCGTTTCTGAAAAACCCATTTGAGTGACATATTTTTACCATCATCATTTAGAAGTTGATTACATTGTTTATTACCGGTATGTACATGTTGTTTAATACTTACTGAAAAAGGCAAATGCTAAGGCAAAACAATGATACCATAAGCGGAAGTCATATCATCACCAGTGGCGATATCAAATTTGAAATTTATCTAACTGAGAAATCTCTGTAAATCATTAATAAGTATATAATCGACTCTTTTAAGGTGACTATGATTACATATACCTGTAGTACAGTAAAAAAATAAGCTTGTTTCTGAAATTCTGTTACATACAAAGATTGTTTAGTATTGCAGCTCAAGTGGGATTCAGTTATAACTTGAGTCTTATGAAAGTTGAATCTGTAATATTGATCACATTTTTATTTGTTACAAACAAATAGTTTATCTAACCTTGTACCTCATGAATATTCATGAAGAAATAATGAGAACAGGAGGAATTTTTATAATGACATGAACACAGGACATTTTGGCTCAGACGGAAACTGTAGAGTCAGATCTACATTATACCATAAGCAGACAGAGCAGACCCTAATTAGATGGCTCCTACAGGACCGTCTGATCTGGGTATACTCTGTTTGTAAAGGAGTGAAAAGCCATTTATATGAAGGAATGATTGAGTGTTACTCTGTTTGGAAAGATGATTGACAAACATTGCAAACCCTGACTAGATGCCATATCTCATGCAGCAGCTGGTCTGGGTCTACACTGTTTGCAATGCAATAAAATTCTCTTCCCAAGAGAATGGCCTATATTATTTTACACTTGAAAAAAACTCAATCAAACCCTGGGGTCACATAGGATTTGGTAACAATGCACCAATATTTATAGCCAATTTGGAAATTGGAAGCTTTGTTACATCACTAACCCTTCACAAATATTCATGTAGGAAATAATGGCATCATGAGTAATAAATTTTTATTATGGCATATGAACATGGCAGAAATTGAAGAATCTGATCAAAATTATTCCATCATCAAACAGAGCAGACCCTAATCAGACAGCTCCAACAGGAGCCGTCTGATCTGGGTCTATTCTGCAAAAGCGTAAGCATGGAGTAAAGGATTAAGGAGATGTTTTGGTGTATGTCCCTGTTTAGGCAAAGACATTGGATGAGGAGGACATCGATACCAAACTATATACAATATCCCCAGCCACCACTAAGAAGTATGTGAAGCAATGGTATTCTCCAACCTCCAGCTACATGCGGCTTGTAGCTGACAGCCATCCCTATAGCTGTGGTGACAAGATGGACATCAGCATTGTCTACTCCCTGTTATCTGATGTCTATATTGAAACTTTAATGTATCAGGTATGTAATTACTTAACTGAAGTCAGATGTATCAGTGTTTTACACAAGGCATCTAAAAGAACCAGAGAAACTCTATCTATAATAAGAGTAGGGCATCGCGCCTAGGTTTCTCTGTATCCTCTTCTCTCTCTGGAGCGTCCAATCAGCCCATAGTAAGCAAAAACGGACGTTAATCAACACAACAAACAAACTAAACGTTTTATCTCATGAATATTCATATAAAAAACCTTTTTCATTGGGTTATATAGTTGTTCATGATATTTTTCAGACTTAAGTAGAGTTTTCCATAGGTCCAACGCAATGTTGTTATTAGGTCAACTACTCAAATTTCATTTTCATCTGTGGATACATTTGGAACAAGAACAGTTTACTTCACAGATCACAAGTCTTTTTCATACTCATGTAACTCTGGATAATATGAAATCCATCAGTAATGACAACTATTATAGTTCATACAACTATTGGATGAACTTAATCGAAACCTGTCCTCTGATTGGATAGATATTTATAAATGATCATGTGATCTTCTATAGCTGAGGTCAACATGAATTTCTTTAAATATCAACTTCTAGAGCTGCCCAGTGATGGAAAACATGATCCGTGAGATAAATAGTTTCTGTTCAGTTTAACTTGATGTTAGATGATTAAAATCATTTATAAAACTACTGAATGTTACAGTTAATGAAATTTTCACCAATAAGCATTTGTGCACCCCTTGCACTAGTTGCTAGCAGGGAAATGGGGATCCAACAAAATGACTGTTGAAATATGAAAATGGTGTGTTCTCTTGTATATAATTATAGTACATGTATCGATTTTTTCATGGACTATGTTACCAATTCGTATAAATCAGACAGCTCCTACACATGCTTCTGAACTAGGTCTACTCCTCTAGCAATAAAGACAATTTTTATGCCCCCGTTGACAATAGTCAGGGGGCATTATGTTTTGCACCTGTCCATCTGTCTGTCCGTCCGTCACGCTTTTACGTGCAGTTGGTACGTGCAGTTGGTTGTCACAGTTTTTTCATTGTCTATATCTCACTAACCACTATAGTTATTGGCATTGAATTGCATATACACATAAACCACCATCCATATTTTCATTGTGCACCCAGCCCATGCCCGCAAGCCCAAGGTCAGGGTCAAATGATGTGCAGCTAGGCAAGCACCACCACGGGGCATCGCTGTGTCTTACAGACACAATTTTCTAATATAAAAGACATGTAGCAATGCGTTTGTATATTTCTAGTACCAGTGTTTTTGTATTATGAGACTATTTTATTTAAGAGACCTCTGTCAGCTTTGATGTTTGACTGTAGTCTAAACAGAATCACAAGAGAAAAAGTTTTGTTGTCAGGTTATTTCCAGAGGAAACATCATTCTCACAGAAGACATTCTAGATCAAGTGGGACACAGCCATCCACATGAGCACAAATATAGTGGCCTGGTCTTTACACCCAAACTGTCAAAACAGGAACCAGATAGTCAGGACAAACCATTTAATATCAACAGTCCCCAGGGACCTTCAATGGGCTCTCCAGATGGACCACCAGGGCCACCTGGGCGACCAGGTAGCCCAGTTGCAGGTCCCCCAGGGAGTCAGCCAAGAGGATCCAAAGTTCCTGTGTCACCACTGGAAAATGTAGACCTGTCAAATACTCCAGGTACAGTCATCAATTCCAATCATTTTCAATCATCAGTAGTGTATATTTCTTGGGTTGATGTACAGTTTTAATTTCACGGAAAAAGAGAAAGGTTAGGAGAGTTGAAGAACAAATGTTAGTGAAACGTATACACCTGCATGGAGAGAATCCTTTCCCTCATAGGCTATTTTTAGATCCAACCTCTTTAAATGTGTCTACCAAAAAGGAGAATTTACTGGAGAAAAGGAAAATTTTAGAATTATATTGTATTGAAACCATTGTGATGTCAAAACGTGGTTTCAAAACGTGACTGTTACATGCAGAGCCTTAGAAAGGTGTACCATATTTATGGAGGAAAGGGTTAAGCTGACAAAACAAAAGGTCATCACTACTATCTTAACCTTTTACCTCATGAATATTTATGCAAGAAATAATGACATCATGAATATTAATTACCTGAATTTTTATAGTGATATTAAGATAAATGGATTTTTTTATCATGTCAGACAGAAACTGTATGATTAATTCTATATTACGTCAAAAACAAAGAGAGCAGACCCTGATCAGATGGGTGTACTCTGTTTGCAAAGGTGTTACGAGTAAATCGTTGATTCATTACCTAGTAGAGATGCCTTCTCAAACAGAGTAGACTCAGATCAGACAACTCCTGTAGGAGCCATTCAGTCCAGATCTATTTTGGTTGCTTATGAAATAAAACAGATCTACTCGGTTATTTTAAATTGTGTTAGCCATAGTAAAGAAACCCGATGTTCACGATGTCATTATAAAATTTCAGCAAATTAACTTCCACAGTCATTCTTTCTTACATGAATATTAATCAGGTACAGTGTTAACTATGGCATCCAGTTCAATGTATAAAAGAACAAGTTCATGAAAGTAATCTGCATATTTTACATTAAACTTTTTTTTGAGTAATTATTAGAGCGTAACACCTTTTGAGGGTGCTATTTAGTAATCAACCTGTCCATCTGTCACAGTGTCCATTTTTGTTGTTCCTTTGTCTGCTATCTAAAGTAGTCAGTTTTCATCAGATCTATACCAAACTTGCAGAAAATGTGTGTAGGTATTAAAGCTATGTTAAGTTCACTAACCATCCAACTTTTCAGGAGTTTTTTTCTGGAACACATAGAGGT
This sequence comes from Azorinus chamasolen, assembly GCA_963576725.1. Classification (NCBI taxonomy): domain Eukaryota; kingdom Metazoa; phylum Mollusca; class Bivalvia; order Cardiida; family Solecurtidae; genus Azorinus; species Azorinus chamasolen. The sequence continues at coordinate 43,720,234 of OY755239.1, forward strand.
CGACAATATCAGCCTTGTCTGCTCTCAAAGTTGAGCAGTTTCTATCTGATGTGATTGTCAACCAAACTTGTTGAAAATGTTGGTGGTAATAATATATAAGCCAACTTTGATTACCAGCCAGATCGATATAGGCACTTCTCAGTTATGGCACCTGAATAACAAAACACTGAACAATCAGCCTTGTCTTCTCTCTAAGTTGAGCAGTTTATACTGGCTGCAAAAGAATTGCCTGCAATAACAATGTGAAGCATTTGGTACAGATAGAAGTTAAGAAGCTCTACAATAGTTAATAACAGAATACATATATTCCTACAGGAGCTGTCTAATCTGGGTCTACTCTATTTGCAAATGTGTAAAAAAGTGTTTGTATGAAAAAAAGGGTTAATTCATAACTGTTTTTATGTCATACCGTTCTCCTACATACAGATTCAGAAACAGAGCTGGATTCCAAGTCAAATTCTACAGAGTTTTCACCTCCAGAAATGTGGAAGGTTAACATAACACTGAATATCACAGAGCCAATGTCTCCCAAAATGAGGTTACTGGTTTACTTTATCACAAACAAGGGGGAACTGGTTGCTGATACAATGGATTTCAAAGTGCACAACTGCCAAAAGAACAAGGTGAGCTTAAGTGAACATTGAACTTACTTGTTAACTTGTATTAGTAGAAGAAATATTGGTATCTTTCATTCTCTGTATGTCTCGCTTTCTGTAAATTTGTTGTTCTATTGTGATTTCTCTTTTTGCAGGCGACAGATAAACATGTATACAATACCTTAATTACCCTTTAGTATTGGGACAGAAAAGGCAAATAGGTCTTTTCAATAACTACATCTTTTACCTGTCTTGGAAATTATCTTTGTTAAGTGTCTGTGAGCATGCATGAAAAATGCAGCTAAACTTACGGGCATAAAGAACAATTTGTGAAGGCTATAGGTTACGGGTCACTTTTGTTTATAGTAAAAAAGTTAAACGAATAATGTGAAACGAATCAAAGATGATCAGATCAGGAAAATATCATTGTATCTTTAATGGAATATAACGTGGGAAAGTTGTAGATGTATAAAGTTAAACATTTTCAAGAGTAATAGATAATTCTAAAGAGTGGTCACAACATAGGGTTTGATGGAGGTATGATTATTTTAGTATTTTAATGCACACCTTAATCTATTGTACTGTCACCATATTAGAAAACTAAGTAGATGACATTTTCTGCTGAGAAACATTTTATGCCTAAAATTTATCTTTGCAATCTGCTTGTTTATTTAAGGTTAACATGTCATTTTCTGAGAGCTCCAGGCGTCCAGGGGAAAAGGTGACATTATCAATAACAGCCCAACCCCATTCCCTGTGCTCAGCCAGCTTGGTGGATCGTGGTGTATATCTACTGGGAGGAAACAGTCTGCTGTTACAGTCTCATATCAACAAGAAACTGGAGGAGTTTGATCTTACCTCAGATTTCATCAGCGACTGGCAGTACTGCTCGGATCTGTCTGATCTCCCCCCAGTTCTCTCAGCTGCCGGTTTGTAGAGTAAAACCCATTCTTGCACAAAACGTGCTGTTGTAGTCCCGCTAGACCATGTATTAACAAGGGGATTCTCATATTCACGCGCTGTTGTTGACCGGTTTTAATTATACCTATTCGGGGCCTAAGGTAAACAATGGACGCGAATGCTATAGCGTTTTGGCCTAAGCTAGGTGAACCTTGAGAGTATTTCAGGGGCACCGACAATGAACTGTTTTTAGTGATAGGCAAATTGAATGAAATTCCGTGTAAACGGTATTTGATACAATCATGAATTGACATCAGAAAAAAAAGTTCAGTGACCCGGAAACTGCGTAATTCGAACAAAGTGTCAACGAAGTGTATAGTTTTGCTGCCGTCATTTTGCTTATATTTGGAAGGATTAAATTGATGCAGCAGAGCAGAAAATGGGTTTTATGCAAGAATAGAGTTAATACACGTTTGTTTTGGGGAAATAACATCTGCAGTGTCCCTCTGGAATGTTGTTGCCCTCGCCCTTCGGGCTCGGGCCAACAACAGCCCCTCAGGACACTGCAGATGTTATTGCCCGAAAAAACGTGTATTAATCCTCTATTTGTGCCTGGTGTCTGACCCAAATCAAATGGTTCCTGTATGATCTACCTGATCAGGGTCTGCTCTGTTTGCATATGAAATATCAATATAGAACTGATTCTACAATTTCTGCCTTTGTAAAATTCAGTTATTCATAATGCCATTATAAATTCAGCTGATAAATATTCATGATGTCATAAATGCGGAATCGTATCAATATTATTTCGTAAGCAAACAAAGCACACTATGATTAGACTCCTTCTATAGGAGCGGTTTGATCTGGGTCCATACATCTGATAACTCCTAGAGGAGCCATCTGATCTGGGTCTACTCTGTTAGTAAATGTGTGACAAGATGTTTACATACCTCATAGACTATTTTTAGACCCAACCTCTTTGGATAAATCTACTGAAAAGGAGTATTTACTAGAGAAAAGGATTTGTTTTAGAATTAAGTAGTATTGAAACCATTGTGATAAAAAGAGCATTTGCTCTTATGGAGCAACTGCTCTATTTATCACAGTGGTTTTAAAAAGTTACTTTTACCAAAGCATCAAAAGGTGTCACCATGAGGGAAAGAATCGCCTCTGAGACCAACCAGCAAGACAGGGTTTGGCGGAGAAACATAGAAAATGTTTTTAATAATTTCCTAACTGCTCCTTCCATCTACAGGTGTAAAATAGTAATCTATATCCATAATCAATATGGTTTTTATCATAGATTTTGTAAATTATGTCGTTTATATGAAGCTCGGATTATATGTTGTAGGCCCTGTCAAAGAAGCAGTGGGGTCACCAGGCAGCTATGACGATATGGATGTTCACCATGCACCATTCAGCAGAAAGAGACGGGACATTATGCAGTTCTACAGCAACATGTATGATTCACTTTTAGCCTTTAAGGTAAACTATCTTCTTAATTCTACAGTTCTGAACTTCCATAAGGAAAATGTTACATTGAAACGTTTCCCTTATACAAACTCCTTTTCACGCTTTGGCAAACAGAGTATACCCAGATCAGACAGCTCCTGTAGGATCTGTCTGATCAGGGTTTGCTCTGTTTGCTTATGAAATAATGTAGATATAATTCTAGTTTCTGAAATGGCAACAAGAACCCATTTTACATTGACCAATATACAAATTCAGGTTATGAATATTCATGAATTCCTGTATTAATATTCATGAGAGAAAGGGTTAATGGTGGTGTCACAGTGTGTAGGTTTATCATCATTTGTACGGCTTTGCTGTACAAGTGCGCTTTTATGGCGACGTGGTAGAGTGTATGACTGCGAACCTGGCGACCGGGGTTCGATCCCGGGTCTGAGCGGGTATATTTCTTTATAAGAACACCCGGTTACTGTGGCATCAACTGTCTACTCATCTGTTTGTCTCTTTATCCTTCAATTAGACTTCCATCCATCAGTTTGTCGCTATGGCTGTCAGTCTATCCATCTTTCTCTCAGTCTATCCATTCACACTGCAGTTTTCATAATGCTAACCATATTCGAAGCTCAAGTTATTCTTTGAACACTCATATTACCATACTTATGAATAAATGAACTGCTCTTTTGGGAAAACAGTGTTATTACATTACATACAGTGTAGGTCCAGACCTGCCAATATATTAGGTTTTACACTGTTTGATACTTATCTGAATCTGTAGTGTTGTGTTAACAATCTTTCCATACAACTTAAAACTTGATCAGATACCTCATGATAGGCTTATCTGGGTCTACACTTTTCTTAGGGATTGGCTCATTTAACCCTTTCTCTCATATAAACGTGTTTTCAAGCATTTGCAAACAGAGAAGACCCAGATCAGATGGCTCCTATAGGAGCCATCTGATCAGGGTCTGCTCTGTTTGCTAATGGAATTTAATAGAACTGTATCTATACTTTCTAAAATGGCTACAGTATTCCACCTTCCACATTTCATTATACAATGAAGTAAATATTCCAAAATAGGGAATTAATATAATACATAAATACTTAAACTGCTCTGATCTAATATTTCGACCACTAAGGGCCTTTGTCAAAGATTATCATGTCAAAATACACGTCACATTTTTGTTACATGCATTCAGCCATAAAATCAAAGAGAATATTCTCTTTGATTTTATGGCTGAATGCATGTAACAAAAATGTGACGTGTATTTTGACATGATAATCTTTGACAAAGGCCCTTAGTGGTCGAAATATTAGATCAGAGCAGTTTAAGTATTTATGCATTTCATTATAAATATTTTGTCCACGAATATTCAGTAGGTATTGAAATTTGTAATAAACATAGAACAAGGAAAGGGTTTACCTATGAGTATTCATGTAAGAAATAATGACATCATGATTATTTATTAGCTGTAATTTTTATAATGGCATACAAATATAGAATTGTTTGGACTTAGCTTAAACTATAGAATCAGATCTACAGAATTCAATAGCAAATAGAGCAGACCTGATCATACGAATCCTACAGGAATGGGTTGATTTGGAGATCTACTCTGTTTCCAAAGGCATTAAAGAGGAGGTCCCTACAATGATCGCATATTTTCAATAATATCATAAAACTTGGTATTTGTTATGCTCTATCATTATTATGAAGGTTCCCAATTTGAACTTATATCGAAAAATGCCCCTGTGATACAAATAAACCAATTTCATCAATACTGATAATTTTTGTTCTACAACACAATATTATCGGCCTTTTCCGTTAAATTCCTCCACGTTTTGCCGATGATCACCCGACCCCTCCATTGTTTACATAATAGCTTTCTCGGAAGTGGTCGGAGAATCGCGAATAGGGCAAACAGTTACGAAACTAAAACCCAACCCGAATAAAACTGAAACATCGGGGAGTAAAACCGGGATCGGCAATATCAAACACATGGATGTTTTGTCATTATAAACGGTAATTGGATGGGGCTTTTTGCGATATACTACTTTTCAGCATATAAACAAATGAGTTTTGTATATTTTAAGTGTTTATGAAACGCGTCAAATGTAGGGACATCCCCTTTAAAAGCAGTTGTATGGTTCTTTTTACCATAGCAATAAATGTCCTTATTTTATAAGTTTAGTACAAGAATTAGATTAATTAATATTAAAACTGGGTGGAATCTGGCATGAATATTTATGGAATTAATGATTAAAGATTCAAAATTAGTTTTTGTTTGAGTCTTCATTGCAGAGAGGTTTTACTGTACAGAGTTATATACTAGTGCCTTAATGTTATTTTCAGGTGGCAGGACTTCGGGCTCTCTCTAACCTTGACTTGCAAACACGACCCTGTCTTCATGACGGCAGCCATCTTGGTCCTCCACTGATCCCAGGGGACCCTCGGGGTCCTGTGCCAGGGCCACAGGAAATGGAAGACTTAGAACCTCCTGCAGGTGAATATGCTTGGCTATATGTTTGTGTAAATTCATGTATACTCCTTTTTATACTTGTGAATGGATACTTCTTTTGAACCTGTAAATTCATTGAGCTTGTACTAGTAAATTCATTGAACTTGAAAATTCCTAAAAATAATGTGCATGTGTTAATTGTTTTTGAATACCTGAAGTAGACATTGACACTTAATTTCATGAATATTCATGTAAGAAATAATGACATAATAAATATTAATTAGATTATTTGTTATAACAGGATATTTTTACAATGGTAACAATTATAAAGTCATATCTCTATCATACTGTAAGCAAACAGAACAGACCCTGATCAGACGGCTCCAGAAGCCATCTGATCTGGGTCTACTGTATTTGAAAAGGCGTATTTATGGAGTAAAAGGTTAACTAAAAAATAGATGAATTAAGCTCTTTCCTTCATATTAAGCCTTTTAATACCTTTTCAAACAGAGTAGACCCAGATCGGATGGCTCCTGTAGCAGTGGCTTTTCTGTTTGCTTATGAAATAATATAAATCTGATTCTACGATTTCTTGCCAAAATAATATGTTAATAATAATACCAATATAAAGATTAATCTAATATTCATGATGTTATTTTTTTCTTACTTTGTCACAGAGTTTTAGATATTTTTTTTCAATAATTCCTTTTTTGTTTCAGAGCCTGAAGATACTCGACCCCCTTCATCAAAGTTCAGGAGGCAATTCCCAGATACATGGCTTTGGAGTTTGTATGAAATTCCGTAAGTTTTACTGGAATACAGAAACCCAGTGTAGGCAAGACACTTATCCCATTTCCTCATAAGCTATTATTAGATCCTACCTCTGTGAATATATCTACCCAAAAGGAGCATTTACTAGAGAAAAGGAAAACTTTAGAATTGTATAGTTTTGAAGCCATTGTGATAAATAGAGCATTTGTCCCTATGGAGCAAATGCTCTGTTTATCACAATGGTTTCACAAAGTGACTTTTACAGAGGCGTCAATATGAGGGAATGGGTTATATATAGTGTAATCTCACTTTAACCCTTTCCATCATGCACAGATATTCATGTAAGAAATAATCATAATTAATAATACATCATAAATAATAATAAGATTTGTTTTATAATGGCATGTGAAGGAAATTTTCCACATGGTATTAACTATAGAATTAGATTTATATTGTTCCAGAAGCAAACTGAACAGACCATATTCAGACATCTGCTACTAGAGCTCCGAGATATGGGTCTACTGGGTATGCAAAGGTGCAAAAAGGGGGAAAGGGATAAGGGCCAATGTCAAGGACTTTAACCCTTTCCCTCATATAAACGTGTTTTAACTTATTTGCAAACAGAGTAGACCCAGATCAGACGGCTCCTATATATAGAGGAGCCGTCTGATCAGTGTCTACTCTGTTTTCTAATAGAATTTCAAAGATCTGTGTCTTTACTTTCTAAAATGGCTACAGTGTTCCACCTTCCATATTTCATTTTAACTATTGTGTCCATGGATATTCAGTAGGTATTGAAATTCGTAATAAACATAGGACAGGGAAAGGGTTAATTGTGGAGTTTTAAACCCTATACTTGATAATCCGGCTTTTTTATACCTCTGCAAATACAGGTAAAAAATCCGGTGTTTGTCCCATTTCTCTCATATTGACGCCTTTTGACGCCTCTGTAAAAGTCGCTTTTTGAAACCATTGTGATAAATAGAGCAAATGCTCTCTTTATCACAATGGTTTCAGAACTACACAATTCCAGAAATTTCCTTTTCTCTAGTAAATGCTCCTTTTAGGTAGATTTATTCAAATAGGAAGGATCCAAAAATAGCTGATGAAGTAATGGATTAATTGTAGGGTTTTAACCCTTTACTTGATAATCCTGCTTTTTATGCCTCTGCAAACACAGGAGACCAAATCAGACATCCCCTGTAGAAACTGTCTGGCCAAGGTCTGCTCTGTTTTCTTATATATGGTACAAGTATGATTCTCAACTGTTGCCATGACAATACCTGAAATAAATTAATATGAATCAATCAAAGTTATATAGAATGCTCTCATTAACCCGTTACCTGATAAATATTGGTGTAAGAATTAAGGACATCATGAATATTAATTAGCTGAACTTTTATGATGGCATATATATAAACATGGGATTTTTTGGCCATGACTGAAACTGCAGAATCAGGTCTATATAATTCCATAAGCAGACAGAGCAGAGCCCGATGAAACAGCTCCTACAAGAACTGTCTGATTTTGGTCTACTTGCCTCTTAGCCAATAGCTTTTTTAAAAACTTACATTTATAATTGCAACAAATCAAAATTCTTAGAACAAAGGAAGAACTAAGGATTAACCCTTTCCCTCATTTAAACACCTTTTCACGCATTTGCAAACAGAGTAGACCCAGACCAGATGGCTTCTATAGGAGCAGTCTGATCAGGATCTGTTCTGTTTGCTCATATGGTATAATATAGATCTTATTCTACAGTTTCTGCCTGAGTCAAAATGTCCTGTGTCCAACCATTATAATTTTTTTTATCTAATTGATATTCATGATGTCATTATTTCTTACATGAATATGCAACATGGAAAGGGTAAAACATTATCAACATTTTCAAACAGATAAGGTGCCTATAAAGTTTGTGTCTCACCAGGAACTAAACTGTTTGACCCAAATTGTATGTTATTATGGAAATGGAGACAGACATATTTTGAGAATGTTTAAATGCTTAACTTTTAGAAAAGTAGATTAATATTATAATTTGATGATTCATGCTAAATCTGGGTCTGCTCTGTTTGCTAAGGCACAGAAAGGTGTTTGTAGGAAGGAAGCTGTTAATGCCAGTGATTGATGCTAAATACAGCTACAATGTTTAAAAACATTTGTAATATTTTACTGTTAGATAGATAAACATATGCAACATTTTGACTATCAAGTAGATCCCTAACAATTCTCTTTATAATCATAGCATATACAGTAGAACCCCTCTAATGCGACCACTTAATGAATAAACATGGGTGTCTTTATAGGCAGGTGGTTGCTTAATGCAGGACAAAAGTAATGCAGAAAGCAGAGCTTTCTGCATTACTTTTGTCCTGCATTAAGCTACCACCTGCATCTAGTACCCAGAATTATACCACTTTTATGTGGTCGTATTAGCGGGGTTTTACTGTACTTGATATTCCATTTGTAAAGATATTACCGGTAACTTTTATCTTATTGATACACCTATGCAAACAGAGTAGATCCAGATCAGACGGCTTCTACAGGAGCCATCTGATCAGGGTCTGCTCTGTTTGCTTATGGAAATATATAGATCTGATTGTACAGCATCTGCAATGACAAAAAATTCATATGCCATTTTGAAAATAAATCTAATTAATATTCATGATGTCATAAAATTTTCATGAATATTCATGGAGGAAAGGGTTAATGGGTCAAATTGTACACTGAAATGTCATTTATTGATTATGGTTCAGATCCAATGGTACAGTGAAAGTTACTCCAACTCTGCCAGGCTCCATTACCCAGTGGGTGGGCAACAGTTTCTGCACCAACTCAGACAGTGGGATTGGGGTGTCTGATGTAGCCACCGTAACAGGCTTTCAACCGTTCTTCATGTCAGTCAAGCTGCCGTACTCTGTGATCCGTGGAGAGCTGGTTCATGTCAATGTTGAGGTGTACAACTACTTAGAGCATTGTATTGCTGTAAGTACAGAACAGAATTAACCATTTCCCTGTTGAATATTCATGTAAAAAATGATTATTTCATTAATATTTATGAGATTGATTTCTATATGGCATATGAACACAGGAAACTGTAAAATCAGATCTATATCAGCATATAAGCAAACAGAGCAAACTCTGATCAGATGGCTATTACATGAGTTGTCTGATCTGGATCTACTCTATTTGCCAAAGCATAAAATGGCATATTTATTAGAGAAAGGGTTTATGCAGGACAAAACTCCTCTAGACCCAGATCAAATGGCTCCCTTTTGAAATAATGTACAGCTGATTCTACAGTTTCTGTTGCGACCAATTCTGTGTTCTGTGTTCCTTTTCCATTATTAAAAATTCAGGTAATTAACCCTTTTCTCCATAAATATGCCTTTCTATGCCTCTGTAATTATAACTTATTGAAACCGTTTTGATAAATAGAGCATTTGCTCCTATAGGAGCAAATGCTCTATTTATCACAATGGTTTCAAACTAAAAAAATCTAATTTTCTCTAGTTAATGCTCCTTTTCGGAAGATTTATTCAAAGAGGTTTGATCTAAAAAAATTCTAAGGAGGAATGGGTTAATGTTCATCATGTTATTATTTCTTCCATGAATATTCATCAAGTAAAGGTTTGAACATTAATAAGCATATTATTATAAAACCTTAAATCTTCATAATGGAATTTCTTGTGGTAATGCAACTTTTCAATATACTTAGATGTTTCATGCACAATCAAACTCAAAGTGTTTGCACAAAAAAAGTGAAGTGTTACCATGGCTATTCTCTGCTGTCAGTAACATGCTGGATGATCTGTTTGAAATAACTACTGCCTTTAACTGATAAATGTAATGTTCATGTAAGAAATAATGCCATCATGAATATTTTTAAGTTGATTGTTATATTGGCATTATAAACAAGGGAAATTTTTATCATGGCAGAAATTGTAAAATCAGATCTTTATTATTTCATAAGCAAACAGAAAAGATCCAGGTCAGAAAGCTCCTGAAGGAGCTGTCTGATCTGGGTCATTTCTGTCAGGTAAATGGCTAATCTCCAAGCATGACATACACGAAGTCATGATAATTATTACAAACTTTTTAAATTTTCTTAAGAATGGAAGTCAAACTTGCTATAGCAGTTGAAGCAAATTGCAATGTTTGGGGACAAATAAATCCTCTAGTACTAATGTCTGTTATTCTGTTTTTTCAAAGCCTGTGTTTTATTGCCTGACAGGTACATGTACTGCTAGCTAAGAATGGGAACTTTATAATGGAGGGAAATAAAGGGTCCGAGCCAAGATTCTGTATCTGTGAAGGCCAATCCAAGAGCCACACCTTCAAGATTCGCCCACAGGTCCTGGGCAAAATCAGCCTTACATTTTCAGTAAGTATAGTCTTGGTCTAGCAAGCCAAAGTTTGACTTTCTCTTTCACTGTGAATTGATTTGGTTTTCCAAGATGGGACATTGGTCTGCTTAAAACATACACATTAATATATTTTGACTAGAACTCGACAATTATAATTTGATCCATATATAATTTTAGCATGTGGAAAATATTGCATTTATGTATTGCAATTTTTTATATTTGTGTATTGCAAATACAGTAAAACCCCTCTAATGCAACCACTTAATGAATAAACATTTCTGCCTTTATAAGCATGTGGTTGCTTAATGCAGGATGGAAGTTATGCAGAAAGCTCCTATACTGTATTATATTTCTTATGCAATGCAAATATTGCATTTATGTATTGCAAATATTGCATATCTATTGCATTTCTTAATTGCACATATTGCATTATGTATTGCGAATATTACATTTGTATATTACATTTATGCATTACAAATATTACATTGTGTATTGCTAATATTGCATTTGTATATTGCAAGCCAAGTATTGCAAGTTTTCCAGAGCAGTTCAGACAAAAGTCACTTTCAATATTTCTAATTTTCAGAATTGCATGTTCCTTAAATGAATGCTTATTCTTTTACTCCATGAATATTCATTAAAGAAATAATGACACCATGAACATTAAGTACATGATTTTTTTATAATGGGATATGAAGACGACTTTTTTAGGTATTACAGAAAGTGTAGAATCAGATCGTTTTTATTTCATAAGCAAACAGAGCAGATCCTTGTCAGATGGCTTCTACAGAAGCTGTCTGACCTGGGTCTACTGTTAGAAAATGCGATAAAAGGTGTATTTATGGAGTAAAAGGTTAACCTGTCCTTCATATAAAAGCTTTTTACACATTTGCAACAGAGTAGACCCAGATCAGACGGCTCCTGTCTGATCATGTCTGCTCTGTTTGTCAAAGCAAAAAATTCCCTTGAAAAATGTTCATGATGTCATATATTTTCCATGAATATTGAACAGGTGAAGGGTTAACCCTTTCCCTCATATTGACGACTCTGTAAAAGTAAATTTGTGAAACCATTGTGATAAATAGAGCATTTGCTCCTATAGGAGCAAATGCTCTATTTATCACATGGTTTCAAACTACAAAATTCTAAAAAAAATCCTTTTCTCTAGTTAATGCTCCTTTTCGGTAGATTTATTCAAAGAGGTTGTATCTAAAAATAGCCTATGAGGTAATGGGTTAAAGGCATTTGTAGTATGGTTACAAGTATTAATAGAATTGTGCAAATTACTTTTTAAAGCTGTGTGGGATTACTCTTGTTTTATGAAATGGAAGGATGTGAATGAAGGGATTGGTCTGTATATTATTCATGTCTTTTCCAGACATTTCTGAAAGAGCATCGGTTGAACTGCAGTACCTCCACTGCACCTCCAGGCTATGCAAAACACCAGGTCACAGACATGGTGGTGAAGCAACTGTTGGTTGAGGTAAATCACTGACAATGAACTACAGTAAAACCTCTCTATAACGGCCACTAAATTACATCAAGTATTTTGTGTTAAAGGCAGGTGGCTGCTTAAAGCAAGGTGAAAATAAAACAACGCTCCTGTTCTGTTTTATTTTCACCTTGCTTTAAGCGGCCACCTGCCCTAAACGCCAACTAATTAACACGATTTAGTGGCCGTTATAGAGAGGTTTTACTGTATACAGTAAAATCTGTCTATGACAGAAACCCAAATAGAGTCTTATTCTGGGTCTTTAAACCTTTCCCTCATATACATGTAAAATCTTTTTTACACCTTTGCAAACAGAGTAGACTCAGATTAGACATCTCCTATAGAAGCCATCTGATCAGGATCTGGGCCCGTATTGACTCAAGACTCAGAATGGAAACTACCACAGCTTGAATAATATTGTTTTGAGCAATTTAAGAAAAGAGTATGCCAATATAATCTGTAAAATGATTATTTATGGCAGTTTTCATTCCATTTTGCCGAGGCATGGTTGAGATGTTGGCATATTAAGTTTGAGTTTTGAGTCTAAGTTTCAGACCCAGCGCTTTGTGAATATGGGCCCTGCTCTGTTTGCTTATGACATGATATAGATATGATTTTAGTTTTTGTCAAAGCAAAAAAAAAACCCAAAAAAACCCCAAAAAAAACCATGGACACATTACTATACCCTACCCCTGCAAACAAAGTTTGAGGGGGGTATACTGGAATTGCCCTGTCCGCCGGTCAGTCTGGCGGTCGGTCAGTCAGTCGGTCCCTCCACAATTAAACTTGAGTACATGTAGTTGGTATAAAAATGTGTATAATTGGAGTAAAGGGTTAGAACAAGAATTTAAATCAATATTTTTTGTCATAGAAATGCCTTTTCATGTCTTTACAAACAGAAGATATGGATCAGATGGCTCCTGTAGGAGCATTCAGATAAGGGTCAGTTAATAATTATTCATGATGTCATTATTTCTTACACGAATATTCAACAGGGAGAAAATGAACCCTTTACCTGAAAGATGCGCCTTTTTGCACAGAGTAGAACCAGAACCGACGTCTCCTATGGGAGCTCTCTGATCAGGGTCTGCTCTATTTGCTTATTGAAAATAATCAGATTCTACATTTTCTGTCATGGTAAAACATTTCCCTTGTTCATGATGCCATTATGAACTTTAGCTCCATATATTCTTTTTTTCTCATGAATATTCATGAACAAAAGATTTAACTCTTTACTCCATAAATAGGCCTTTCTATGCCTTTGCAAACAGAGTAGATCCAGATCAGACTTCTGTAGGAGCTATCTAATCAGCGTCTGTTCTGTTTGCTTATGATACGATATAGATATGATTCTTTAGTTTCTGCCATGAGCAAACAGGTATGTGTTTATATACCATTATAAGAATTACCTAAGTAGAGGTTTAATAATAATTATATGTTTTGTTACAGGCTGAAGGTATAGAAGAAGAACAAACCAGCTCTTATTACATCTGCCCTGAAGGTAAGATTGCATTCTATGGGTATTTAATTGTTTTATAGGAAAGTTTGCATTTTTCAGAGATCCAGATAAGATGCGTAAATTCAAGCATTTTCAAGAGTAACTTCTTTATTTTTCCACCAAATCCTATAGTGTGATCACTCTTTAGAATTGTCTAATTCTAAAGAGTGGTCACAACATACGGTTGGTTGAGAAATGATGATTTTAGTATTTGAGTATGCACTTTTACTTTTTGCAAAAATGATATTACAGAATATAGAAAACACTTGTTTCCTTTTTCACACCCTCATATGGGTTTGTTATGGAGAAAAAAGGGTATTCTAGAATTTTACTTTGTAGAAACAGATCAACAAACATTTTGGACAAGGTTGATCCGGATCAGCATTAGTTCCTAGAAAATGGACAAATGGCTACTTCTGACAATCAGATACCATTTTTCCACTGATCTTCAACACTATATCTCGTAGAGATGCAAGGCTTTCATGTATTTGATATTGAAGACCGTGATATTATTTGCAATGTTTTAGTACTTACATGTATTACAAAATAAGAAAGTAATATGTTGTAAGTCTTTTATAAGTTACATGTATAGAGCTTGTTGTAGAATGTCTATGTTCATATCATTACCTTTGCAAACAGAGTAAACCCAGGTCAGATGGTTCCTGTAGGAGTCATCTGATCTGATCAGGGTCTGCTCTGTTTGCCTATGAAGTAATATAGATAAGATTCTACAAGTTCTGTCATAGTAAAATATTCCCTTGATCATGATGCCTTTATTAACATTCAGCTAATTTATAATTCATGATGTCAATATACAGTAAAACCTCTCTATAACGACCACTAAATTGTGTTAATTAGTTGCTATTTAGAACAGGTGGTTGCTTAAAGCAAGGTGAAAGTAAAACAGAACGCTCCTATAGGAGCGTTCTGTTTTACTTTCACATTGCTTTAAGCAACCACCTGCCTTTAACACAAATTAGTTGATGTAGATTAGTGGTAGCTATAGAGAGCTTTTACTGTATGTTTTACTTCCTGCTCATGAGGTAAAGGGTTAAAATATTCTGAAGAATGAGACATGGTTGTGCAATGGCAACAGCTCTCAGAAATGTTCATTACTTTCCATCAGACTACCAGGACGGTTTGTACCAGAAACAGATCCTGCCCAACATTCCAGACAGTCTAGTGGTCAAAGATTCCTTAAGGAGCTGGATCAATGTCATAGGTTAGTATGCAGCTGATTTTAAGAATTCTCTGACCTGGAATTTGAGGTCATCTGTTTTTTAACCTTTGAAATTGAACACTTTCATTTGCTGAGTTTTCAAAGTGGAATGGTCCATCATTGTTTAACTGAGAAGTCCATCTTCTATGAAAGGCTTAACTTGGATAGATGATTTTGAATGACAAACAGTGCAGACCCAGATCAGAGGGCTCCTCTAGGAGCCCTCTGATCTGGGTCTACACTGTTTGCATTTGACTGTGTATGTGCGTGTCCCACATTCAAAGGGTTTAGAAATATCTGCCTTGATGAATTAGATTATCCCTTTCTTTCATATAAACGCATTGTCACATCTTTGTAAACAGAGTAGACCTGGATCAGAAGGCTCCTATAAGGAGCCGTCTAATCTGGGTTTGCTCTGTTTGCTTATGAAATTACAATAGATTCTAGTAATATTAAAAAACCATGTATACATATGCCATTATAAAAATGCAGCTTATAAATAGTCATGACATCATTATTTCTTACATGAATATAGAACTGGGAAAGGGTTAAGCTGATGAAAGTTTTTCAGTTAATAAATACATGTATAGGTAAGAAGTAAGATGTTTTATATGGCAGTTGAGGAGTTTAGACAGATAATAAACCGGCCTTATTACTAGACGCGTCATTTAAGAAATGAATGACGTGCTCCCGGTGTTCATGAGGTTATGCAACGCATAGCTTTACGAGCAAAGTTAGTGAAGCCCAAAGGGCTTCACGTGAATCTTTGCTCGTAAAGCTATGCGTTGCATAACCTCATGAACACCGCGAGCACGTCATTTATTTCTTATATTTATATTCAATTGTATTTCTTATATTTCAACGGTTTTTTAGCTCACCAGAGCACAAAGTGCTCAGGGTGAGCTTTTGTGATCGCCTGTTGTCCGTCGGCGTGGGTCGTGCGTCGTCCGTCGTCCGTCGTTCGTCGTTTGTCGTTCGTCGTTCGTCGTCCGTCGTCAACAATTTGAACCTTTAAAAATCTTCTCCTCTGAATTTACATGGATCTCAACTTTCATCTTTGGCACATAGCATCATATTCAGGTCCTCTACAAAAGTTATATAAATTATGCCCCTGGGGTCAAAATTGACCCCGCCCCAGGGGTGCCTTGTTTTCAATAGAAACATATAGTAAAACTTTGAAAATCTTCTTCTCTGAAACCAGAAGGTTCTCAGCTTTCATAATTGGCACATAGCATCATGTTCAGGTCCTCTACAAAAGTTATATAAATTATGGCCCTGGGGTCAAAATTGGCTCCGCCCCAGGGGTGGGCAGTTTTCAATAGAATCATATAGTGAAATCTTTGAAAATCTTCTCCTCTGGAACCGGAAGGTTCTGAGCTTTCATATTTAGCACATAGCATCATGCTCAGGTCCTCCTCAAAAGTTATATAAATTATGGCCCCGGGGTCAAAATTGGCCCCGCCCCAGGGGTGGGCAGTTTTCAATAGAAACAAATAGTGAAATCTTTGAAAATCTTCTCCTCTGAAACTGGAAGGCTCTCAGCTTTCATATTTGGCACATAGCATCATGTCCAGGTCCTCTACAAAAGTTATATAAATTATGCCCCTGGGGTCAAAATTGGCCCCGCCCCAGGGGTGGACAGTTTTCAATAGAAACAAATAGTGAAATCTTTGAAAATCTTCTTCTCTGAAACTGGAAGGTTCTCAGCTTTCATATTTGGCACATAGCATCATGTTCAGGTCCTCTACATAAGTTATATTATTTATGACCCCGGGGTCAAAATTGGCCCGGCCCCAGGGGTGGGCAGTGTTCAATAGAAACATATAGTGAAATCTTTGAAAATCTTCTTCTCTGAAAATGGAAGGCTCTCAGCTTTCATATTTGGCACATAGCATCATGTTCAGGTCCTCTACAAAAGTTATATAAATTATGGCCCCAGGGTCAAAATTGGCCCCGCCCCAGGGGTGGGCAGTTTTCAATAGAAACAAATAGTGAAATCTTTGAAAATCTTTTCTCTGAAACTGGAAGGCTCTCAGCTTTCATATTTGGCACAGAGCATCATGTTCAGGTCCTCTTTAAAAGTTATATAAATTATGGCCCTAGGGTCAAAATTGGCCCTGCCACAGGGCAGGACAGTTTTCAATAGAAACATATTGAGAACACTTTGAAAATCTTCTTCTCTGAAACTGGAAGGTTAGTCTCAGCTTTCATATTTGGCACATAGCATCATGTTCAGGTCCCCTACAAGTTTTTCCCAGGGCCGGCTAGTTTTCTAAAGAAACACATAGTGAAAACTTTGAAAATCTTCTCCTCTGGTTGTCTGGTGAGCGCTTCAGGCCCATTCTGGCCCTCTTGTTTTTAAATATTATATACCGGTCACGCAATAGACGCTATCTAGGTCGTTGCCAGGTTCGTTTCTAATGTAGTAGGATTGTTGGAGATAACGCTCCTTACGTCACGTGTACATAACACGGAAGTGACGTTACGTCACTTGGGAACAGACGTTGATTAATAGAGTTTGAATGTAGTACGCAAAGAGAGAATTGAGAGAAATAAATTGAGAAAGAAGAAGACGTGTCAATCATCTATTCCCGTCCCATATAGACAAGGAACTCTATATATGGTATGAAAAATAGTCCCAAACACATATTATAAATATAGAATGAATACAAGATTTTAATCAGTAAATTGTCCAGCGGAATTCTGGGAAAAGGAGAACCGACTCAAACCGGTATTGAAATGAACGTTCATGGGAAAATGCAACTTTCTTTTTAGAATAAGTTTATATAAGGACGTTGCAGGGCGAATGTAAATATTTCTGTATTGATATATCTAGGACAAAATATGGACAATATATATCGATTTCTATATTCAAATATGATTTATGCCCTGTAGTTACATCCATCTGAGTGTAAAAAGTATATTTTAAAATCAGTTGTTCATAAAATAAATAATGTTTCAACGGTTCCGTTTTGGAAATATCTAGACAATGTTGCTGAATTAGGCCAAACCCACCGAATAAACATTGGAAAATGGCAGAAATGACAATATGCGTGGACATTCTTTAGAAGAATTTCACTGCAAGTATGTGAGAAGTTACCAAACTGTGAGAAATATAACCCATGGAAAGGTGTTTATTTTTCCTCCATTTGTGTCGATATTTTGAAAGCAGTATCGATATCGTTCCTGTCAATGACACCTCTATTTAGTACTATGTGTTTTTGGACAATTAGTTTTTAATTTGAATGAGACAATTAGCTCTTTTGCGATCAATTGGGAGTCTGTGATTAGCTATGCAAACAGTTTGGATTCAGATAAGACACCAAAATCCTGTTGGAGCTTCTGCATAACTTTCATCTTGTATTCAGCTACCACCTGTCACTTTCCTCGTTGAATATTCATGTATGAAATCATTAATATTTATTAGCATTTGAGGTTTTACTGCAATCATTTGTTTCAGGGGACATCATGGGCCCAGTGTTGAGTGGACTGGACACTCTGGTGCTGCTGCCCACGGGCTGTGGGGAACAGAATATGGTGAGGCTTTCACCTAACATAGCCATACTGGAGTACCTGACTGTTACCCTGCAGCTGACAGACGACATTGAGGCACGCACCCTGGACCATCTGCATAAAGGTAAGACTATAAGGACCTATATTTTACCTCAAATATACAGCTAAGAATTTTTCTTAAGTTACTCTTAACCCTTTCCTTCATATAAACACCTTTTTTATAAGGGAAAGGGTTAAAACAGGTTTTACTGTACTCTTTAGATTTCCTGGTTGACATTGATAGTTTGTTTGAACATATAATTAGTCCCCTACCGGCAACGACCAAAGCGGACTATAGGTTTACACTCCGTTAGTCCATCTGTCAGTCTCTCTGTCAGTCAGTCACACTTCAGTTTTCTGGACTTTTTTTCTAAACCCTTACAGATATTGAAGTGATATTTGGTATGTGGCTTTATTATAATGAGTTTCAGATCAAGTTTGAATTTTGTTACACTACTTTGATTTTTCATGGATTTACAGCAGTTGGACATAGAAATTTTCAAGAAATTTTAGGTTTTCTACACTTTTGTTCTAAACCCTAGCAGATATTGAACTGATATTTTGTATTTAGCTTTATTATAAAGAGTTATAAATCAGAGTTGAATTTTGTTATGCTACATTGAGTTGTCACGGAATAACAGCAGTTGCAATAAAAATCAGCCGGTAGTGGACTATGGCATTGCTTTCAATGCTCCCATTACAATACTTGTTGTATTTTTTAGGCTACCAACAGCAGTTGAAGTTCATGCACAGCAATGGAGCCTTCAGTGCTTTTGGAAAGGCTGATGACCACGGCTCAACATGGCTGAGCGCCTTTGTGTTCAAGACCCTGAGAAAGGCCTCAGACTTCATCTATATAGATCGCAAACAGATCCAGATCAAGACGTGGGAATTCCTCATCAATCAACAGGGTGAAGATGGTTGCTTTGAAGGTAATTCAGGACAGGATGTCTTACTTAGGTTCTGGGGATAGGCATACAGTACTATCTCTTATAAATGCTCCCAGGGCATGTTACATCTTTTTAACTCATTCCTGCATATTGACGCCTTTTGACGCCTCTGTTAAAGTCACTTTGTGAAGCCATTGTAATAAATAGAGCATTTGCTCCTATGGAGCAAATTCTCTATTTATCTCAATGGTTTCAAAACTACACAATTCTAAAATATTTCTTTTCTCTAATTAAATATCCTTTTCGGTAGATTATATTATTCAAAGAGGTTGGGTCTAAAATTGGCCTATTTGGGAATGGGTTAAAAGGATCTTCTTGTATTTTGTACACAGGTGGTTACTTAACATTTTCCCTGTTTGAATATTCATGTTAGAAATAATGATACCATGAATATTTATTAGCTGAATTTTTATAATGGCATATGTACACAGGATTGTTTGGTATTGGTAGAAACTGTAGAGTCAGATCTTTTAAAAAATCATAAATAAACAGAACAGACCCTGATTAGACAGTTCCTACAGAGCTGTCTGATCTGAATCTACCCTGTTTGCAAAGGTGTGAAAAACATTTATATCAGGGAAAGGGTTAATAGAAAATGAAAGCAATGCAGAACGCTCCTCTTGGAGCTCTCTGCATTGCTTTCAGTCTGCATTAAACTACCACCTGTATTTTGAAATACGTATTTCCCTTTCCCTAATATAAATGCATTTTTACACATTTGCAAACGGTAGACCCAGATCAGACAGCTCCTATAGGAGCCGTCTGATTAGGGTCTGCTGCGTTTGCTTATTGATTTATATATATGTGATCCTACAGTATCTGCTATTAGGTAAACAAATCCAGTGTACCACTATAAAATATCAGCTAATACATAGTCATAATGTAGTATTTTTTTACATGAATACTGAACAGGGAAATGATTAATTAGTGTTTTAGCTGTTTAACCCTTTATGAAGGAAAGGGTTAAAAATGATAAACAAGTCGATTTTGAAACTTCAGCTACATGTTTGGGATGGGATTAACCCTTTACCCCATAGAGACACTATTGAAGTCTGGCAGAATAGATCCAGATCTGCCAGCTCCTGTAGGAGCTATCTGATCAGGATCTGCTCTGTTTGTTTATGGAATTATATAAGTCTGATTCTACAGTTTCTGCCATGGCAAAAAGTCCTTTACTGTTAATTCACGATGCAGGCCCTTTTTTGCGTCTACATGGGTCTGTTTAAAGGACTCATTCCCAATGCAAAATAGGTAACAATTTTCCCAATTTTGGGAAAGATCCCAATAGTGACAAAATTTTGATTAAAATACTAAAACAACTTTTAATAGTTGAAATGTGGTCAGAAATACTTTCCAAATCATTTAGTTTTCATGCAAAAAAATTCCAAATTATTAAAATGCATTTTTCCAAACATTGCCAGATAAAGTAACCTACGCAAATAATTTGGCATCTCATCGGATCATCAGGATCCAGGCTGTTTGAAACTCAAATTGTAGTTTTTAAGAGAAATGTTGCAGATGAAAATGTTTACATACACTATGACAATTAGGGTGCAAAGAGCTATTGTATTGTATATGTTACAGAGAATGGCAAGGTGCTGAGTAAGTACATGACAGGAGGTGTGGTAGGGAGTAAGGAACACAAGAAACGTGCCCTAACAGCCTATGTCCTAGTGGCCATGCTTGAATCCTTCAAGATGATGAGGGAGAGGACGCCAGTAAGTAATTCTGCCTACCTTTTGCATGAAAATTAACCATACATGCTCTTGTGGCATTATTGAAAAGATTTGTATTTTCAAACTTTATTAAATATTCAATATGAGTTATAGAGTATTTTCAAACTTTATTAAATATTCAATATGAGTTATAGATTTTGTAATTTATCGCTACTTTTATTCTCCATTCTGTATTTATTCCAAATTTCAATACCTACTGAAATTTCATGCAGAGCCATCTGATCTGGATCTACTCTGTTTGCAAATGCATGAAAAGGTGTTTATATGAAAGAATGGGTTAACCCTGTACCCCATAGACACATGTAAGACAGCTCCTACTAGACCCATCTGATCTGGGTCTACTCCGTTTGCAAAGGTGTAAATAGGCCTCTATATCAGGGACAGGGCTAACCCTTTCCTCCATAGAGACAATTTTTGGCACTTTTGCAAACAGAGTAAACCTAGATCAGACGCATACTGTAGGAACTGTTTGCTTAATCCTTTACTCTGTAAATACACCTCTCAACGCCTTTGCAAACAGAGTAGACCCTGATCAGAGGGCTCCTATATGGTCTGCTCTGTAATCTTATGGAATAATATAGATCTGATTCTACAGTTTATTCTTTGGCAAACACTTCATGTGTTATTGTGCCAAAGGTCAAGGTCATACATCAAGGTCAAAGGTAAAATTATTGGTCAAATTTATATTGGCGATAATTTTGTCGCCATTCAACATACATCTTTCAAACTTGGCAAGCATGTGTCACTTATGGAGGCAAACATTGTTAGGTGTGACTTATTAAGGTCAAGGTCATACATCAAGGTCAAAGGTAATATCGGGGGCATAGTGTTTCACAAACACATCTTATTAAAAATTAATCTAATTAATATTCATGAAGTCATCATTTCTTTTATGAATATTCATGCAGTAAAGGGTAAAAGAAATGTAGATCTGACTCTACAGTTTAAGGCTGAACATTCCTGTGATTATTGGCCGTTACAAAAATCAGTTAATGAACATTCATCAAGTCAACAATTTTTTTTTAAATATTCATGGGGTTAACCCGTACAGTGCAGGACACCAGTCACTAATGTACTTTTCAAGCTGTGTAGAACCAGATGAGAGGGGTCTTAGAGGATCCCTCTCATCGGGGTCCGCACTGTTTGCCATGCCACACTTTTCTTTAGAAAAATCCCCAAATAATCACCGTAAGCTTGACCAGCTTGAAATTGGGAATAGTCCATTTGAGAATTCAGCATTGTAAGGGTTAAAGGGTTAATAGTTACAATGCTGTTATTAAAAGGTATGATATCAGAAGTCACTGCATACTGAAAGATTTGTTTTCTCTTTCAGCCATTTGTGGCACTGGCTGTTAAGTGTATAGAGCTGGACAGTTTGAACGATACATACACCTTGGCCCTAACTACATATGCCATGACACTGTACAAACCCAACAGTCACTTTACAGACATCCTGCTGGCCAGGCTGAAAGACAAAGCTGTGATAGAAGGTGGGAATTTTAACATACAGTTAACCCTTTCCTGGTTCTATGTTTTTTTCCAGATTTCAATTCTTACTGAATATTCATGGACAAAATAGTTATAATGAAATATGAAAGGTGGAATAATGTAACCATTTTAGAAGCTAAAGAAACAGATCTATCAAAGTCTAGCAAACAGAGCAGACTCCTATAGGAGCCATCTGATCAGGGTCTTCTCTGTTTGCAAATGAGTGAAAAGGCATTTGTATGAAGGAAAGTGTTAAACATGTATCATAAGCTGCCATTAAAGATAAATCTAATCTTGAGTCTTTATGGCATATGGTAGCTTAATGCAGGAGGAAAGTAATGCAGAAAGCTTCCACATAAGCTTTCTAGGTGACATTAAACCTGCACTGAGTAACGGCATCCTTTTTAATCCTTTACTCCTTAAAAACACCATACAACATCTTTTCAAACAGAGTAGACCCAAATCAGAAGGCACCTACAGGATCCATCTGATAAGAGTCTGCTCTGTTTGCTTATGAAATAATATAGATCTGATTCTTTAGTTTCTGCTGTGGCCATGTAATTAATATTCATGATGTCATTATTTCTTACATGAATGAATTAATTAAAATAGGTTTTCTGCGACACTTAGTGAATGAACATGTTTATGGTATTTCAAAGGTTCTTCGCGGGTGTTCTTTTAAGCATTAAACAATGTAATTTGTTCTGTGGACATAAAACCTCTAAGGACTTCCACCACCTGTAATTAGCTGGACATCGTGATATGACTGAAAGGCTGTTAAAGTTATTTAAAACCCGATACAAATAAGCTTAAGTATCACTTCCAATCAGAATAGAGATTTATGTTGATGTATACATTTATTAGTAATTTACCATTTTCACCATTGACTGTACCGTCTTTTGCTGTAGGTGATGTTATGTACTGGCAACGTGATGTCCAACCTCGTATATTGGCTGGCCAAGGTCGGGCAGCATCAGCTGAGGTTGAGATAACAGCATATGCTCTCCTGGCCCACCTTACCAAAGACAAGAACACACCTGTCAGTGACGTCATACCCATCATCAGGTGGCTTACAAGCCAGCGCAACGCTTATGGAGGATTTGCTTCTACACAGGTTGTTTTTTTTTACCTTTTGAATCCTGATTTTTCAAAATGGAATGGTCCATCACTGTTGAACTATAGAGTTATGGTAATGGTCCATCACTGTTGAACTATAGAGTTCTGTTAATGGTCCATCACCTGTTGAACTTTAGAGTTCTGTTAATGGTCCATCACTGTTGAACTATAGAGTTCTGTTAATGGTCCATCACTGTTGAACTTTAGAGTTCTGTTAATGGTCCATCACTGTTGAACTATAGAAGTCTGTTAATGGTCCATCACTGTTGAACTTTAGAGTTATGTTAATGGTCTATCACTGTTGAACTACAGAGTTCTGTTAATGGTCAATCACTGTTGAACTATAAAGTTCTGTTAATGGTCCATCACTGTTGAACTATAGAGTTCTGTTAATGGTCCATCACTGTTGAACTATAGAGTTCTGTTAATGGTCCATCACTGTTGAACTCTTAGTATTGAGTTCTGTTAGTATGAAAGGTTATAGCCTGTTAGAGGATTTTTTATTACCGACCAACAATGCAGATCTTGATTTTAGGGTTCCCTCTAGCTGGGTCTACATTATTTGCAAATGTCAGTACAGTCTAATTCTGAGAAACTGTAGAATCAGATCTATCTAATTCCACAAGCAAATAGAGTAGACCCTGATCAGACCATCTGATCTGGGTATACTGTTTGCAAAGGCATATAATGATGTATTTATGGAGTAAAGGGTTAATGGCATCATGAATAAGGGAATTTTGCCATGGCAGAAATTGTAGAAATATTTACATGTATGTTACTCCTTAAGTAAACAGGGCAGACCCAGATCAGATGGCTTCTGTAGGGTCTGGGTCTGCTCTGTTTTCAAAGGTGCCAAAAGGCATCTCTATGGTGTAAATGGTTTAAAGTAATTGCTGTTTACTTTTCAGGATACTGTAGTTGCTTTGCAAGCTTTGTCTCTGTTTGCGGAGCGGATTTATGGCAAAGGCCTGGATGTTTCTGTCAGCGTAAATAATGGCCCAACTGTCAACATGGACTTTCAAGTCAGTCAAAGTAACAGCATCATTCTACAGCAGCAAGACCTGCCATTGCCTGAAGCCGAGCTAGAGGTCACAGCCAAGGGAGAAGGATGTATTTTATTGCAGGTTGTGTTACATTCTCATCAGAGGTCCAGATAAGATGCGTAAATTAAAATATTTTCAAGAATATCTCCTTAATTTCTCCACCAAATCCTATGTTGTGACCACACTTTAGAATCGTCATAGAGACGATTCTAAAGGGAGGTTACAACATAGGATTTGGTGGAGAAATGACGATTTTAGTACTTGAGTACACATGTTTATCTGTTGCTCTGTCTCATTATTAGTTACAGAAGTCAGCAAAATAGAATAGGGCTTTTGGAAGATGACAGATAGTGTAGAACCTGATTAGAAGGTGTTTAGAATGCGATGGCTGATCCCATTCTACTGTTTGCAAATCCTAAAGGTTTTTGGGGGTTTTATGGGGTTCATGTTGTTGATAAAGTGCTTGTTGGAGAAATGAATCACTCTCAGTTATATAGAGCTCAAAAACAGGCATTTTGATGAAATTAATTTTTAACCCTTTACTCCATGAAATTATGACATCCGCAATATTAATTTGGATTAAATTTTATAATGGCATACAAACACAGGAATGTTTAACCATGGCAGAAACTGTAGAGTCATATCTATATTATTTCATTAGCAAACAGAACAGACCCTGATCAGATGACTCCTACAGGAGCAATTTGATCTTGGTCTACTCTGTTTGCAGAGGCATAGAAAGTTGTATTTATCTAGTAAACGGTTAAGACGTCACCTGAGGATAGAACGGCATATAGATTTGCTTTTGACCGTCATATGTACATCCCCAAAATCTTATGGTGCACATTGCTCCATTACAAAAAGACAGTCAAACCTCATGCAAATGTTTATTGGGAAGGGAAGTTTTGCACCTTGGTTTTAGTTTGTATATTGTACCAGAGTTGCAGTTCTTGACTTAGTCAAAGTTGCGGCATTCTATATGGTAGGTTTGTTATAGTTGTAGAAATGGGTGCACCCATGTCCTATGGACACAATTCTAGTTTCATATTATTTTCCCTTTTTAAAATACAACGTTGCTTGAATTAATTCGAATTGCCTCAGAGATTTGATTTTTATGGATACCCAGAAAGGTGACAGTAACAAGATGTTTAACTTTTACCTTATAAGAAATAATGACATCATGAATATTTATTAGCTGATGTAAAATTTTCATGGGAATTTTTGCTTTGACAAAAACTGTAGAATTAGATCTATATAATTTCATATAAAGTGTTTATATGAAGGAAAGGGTTAACAACACCTTTATTATGTTCATGTTTGAGTTAAAGTCGTTGTGGTGGGACTTTCACACAAACATGTTTTGTCACATGAATCTGAAAACATCTTCATTATTAGTTATTGTGTTGCAGGCTACCTCTCGTTATAACATCATAAATACAGTCATCCCAGGGTCGCAGACCTTCACCTTATCAGTCACAACACCTGTTACCAAGGAGATTGTCAATAACAACTGCAGAACACGCCAAGTACAGGTGTGCACAAGGTTAGTGTTCACAAGTGAGTGGTGTGGTGACAAGATCAGTGCTCTGCAATTGGTGTATACAGTATTTACGCTAAATATATCAGCAACCAACTTCATCGCCACCTAACTGTAAAGCTGTATAAGTCAGTTAACCCTTTATATCATAGAAACGCCTTTTCACACCTTTGCAAACAGAGAAAACCCAGATCAGATGGCTCCTGAAGGAGCCATCTGATCAGGGTCTACTCTGTTTGCTAATGATTAAATATATTAGTCTGCAGTGTGTGACATGGTTAAATATTATTGTGTAATTGTTTTATAATACCATTTTAAAACCTCAGCTATGAAAAATAAACATTCATACAGTAATCATTATTTCGTACTACACCGTAAATATTTATGAATTAAAGGGTTATGCCACTGTTTTTATACCCCCACCCCCTGATCAAGGGGGTGGGGGGAGATATTGTTTTTGCCCTGTCTGTCTGTCTGTCTGTTGGTTTGAGGACAACTTTAACATTGGCGATAATTTTGTAGCCATTGCACATACATACTTCAAACTTGAAATGTATGTGCAACTTATGGAGGCAAACATTTTTAGGGTGGCTTAGTTATTAAGGTCAAGGTCATATATCAAGATAAAAGGTCATATTACGGGTCAAATTTATATTGGCCATAATCAGGTGCATAGTGTTTCACAAACACATCTTGTTATAACTTTAAAGGAAACTAATCATGAGGTGAATAGTATAGATCCTGGTCTAACTGCTCCTTTTGGTACAGTTTGATCTTGGTTTTTCCGTCCAAATATTTAGGGTAATTGATGGTAATGAGCTTTCAAGGTTTGCACTAAGTAAATATGGAATTGCTTTTGGCGACAAACCCTTTACTCCATGAATATTCATGCAAAAAATAATGACATCTTGAATATTAAATTATTAATTAGATTAATTTTTATAATGGCACATGAATATGAGAATGCTTTAGCCATAGTAGAAACAGTAGAATCATATCTATATTACTTCATAAGCAAACAGCAGACCATGATCAGATGGCTTCTACAGGATCTGGGTCTACTCTGTTTGCAAAAGGCATAGAAAGGCGTATTTATCAAGTAAAGGGTTAAAGGAAAAGCAATTTCAATGTTCTGTTTAAGATCTTAATTTTTGTTCTTGCAGTTACACAGGACCAGATGGTGTGTCAGACATGGTTATTGTTGAGGTCAAGCTGACCAGTGGATGGATTCCAAATAAGACCACACTTGATAAGGTACAGCAGAAATGTTTTATACTCTATGCCCTTCCCATTGTTTCTTATTCATATTTGTGATTTTTATTTAAATTTCAAGTTATTGTGTTGCAACTAATATGGCATCTGGATTAGCCCATTCCCCCATAGGCTATTTTTAGACCAAACCTCGTTGAATAAATCTACTGAAAAAGATAAGAGCATTTACTAGAGAAAAGGAAAATCTTTCAAATGGTGCAGTTTTTAAACCATTGTGATAAATAGAGCATTTGCTCATATGGAAAAAATACTCTATTTATTACCATGGTTTCAAATAGTGACTTTTACAGAGGCGTCAATATGAGGGAATGGCTCCTAATGGAGCAGCCTGATCAGGGTTTGCTCTGTGTGCTTAATGGAACTATATAGATCTGATTCTACAGTTTTTACCAGGGCTAAAACTTGTCTTGTTTGTATGCCATTATAAATATTAAGTTAATCTCTATTCATTCATATATTATTTCTTACATGAATATTCATGGAATAATGGGGTCATTGTATGTTCAGATTGTACAGTAAAATCCTTCTAAAGTGACCACTTAATGAGGAAACATCAGTACCTTTAAAATCAGGTGGTTGCTTAATGCAGGATGAAAGTAATGCAGAAAGCTTTCTGCATTACTTTTATCCTGCATTAAGCTACCACCTGCCTCTAAGACCCAGAAGTATACCTAATTTTGGTGGTCGCATAAGAGGGGTTTTACTGTATGTTATTGGCATCACTTTGGTGTTGTCATCATTGTTGGCATTGGCATTGTACAAAAACTGATATTTTGTAACAATTTTTACATCAGTAGTGCTAACCCTTTATTTGATAGAGATGCCTTTGCAAACAGAGAAGACCCAGATTAGACAGCTACTGATTTGAGTATGTAAGAAATAATGACATCATGAATATTAATTAGATTAATTTGTTATAATAGCAAATGGACACATCAATTTTTAGCAATGGCAGAAACTGTAGAATCATCTACATGTATATTATGTTATAAGCAAACAGAGCAGACCCTGATCAGATGGCTCCTATAGGAGCCATCTGATCTGGGTCTACATGTACTGTGTTTGCAAAGGTGTAGAAAGGCGTATTTATGGAGGAAAGGGTTAAAGAATATCTTAGGTCTGACTCTATGCTATTTGTCAGAGCAAAGTGTTAACTTGTTTTATCCAACAATGTGAGTGAAATAGTCAGCTAATATTCTTAAACTATTCAACAGAATTTCATAAAACCTTGTATGTAGCATAGACACAATATGTAGATGTGCATATTGACAGGGATTTTGCCTTCTCCAAGTTTTCTTGGAGTTATGCCCCTTTGAACTTAGAAATCACTAGGTCTTTTGACCCTATCCTTGTAAGCGCAACTCCTCTGAAACTGCTCAACAGATTTTCATAAAACCTTACATGTAGCAAGGACACAATATGTAGATGTGCATATTGTCGGGGATTTTTCCTTCTGCAATTTTTCTGGGAGTTGTACCCCTTTGAATTTAGAAATTACTAGTTAACAGTGAAGGAAAATCCGATTTGATGTCATGTCGACATTTCTTGTTTAGTAATAGATGAGCATTAGCATCCAGTGATCTTGTCAATTAATTGAAAAGCCTGTTTCGTGAAGAAAAGCTTTGTGTATTTGGTGGAAGATGAAACCTTTTGATAAACACATTGGTTGTGTTTCTTTCCACCCCCTTTTTCTTTTTATTAGTACTCAATGATAAGGTGCTATATAGTAACCCTTTACTCCATAGAAGGAGATTGAATATGTTTATTTCACTTTAACTGTTTACCCTTCAACCCTTTCCCTCATATAAACGTGTTTTCACGCATTTGCAAACAGAGTAGACCCAGATCAGATGGCTCCTATAGAGCTCCTCTAGGAGCCGTCTGATCTGGGTCTACTCTGTTTGCAAATGCGTAAAAACACGTTTATATGAGGGAAAGGGTTAATGAGATATTAATCTTCACAAGCATTGAGCACAGAAAGCAATTTTAACCATTTCCCTGTTCAATAATCATGTAAGAAATAATGACATCATGAATATTAAAAACAATTATTAGATGAAACTTTATAATGTTAACTTTTCAAAAACTGAAGAATCAGATTATATCATGTCAAAAGCAAACAGAGTAGACCCTGATGAGAAGGCTCCTGTAAGAGCCATCTGCTCTAGGCCTACTCTGTTTACAAGTGTGTGAAAAGGCATTTATTTATATAATGGAAATATTTAAGGTTGACAGCTCCTATAATAGTAATAGGTTTGTAGTTCCTCAGATCTTGATTTTTATGATGTTTTATATGCAGCTACTGAACTCTGTGGAACTTGGTTTGAAGAAATATGAAATGGACTACAGACACCCAGATGTTGTCAACTTCTACTTTGACGCTGTGAGTATTGAATGATTTTGTGATTTTATTAGCCGGATTTTTCGAGAAAATTCTCTGCTTATAATTTGGCGAAAACTGGGCAGCAGACGGGCCGTCATTAACAAAACTTTAACATTGCTTATAACTTCTGAATTACTTAAGCTAGACAATTCATATTTGGTATGCAGATAGCTCGGGTGAAGGCCTTTCACTTAATACAAGGATACATGAAATCAGGTCAAGGTCACTATTTCGGCAGTGCATACATGTCCCACATTCAAAGGGTTAAGCAGTTCTTATCCTTTGCTTCTCACTGAAAGTTAACCCATTCCCTCATATTGACGCCTTTTGACACCTCTGCAAAAGTCACCTGTTGAAACCATCGTGATGAATAAATGCTCTATCTGTATGGTTTCAAACTACAAAACTCTAAAAAAAATCCTTTTCTCTAGTTAATGCTCCTTTTCGGTAGATTTATTCGAAGAGGTTGGATCTAAAAACAGCCTATGAGGTAATGGGTTAATCTCTAATCATGGATGTATTCCAAGTAGTGATGTTCCTTTACAGTATAATTAAACCTTTACTCCATGAATATTCATATAAGAAATGATGATGTCATCAATATGATTTTGATTATTTTTTATAAAGAAATATGAACACAGGAAGTTTTGGCCAAGACAGAAGCTGTAGATTCAGATCTATATTATTTCAGTAATACCCTGTTTTAGCTGTCTAATCAGGGTCTGCTCTGTGTGCTTATGATATAATATAAATATGAGTGTACTCTTTCTGCCATGGCCAAAAAAAATCCCTTTTCCGTGTGCTGTTATAACAATTAATCTAATTAGTATTGCTTATGTCATTATCCGTTGCTTGAATATTCATGGAGTAAAGGGTTAAATACAAGATTTTTTTTATACTTCTTTTAAACATTTCCGTCATATAAATGCCTTTTTTTTATGCATTTGCTAACACAGTAGACCCAGATCAGATGACTCCTACAGGAACCATTTGACTAGGGTCTGCTGTTTGCTTTTGACATGATATAGATCTGATTCTACATTTTTTTTTGTCCAACAAAAAGGTTCCTTTAAAAATTTACATAACATAAATTCAACTAATAAATATTCATAATTTCTTACATAAATTTTGAACAGGGAAAGGGTTACTATGACATGTAAATGTATGTAACACATTGTGTTTTATCTCATTGTGTTTTGTCTCATTTATTCAGCTTGAGGAAAAGGAGATATGTTTTGACTTCAGCATTGTATTGGAGGTGGACATTGAGAACAAGCAACTTGCCATGGCCAAAGTCTTTGATTACTATGACACAGGTTTGTCAAACAATTCGTGGTTGAAAAAAAATAATGAAATAAATTTCTGTAACATTGCTGTTTAATTTATTTGAACCCTTCATCCGCTAACCGCGATCTGACTCGCATTTGTGAACAAATTGTATATACATGTAGTTGAGAAGCCAAGTAACTCAAGTTCATGAGTCCAAAGCTGTTAGCCCTTTCCCTGTTTAACATTCATTCAAGATTTTATCAACACATTAATATTCATGGACAGAATTGCTAAAATGGAACATGGAAATGGGAATTTTTTTTCACCATGGTCGAAACTGTAATTTCAGATCTATAAAAATTCCATAAGCAAACAGAGCAGACCCTGATCAAACGGCTCCTAGAGGAGCCGTCTGATCTGGGTCTACTCTGTTTGCAAATGCATGAAAAGGCGTTTATATGAAGGAAAGTGTTAAGCTCTTGGGCAACAGTTTCTCAAATGCATGGTTGATTTGAAAGTAGTCAAGAGCAGAAGGTATTTATTCCAAATTTCAATGCCTACTGAATATTCATGGACAAAATAGTTATCATGGAATATGGACAGTGGAACATTGTAGCCATTTTGGAAAGTAAAGAAACTGATCCTTCAAATTCTATTAGCAAACAGAGCAGACCCTGATTGTGATAACCTATGCAAACAGATTTGAGCTAGATAATGGACTGAGTACCTTGGCATCTCATCAGGATCCAACCTGTTTGACACTCAGATAGTAATCCTTGAAAAGAATTAGAAGAACATTGAAAATTGAAGTGGACAATTATTCCACATAAAAAGATTATAGAATTTACAGTAACCCTTCCTTCAAGAATGTCTGCTGTATTTACTTATGTTAGTATATAGTTCTGCCATGGTAAAAATTCCATCTACATGTACTTAACCCTTCGCTTGCTGAATTTTAAAATACAGTTCTCCTTCTTTACCCATGCTCTGTTGTATAAATACATATATCTTCACTGTGTTCAAGTATTTCGCTGTGCAATCACTGCTGTGGAGTGCACTGGTTGCACAATCAACTTGTAAATAGTGCAGACCCTGATGAGACAGCTCCTGCAGGAGCTGTCTCATCTGGGTCTTCACTATTTACAGATAGGTATATTGACGCGAATAGCAAGCGAAGGGTTAAAATTCATGCTGTCATTATTTATTGTATGAATATTCATGCAGTAAATGGTTAATCCTTTACCTGGTGAATATTTATATAAGAAATAATAAATGTATGTATTTTAGCTAAGTTTTATAATGGAATATGTACACAGGATAGTATGTGCATAGTAGAAACTGTAGAGTCAGATCTATATACATGTAATTGCAAATATATTAACCCTTCGCTTGCTATTCACGTCTATATACCTACCTGTAAATAGTGAAGACCCAGATGAGACAGCTCCTGCAGGAGCTGTCTCATCTGGGTCTGCACTATTTACAAGTTGATCGTGCAACCAATGCACTCCAGAGCAGTGATTGCACAGTGATATACTTGTACACAGTGAAGATGTATGTAATTATACAACAGGGCATGGGTAAAGAAGGAGAAATGTGTTTTAAAATTCAGCAAGCAAAGGGTTAAAGCAAACACAACATAACCTGGCCAAAGGCTCCTATAGGAGTGGTCTGATCTTGGTCTACTCTGTTTCAAAATGCATCACTATCAAGTAATGTATTAAGGTGATTTAACCCTTTACTCTATGAATATTCATATAAGAAATAATGATGTTATGAATATTAATTAGATTAAAGTGATTATAGTCTCTACAATAAACACATACTTTCAATAACATCATAAAACTTGGTATTTGTTATGTTCAATCATTAGTATGAAGATTGTCAGTTTTAACTTATATCTAATAACCCTTTCCTCCATAAATATGCTTTTCTACGCCTCTGTAATAACCACTTCTTGAAACCATTGTGATAAATAGAGCATTTGCTCCTATAGGAGCAAGTGATAAAGGAGTAAATGCTCTATTTATCACAATGGTTTCAAACTACAAAATTCTAAAAAAAAATCCTTTTCTCTAGTAAATGCTCCTTTTGGGTAGATTCATTCAAAGAGGTTGGGTCTAAAAATAGCCTATGGAGGCAAGGGTTAATAGACCAATATTTTGTTTGTCAAACAGTTGCCAAACTAAAATGCAGCCCAAATAAATACAACTATTTTGGTGAAAAACATCAGGCCTTCAATATCAGACACAAGATTTTTTTTGTCTTCTTCAGCTTTTATTGTTTGGTTTTCTTGCAATAAACTTCGTTTCGGCATATAAACATATGACTAATGTAATATTTAGACACTTCTTAAAATGTGTTGCAAGTAGAGACTATCACTTTAACCCATTACATCATAGGCTATTTTTAGATACAACCTCTTTGAATAAAAGGAGCATTAACTAGTGAAAAGGAAACTTTTAGAATTTTGTAGTTTGAAACCATTGTGATAAATAGAGCATTTACTCCTGTAGGAGCAAATGCTCTATTTATCACAATGGTTTCACGAAAATGACTTTTACAGAGTCGCCAAAAGTCGTCAATATGAGGGAATGGGTTTATGGTGTATAGCACATGGACGCATGTTTTTGGTCGTGGTCGAAATTGTAGAACCATACCTATAACATAAGCAAACAGAGCAAACCCTGATCAGACAGCTCCTGTAGGAGCCGTCTGACCTGGGTCTACTCTATTTGCAAAGGTGTATTTATGGAGTAAAGGGTTAATATTTTCCTGAATATATAATGAGTGTATTTGTATTTCTTCACTTAATGGGTGTATTTGTATTTGTTCACTTTTGTGTAATAGATAAATTATATCATATCTTACAGACCAACAGGCCATCGTTTTCTATGAACTTTCCCCATGCAGCGAAGACCACATACAAGAGGTTGACATCAGTCTTAACAATAATGACCTGTACATAGAAGAGAAACAGGATGTGTTAGTTCAGAAGTCCAACCATATAAACACAGGTACAATGGTTCCTCAGTCTTTCTATGGCTATGTAAATTTCTATATTGACCCTTTCCTTCATATAGCCACCTTTTGACAAATTTGTAAACAGAGTAGGCTCAGATATAGGAGCTGTCTGATCAGGGTCTGCTCTATTTGTTAATGGAATTTGATAGATCTGTTTCTTTAGTTTCTAAAATGGCTTCTATCTTCCACCATATTTCATTATAACTATTTTCATGAATATTCAGTAAGTATTGAACTTTGGAATAACTATAGAACAGGGAAAGGAGTTTAAACTTTACCCTTTACTCTATGAATATGCATGTAAGAAATAATGACATAATAATCATTTAATTTATGTAATGGTATATAATCAATGTAAATGTTGGCCATGGCAGAAACTAGTCATATCTACATTATTCCATAACCCTTTCCTCCATAAATACGCCTTTCTACGCCTCTGAAAAAGTCACTTTTTGAAACCATTGTGATAAATAGAGCATTTGCTCCTTTGGAGCAAATGCTCTATTTATCACAATGGTTTCAAAACTGAAAAAATCTTAAAACATTCCTTTTCTCTAGTTAATGCTCCTTTTCGGTAGATTTATTCATAGAGGTTGGATCTAAAAATAGCCTATAAAGGAATGCGATAAGCAAACAGAGCAGACCAGATCAGACATTTCCTGTAGGATCTTGGTCTACTCTGTTTGCAAAGGCCTCAATAGGTATATACATGGAGTATAGGGTTAATGAATATATTTGCATACATGGATAAACATATTCACAAAGTTGTGTACAAATATGAAATTTAATGCAAAGAATTGTTTCTGAATTGTGAGGTTTCCAGTCTCTGAATGAACATCACTTTTTAACGACACCTTCTTTAGAGTTTAGACCCAGCCCATTAACCCATTAACCCACATTGACACAGGCATTTTAGCCATGGCAGAAACTGTAGAATCATATTTGAATTTTTAATAAACAAACAGAGCAGACCCTGATCAGACTGCTCCTATAGGAGCCATCTGATCTGGGTCTACTCTGTTTGCAAAGGCATAGAAAGGCATATTTATGGAGTAAAGGGTTAAGCTACCACCAAGCTGTCTGAAAGACCAACAATTAGACTTGTTTTAGTGGCCATTTTAGACAGGACTTACTGTACATGGGTCAGTTTTACTAAAGATTGTACAATCAAAGTTATTGTAATACGATACAGTAAAACCTTTCTATAACGGCCACTAAATTACATCAAGTATTTTGTGTTAAAGGCAGGTGGCTGCTTAAAGCAATGTCAAAGTAAAACAGAACGCTCCTATGGAGCATTCTGTTTTACTTCCACCTTGCTTTAAGCTGCCACCTGCCCTAAATAAAAACTAATTAATACAATTAGTGGCCGTTATAGAGAGGTTTTACTGTAACTGCTACTACTCACACAGCAGACATTATAGTACAGTCAAACTTGCATGAGCGACCACGTGTATTAAGCGACCAGTTGTCCTAAGCGACCACTTTCAGGTCCTCCCGTGAAGTTTTGCTCTATATTTAACTTGTACTGAGCGACCTTTGTCTAACGCGACCAGCGACCGCCAAATACCTGTCCCTACGATAATTGCTCTGTTTTGTTAAGCGGCCAATTATATATTGTCGTTGTTGCATCATGACAAGCAATCGCATTCACACCTTTAAACGACTGACTGTTCGAGAAACTTACCTGTCACGCCTAAATTTGACATGTTCTCAACACAAAACATGTACGTGTTCCACTCGGTAAACTCCGTTAGTCTCCGTGCTCTTAACATTTCTTAGTGAGTAAGGTCGAACAATGTCCGAAGTTAAAGGTTCTTTTAGCAAATAATTTCAAACAACCAAGTATATATTTCATAAAACAAGTTTGTTGACAGGATGTAATTGCCTCTGGGCCTGTCAAACCCCTAATCCGATTAAACCTGCTGTGTAAAACAATAAATATGGCTGTCACTGTTTTCAGAAAATGAAAGGTCACATGTGATGTCGCGTGTGATTTATTGGGGTTTTAAATTTCATTTGATTGGTCAAAGAGTGCACACCCTTTTCTGCATTAGCATATAACCTCCAACCCCACACTGAGTTAGGGGTTTAGATTTCTAATGATGTTTGTTTTTCATAATTAAAGTGCAAACTTCGGTGGGTTTGACAGTGAAAAAATTCAGTGCACGCGCATCTCAATTATACACACAATTAATTTGTAACGAAAGTTATGCAGTTAAGATTTTACTGGTTTCCTTCCTATTAGGGCATCATGCGCATGATACGAGCCGGTAATCAGCTGTGTGTATTACATTCATGGCGGCATATATACGATTTAATAGTTGTCAGTTTTCACACGTAAGATTTGCATTGCATAAGGGAAAAGGCCATTGGTTAGAGAGTATAATGAGCTTGGAAAGCATGTTTACAAGCAGCAGGGCAGAGTTTGAAAATAAACAAACCAAAATCAGTGATTTCTACACAGTAATTTGTATGAAAGAAGTGACTGATTTTTGGTTAATTTGTTTTAATTTCATTCAGAAATAAGACAGGGAAAGTGTTAACCCGTAACATTTAAGGCCTTTATTTGGTTCCCAGCTGGAAGGAGCTGGGAGTCAAATTCAGACATTTAAACTGCTAATTTGGTTAAAGGTAGGGAGATATGCTGTATATGCTTTGATGAATAAACCAAATCAAACAATAAAATGGTATCTCTTTAATCTCAGAAATAACAAACATGAAATATTTTCATGCTTTATTACATACATCTGCAGGCACATATACATGTATATAAATTAACATTGCAAACTGAAAAGAAAACATTTGCATGTTTAAGTACACATGTACATGTATTCTTTACTACACTTGATGGGGTTTTGTATTAAGAGACCACTTTATTAAGAGACCACTTTTTGACCGTCCCTTGGGTGGTCTCTTAATACAAGTTTGACTGTACATGCTAGTGTGCAGCAATAAAGGCAAAATGATTGCGTAAGACAGAAATTATCATAAGTTATAACATAGGATGGTCACAACTTCCACTTGTTAGAACTTACAATAATTTCAGTCATATGATCTTTGGACCTCAAATGTTTTATTTTAATTATTTCTACTGCAGACTCTGACTCAACTACTACGTCTTCAGAGGAGAGCAATGTTCCCTCCCCCATTGTAGAGGTGGCCTGCCCTCAGTGTATTACCAGTGGAACAGTCAACATCCTAGAGGAACTGTGCAAGAAACAAGGTAACCGGACAAATCCTTGAGGTGGTCCTGTTTGTGCTGTTTTTTGGATTTACCTTAACTTCAGTAGTACAGTAAACCCCCTCTAAACTGGGCGAACAAATTAGTATCACCGCCAGTCTAAAAGACAGGTGGCAACTTAACGCAGGAAAAAGTCTTTCACCTTGCATTAAGCAACCACCTGTCTGAAAAGACTTGAATTCTTGTTTATTAAAATTTTGGCTTAGCAAGGTTTCACTGTATTTCAATTACTACGCAATGCTCAGCTGAGTACAGGTAGAAGAAAACACATACACTCTCTCTCAGTAATCCTGTCTGCATTTTGCCAACGAAGAAGACCCAGATCAGAAGGCTCCTGTCTGATCAGGATCTTCTCTATTTGCTTATGGAATTATATATATAATATATATGAAAGCATGATAACAGTTAAATTTAGCCAGGAGTGCAATTTTTGTTTGCAGAAATCTGTTCTGTGTTTCTCATAGAAGAACTTTATTCCTTTTTTTCCAACAATTATCCATCAGAGTGTCAAAGGTTTTGGATTCTGATGAGATGTCCAGTTATCAAGCATCTCATTCTGATCTAGACTGTTTGCTTTTGTTACAGTCATCCACATCTTCTTAACCCATTCCCTCATGGGCTATTTTTAGGCCCAACCTCTTCGATTAAATCTACCAAAAAGGAGCATTTGCTAGAGAAAAGGAAATTTTCAGAATTGTGCAGTTTCGAAACCATTGTGATAAATAAAGCATTTTGCTTCTATGGAGTGAATGCTCTATTTATCACAATGGTTTCAAGAAGTAACTATTACAAAGGTGTAGAAAGGTGTATTTATGGAGGAAAGGGTTAACCCTTTACTCTGAATATTCATGCAATAAATAATGATATCATGAATAATGATTAACTGAAATGTCCATGTGCTATTTATAACAATTAATGTGATTGATATGCATGATGTCATGGTTTCTTACTTGAATATGCATGGAGCAAAGGGTTAAACTGATGCTTTCATTAGTCCTTCTACTGCTAAGGGCAACCTGTCAGCCATTTGCAAACATTTTGGATCCAGACAAGATGCCAAACTATTGGGTATCTCATTTAATAGGATCCAAGCTGTTAACACCTCAGTTGATAGTTTCTCAAAAACTTCCATGAATCAGAAGAAAGTAACAATTGTTACAGTTTGAAGTTAGCTGGGAAAGCAGATGACATTTAACAACAGGAAAAGAGTTAACATCTTTCCCAAATGAATATTCGTATAAGAAGTAATGACATCATGAATATAATTAAGCTGAATTTTATTATGCCATTGTGGAAAAGGAAACTTTTAATAATGTGAGAAACTGTAGAACCAGATTTATTATTTCATAAGCAAACAGAGCAGACCCTGATCAGATATCTGATTTGGGTCTTCTCTGTTTGCAAGGCATGAAAAGGCATTTATATCAAGTACAGGCTTAAAAAAATAAATGATTGTTTTACTGGTACATGTACTATGAAAATCTCTAACATGTTGTCTTGTTTTTCACAGTATGGATGTTAGAACACATTGGACATAAGATTATTATACAGATTCTGGCTGCTGACAGCATAAGCCCCCCGCTCAGTATTCCAATGCCACCAGAGCTGAAGGACTGTGACACATGCCTAAGTCAGCTGCTCAGTCATGGTAAACTCCTGTTATTTTAACCCTTCTCCTGTTAACCTTTCCCTGTTGAATATTCATATGAGAAATAGTGATATCATGAGCCGTCTGATCTGGGTCAACTCTGTTTGCAAAGGCGTGAAAAGCGTTTATATATGGGAAAGGGTTAACTCTCTACTGCATGAATTTCAAAGTAAGAAAAAATGGCATCATGAATATTAAGACCTCAGGAGCTGTCTCATCAGGGTCTGCACTATTTACAAGTTGATTGTGCAACCAGTGCACTCCACAGCAGTGATTGCACAGCGAAATACGTGTACACAGTGAAGATATATGTAATTATACAACAGGGCATGGGTAAAGAGGGAGGAATGTATTTTAAAATTCAACAAGCGAAGGGTTAAGCAAACAGAGCTCAGCTTGATTTTATGGCTCCTACAGCTGTCTGATCTGGATCTACTCTGTTCGGAAATGCGTAAATGTGCATCTGTATCAGCAAAAGGTTCAATTATATTATATGTCCATCTTGATAAAAGGTGGAATATGAGGGAATTATGATGAACTGCAAAATAACTTTTCTTTCATATAATACCAATAGTTAGAAAATCAAATGTTAAAACAGCTGTCATTTAAATATGTCATATGAAAGTACATACCTTGTGTCCAAATTGAAGAACATAATCTATATCTGCATTTCAGGAGACGTTAGCTTGGCTGTATTAGAGCCTTATGATTGGCGGAACCTGGGTTTGAATCTCGTCAAAGCTGACACTGTGATCATCCCTTGGTCAGAGTCAGTACAGAATGCTATTCAGCAGCAGCTGGTTACCTGTTACTAATTATAGTTGCCACATCGCAGATAGGGTACCAACAGTGTATTCATTACGTAGATGCATCTGCCTACAAGACCTTTGTTAAACATTTTTTATGTTTTTGAGTGACTCAAAATGGATGTTTAACTCTTTACTCCATAAATACGTCTTTCTACACCTTTACAAACAGTAGGAGTATACCCATATCAGATGGCTCTTATAGAGCTGTCTGATCAGGGTCTGCTCTGTTTGCTTAATAATACAGCTTCTTCCAGTACCAAAATTCCCTTTATCCATGTGCCACAATTAATCTAAACAATATTTATGATATCATTATTTCTCATGAATATTCATGGAGTAAAGGGTTAATCCATAATTTGTTGAGAGAAAGATGCATTTTGCATAGGGATGTCAACGGTTAAGAAAGCATTTTGTTTTGATAACCACTTTATTATTTGGAGCAGTTTGTTGTTTGTACCTTGTTTCAATCGAATGACAATATCCACTCATGTACCAATCAACACCTGTTTTTCGCAAGTAACTTCATACAACCGTTTGCGTTTAGTTAACCCTTTCCTCCATAGGCTATTTATAGATCCAAACTCTTTGGATGCATCTACCGATTAGGAGCATTAATTAGAGAAAAGGAAATTTTTAGAATTTTGTAATTTGAAACCATTGTGATAAATAGAGCATTTGCTCCTATAGGAGCAAATGCTCTATTTATCACAATGGTTTCAACAGGCGACATTTACAGAGGCATAGAAAGGCGTATTTATGGAGGAAAGGGTTAAAGAACATGTGATACAGGATTGTACTAACTCATTCTAGTTACAAATTGTACACAAGAAACAAAGAGCAATTTGGGCTGTCAACTTTAAGCCATGCTGGTAGAAGTCCTTTGCTAAAGGCACGTTACGGCAGAAAAAACAGAAGTTTTGAAAACCCATTTAGTTGAATAGCTTAATCACATGGAGCCTGCAATCCGCTGTTATGAGATATACAGACACACATCAACTTTGTTGATTCTGAAAAATCGTTGATTAATAGCCAAACTTCTTCCAATTTAGTTCATTGGTCAAAAGCATGAATGATTAATTGGTTTGTGAAAAAAACGATTATTGACATCCCTAATTAATTGAGCACTATTAACTGAATTTAATCTACATTGTTATCAGCTTATATGTACATACTCCTCTATGAATTTTCTGCATTGCTTTCATTCGTTAATAAATGTAATGCCCACAGGGAGTGTTTATTAGATAAAAAGCAGTATGCAAAAAGTTCAGATCCCATCAGGATCCAACCTGTTTGTCATTCTGTATATTTGAAGATTAATTTTCGGAATTCTAATAGTTTGCAATTTTGCATGCAAAGAGTTAACCCCTTGAATGTGTAGAAAATGGATTCCAATCAGATGTTTATTTATTTAGCATCTACATGCAAAGTGTTTGCAATTTGTAGTAAAGTCACAGTTTACCATTTTTAGGTAATACAGTAAAACCTCGATTATTCGAAATTTCGTTATAAACGAATTTAGACCCTTTTAGGCAGGTGGCTGCTTAATGCATGATGAAAGTCATACAGAAAGCTCCTAGAGGAGCTTTCTGCATGACTTTCACCATGCATTAAGCTGCCACCTGTCTTAAAGATCGATAATAATACGTATTTTAGTGTTCGAATAATCGAGGTTTTACTGTATATATTCCATTTAAACCTCTACTCCATAATCCTGCCTTTTTAACACCTTTGCAAAGAGTCAACCTAGATCATATAGCTCCCACATGAACTGACTGATCAGTGTCTGCTCTGCTTATTTTACAGGGCTGATTCTCTACTGTGTGCCATAGAAATACATTTCTTATTTTATAATTTTACTACAATAATGAAACTATTTTTCTGATGTGCTGTCTTGCATGAATATTAATCAGGGAGAGGGTTAATTGGCTACTATACATAGGTTCTACTGTAGGATGTATAGTATTTGATACCTGTAAGGGTTCTACAGTAAGATGTATAGTCTTTGATGCTTGTAAGCTATGCAG
Organism: Azorinus chamasolen; assembly: GCA_963576725.1. Taxonomy (NCBI): domain Eukaryota; kingdom Metazoa; phylum Mollusca; class Bivalvia; order Cardiida; family Solecurtidae; genus Azorinus; species Azorinus chamasolen. The sequence goes on from OY755239.1 coordinate 43,762,092, forward strand.
GCCAGTGTGCAATGTATTATTTACTTAAGACTGTACTCTCTTGTTTGAGAGTAGTTGAATCAAAGTTTTTTGTCCTACAGATCTGCTGCAACACTTAACTCTTTGCTCATTTGTGATTCTAGTTTCTTCCATGGCCAGAAGTTCCCTTTTTCACATGCCACTTTAAATATATTCAGTTTACTTATATCAGAGCTACAGATAACGGTGCGTACCCAAATACTAAAGTCGTCATTTTTCCACCAAACCCTATACTGTGACCACTCGTTAGAATTGTCCCTTCGAGACGATTCTAAAGAGTGGTCACAGTATACGGTTTGTTGGAGAAATAAAGGAACTATGCTTAAAAATGTTTAAAATTACACATCTTATCTGGAGCTCTGTTGTGTTCATAAAGTCATTATTTCTTACATTAATATTCACAGAGCAAAGGGTCAAGATTTCTTACTGTAACATTTTACCTTTAGTAGACATCCGTGGTCTAATTTACATTTCTTTTAAAAGAAACTGTAAGTAATTTGAAGGAAAATAAATCATATTAACAGATTTCCACTTTTTTTGAAAATCGAATAGAGTTACACAACTTATGAAAGGAGTGTTATATTCTAATGAAAATAGTATTTTGAGACATACATCATTTTTGCAAAATGTAACAATTAACTGATAGACAGATATTAAACTTATGTACCATAATGTGAAATAAATACTTCTACCTGTTGTTTTGTTGTTGTTTGTTTCTATATATTTCTGTGAAACCGGTCTCTCATCAGTTCCAATTTGTTTGACATTTTCACTGCATATTTTCAACAAAAATAAAAGAAATCAAAGTACTGACAGTACTGAAGGTTTCGGACCATATATATATATCGATTGTGACTATACAATACGAAAAAGCTTGGTAGGGAAGGACTGGTACCATTGATACATAGTAAGATGACCTCTAAAGCATTATTTCCTGAACTAAAATGGTGTTTAATGGAACTGTTTGTTAAAATTGACAGGTCATCTGAACATAATTGCTGTGAACTTTTCTGAAAATCCTGTCAGTGTTTTAGATATTGTTTAAAGAAATAAATTGATGACTAGTAGCACACAGTGCAGTTCCAATAGCTCAATTTTCCACTGTGTGTCTGAATTTTACTTAAATTGATATTTGAATGTAGTAAAGGGCCATTACTCTATTATTATTTGTCCGACGTTGGCGTCATATAATGTGCCTCATGCACCTATCCATGTTAATACCCCATCAAATTTAAATGAAATCTCAGCAAGCTGTTCCAAGATATGACTTCTAACAGTCACATTTCCTATATGGATATCTGAAAACAACAAAGGGTCATATTTCTGCTACTAACTGGTGGATTGTAACAGTATTTGGCGTGCATCAATCACTTATCCATCTATACACTACATCCAAGTTTGGATAAATTATATATGCCATGTGAATCTAAATATCATACAGTTAACAAGATCTAATTATAACAGAATATGTTGCAGAATGTCCCCTAAACGAAACTTATACTGGTATTGGTGAGCAAAATATCTAAATTTCAACCAATAACGGGCCATTAGTGATCACTTGGTTATCATGGCAACCAACACTTTTGAAACAACTGCATATATATCCCTACTGACCAATTTTCCGAAAAATCTAATATGTCAATTGTGACCCATTCAGAGGACACCACTCCATTACCATGGCAACCAAGTATTTCAAAACAACTTGACTGAGTTTGAGGTACCCAAATACCCCTAAATGCCAATTTTCAGCAAATTTGAATATCTAAAATTTTGACCAATCAGATCCCACCATTCAGTTTCCATACCAACAATCATTTCGAAAGACATACCAATCAATTCTGAGTGTCAAAATATCCCGACATACCAATTTTTGGGCAAAATCGAACAATATCTGAATTTGTCGAAAAAGATCTAAATGTTCGACCAATCAGAGCCACCATTCAGTTACCATGGCAACCAATTCTTTAAAAAAAGACCTACAAATTAGTCCTGAGTACCAAAATATACCGTCATACCAATTTTTAGCAAAATCAACCAATACATGTACCTTCGAAACCCATACCAATTGATTTGGAGTACTAAAATATCCCATGATACCAATTTCCAGCAAAAAATCGAATGATATATAACTTCGCCAAACAATATCTAAATTTCGACCAATTATAGCCAACCATTTAGTTATGGTGATTTTCAAAAAATAAAAAGTGAGATGTACATCTGCATGTATCAAGCAATATTCATATGAAGTTTCATTAGGATCGGACAATTACTTAGTCTTACTGAGAATTGCGTTGGACAAGTTCACGACGGAAGAAGAAAGTCGGCAGTTTAAACGCCTAATTACTTTCTCCAAACTTTATTCGATGGAGAATATATAACTATCATAATGTGAATAACATTTTAACCCTTTCCCTCATAATAAACGTATTTTCACGCTTCTGCAAACAGAGAAGCCCCAGATCAGATGGCTCCTCTGGGAGCAATCTGATCGGGGTCTGCTCTATTTACTTATGGAATTTTGAAAGAGCGATATGTTTCATTACTGTCTAAAATGGCTATACTGTTCCATGTTCCTTATTTCATTATAACTATTTTGTCCATGAATATTCAGTAGGTATTGAAATTTGGAATAAACACTGAACAGGGAAAGGGTTAAACGTTGAGATTGGCTCAGATCGTTTCAGAGCCATGGCCTAAATCAGAGACAGATAACGTCCTTTGTCAGCCATGCTTTTAAAACGGATAGCCAAATGTAATAGTTTACGGCACATATCGTTATTCTAAGTTATAGTTGACCATTTGAATTAACCATGGCAAAAAACGGATGACCGAATGAACCACGGATGCTGCAGTCGAGGGTGGAATACATGCCGTTCAATATTCGGCATTGATCTTTTTGCCAGATATGGAACGTCACAGTCTGCGATGATCTCACTTGAAGCTCAGATATTCGGAGCTTAAAATATCATCAGATACAGACAATCTGTTAATGACCACGGAAACTTCAAGCTGATCCAAATGTTCCGTAGGTTCTCGACAGCATTGTCTTTAAGGTGCTTTGCACATAGGACCCTAGTTGCTTTCACATATACCCCGTCATTCCAAACAAAATCAGTGAATTTTACTGAGATTTCTTGGCACCTATCAGCACTGTGGGATGAAGACTTGCCATGGGTAGAAGTGTTTTGTTTTTTTAAAAAGTCTCAAAAGCCCCAATGTCATCAATAATGATTGGATCACTAACTAAATTTTCCGGGATTAGTGGCACAACATGGTTGGGTTTCCAAAAGGATCTTATTACATTAACACCAGACCATAAAATTTGTACACTTTCTCTGGACCGAGAATTTCAGAATTTGAACGTGGTGTTCAGAATTCTAATGTTAAAGTCGGCTTGGGTGTTAACGACAGGATAAACAGACTATATAGGTCTGCCTGTTACTGTGCTTGCAGCATGCACGATCCAAGCACAGGAGTACGCAGACATAGATCTGCGCACAGTTTCGTGGCTTCTGCGAATGAGGGACTGATGTCTGGAATTTCTGTTTTTTGAATATATGTATTATTCTTTATTATAGTCTCAATTACATACAACACAATAATACACAGAATATAAATATGTACATATCACACACATGTATGTAACAATTCTAAATTTAGAAATACTAGAGACTTTAATATTTCTCTTACTTCATACATCTTATAGGTGAAAAACAAATATCACCCCGATCAGATCGTTTTGAATGACGGTTAACATAAAGCTTAACTAATTATTATTAACGCATATATGCAAACATAGTAGACTCAGATCAGACGGCTAGCCTACTATACATGAGTCGTCTGAAGCGTCTGCTCAGTTTGCTAGAGGAATTTGATAGATCTGATTCTTTGCTTTCTATAGATAGTTTCTGACCCATCCAAAAACAATGTTCCACCTTCCATATTTCATTATAACTATTTTGTCCATGAATATTAAGTAGGTATAGAAAGTTGGACCAAATATAGAACAGGGAAAGGGTTAAAAGACATGGTAAAAGTTAAACTGGTAAAAAGTTAAACGGCATATCTCTTGACACACGCCGCTAGTTATCGGTGATCGATGATCCAATCATCGGATTAGCACCTCTGTTGATTATGTATTATGCTCAAGGCACGGTTAATCTTCACCTGTCACTTGCCACGTGCCGCAACATATCAATACTCAATCAAATATATACCGGTATGCAAACTGAAGCTGCTGAATCTGGGTCCACTCTGTTTGCACAGGCGTATCTATGAGGGAAAGGGATAATAACACTCGTTGATTTATTACAAATAAACACGGCAGTTAATTTTGCTGGTCCATATCCATAGCCGTCGCAATTATTTAGAAGATTTTTAGAAGATTATTATTTGAAAAATTGTGAATACACGATATCCATTCATGCTATCAGACCGGGGAAATGCCTTATAGAGCAGTTATATGGTGTTTCGACTTGAATTATATAAATAGCGTATTTCTATTTCGAACCTCAGAGTCAACCTGTGTCCTAGAGAGGCTGGTTGTCACTGGCGACTCGTTGTAAAAGCGTGTTAATTAATATTCTGAGAAAAATAGATGACTGCTCATCAAGAGTGGCGATTTCTTTGATAAATAAGACACAGTTAATGGAAATCTGTGGTCAAATAAGCTTTCAAGGACGATTGCAGTGAATGAATCCTTCGATTTTTTAGCAGATTTCGGCCGGAGTTGGATATATTATAATTATTCTTTGGTGCCTGGTTTGGAGAAACAAATTTATGTAACATTGTTAAACAATATTAAAAAAAAGAAGCTGTGCTGTTTCCTTCATTTACAACACTATAAATAAATGTAGTATAACAAAATCACTGAAAAATGCCGCGACGCGAAAATCTCCCTCTTGAAACCCCAAATCTCCCTCTTAGAAATCATGAAAACCCCTCTTGAGAGTCAAAAAAAGTTGGGAAGCATGGTTTACATCGCATATTTTTGCATAAAAAAATCTTATAAACATTTAGAATGACTTTACCAACTAATATTGAGAATAACCCTACTATATTAACCACAGTAACCCGATATTTATCGAGTTGGCTTTGTTGACTCTGGGTCGACCGGTGTCGGCGTCTTTCCGTTGCTATAATTCGGGTTTTAAATGCGATCTAAGGCAATATTTCGAATATTTAAATATTTTTATTCATTTATTACAGTATAATATTACAATATATGGCTGTTTATATATAAATAATGCCCTAAAACGCCTTTTTAAGTTAGTTGTCTCTAGTTGTCTCTAGTTGACACTTGTTGTCTCTGTTTAGTACCACCGGAAGAATTGGAAGAATCAGAAGAAAGAATAATAAGAATAAGAAACGGAGCAAACACAATATGTCCCTCTACTTCATTTTGGGATATTATTAAATACCAGGGGGTGAAAATAACAGCATGCTTGTATGTTAACACAGATTAATGCTGGGGAAAAAGCTTAAACACACACTACAAAAACAAATTTGTCAAGAATTATATACGTTCAGCATATGTTATAATTAACATTATGTAAAACATACAATAAAATAATTCCACTTTATCTCTTTTATAACTGCTAACTCTCTATACTTGGAGTAATTATCCTTAAATGCTTGCAACCTGGTACCAAGTCTCCTATAAAGACAATACACACATTATAAACATGGATCTTAGAGAACTGAAAAGTATATGATCAATGTTTACGATGCTTGTCACACATGATGTAAAAATATAATTATGATCTTCCAAACTCAACATAAATACTTCTGATGCATTCAGAATACAGATTGCTTTTGAGACTCGAGGTTATCCATATATCTCCGGGGCGTTTCACTACGGTCCGTGCTCCTTCGTGCCGAAGGGTCGGTGCCGAATATTATGTTGGTTTTTTTTTTAGCTTTCTTCAACTTCAACTATAACTACTTATTATGCAGTGAGCACTGAATATTAAATTTACGTATTTCAAATAATAAATATGGACAATATTAGCCAATAAGCTCGATAAAAGGTTTTTCTAGTAAAAAAAAATTATGCTTAAATTGTGGCCGACTTTAGGCTGCGAAATTTATATCCGCGGATATGAGTCATACCCGTCATATCGGGTGTTTATACTGTATCTTGCAATTTCCAGTCGTTATCTTCATTCCTATAGTTCGTGTGTAATGTGTAGAGATTGACGATGTTCCGACCATTATTCATTACTGTTTTCTCCGTAACGTTGTCTGTACCAATCCGAAAAATTCAAGAAATGCTTGTAGATTTCAAAATATCTGCCCGACTTTCAGAAGTCGATTACTTTCTGGGCCATTTTTACCGGCGCTCTGTGGTATATATTCGTACGCGACCAAATTTATCATATAACGTAGCATTTTACATGGCAAAATTATTGGTAATTGAAACAGTTACATACGCATTTTAATAATTGACACAAATACCAAATGAAGAATTATCGATATCGTTTATCCAACGCATTGCACTTGGAACTATATTTTTGTCTAGGGGTGTTAACAAAATCACATTTTTGGCAAAATGAAAGTAGAAATACGGGTGAAATACACCCGTAGACAACTAAATCGTTTAATCGGCGCTACGTGATAAACATTCTGTCAACGTTAAACCATTCAAAAGTTCTGCATTTGGGCTAATGGACGTATGCATTGTAAGCATAAATTGATATTTCGTAGTATAACAGTGGTCTGATTGCGCATTATGGGATATGAATTTCTTTATAAATTTGCTTGAGGCATGCCATAGGGATGCACTACTATTAGGTTTCGGAAAGTAGTCCGAAACCTTGCGCATTATGGGATATGAATTTCTTTATAAATTTGCTTGAGGCATGCCATAGGGATGCATTACTATTAGGTTTCGGAAAGTAGTCCGAAACCTAAAAATAACTGAGAAAATGTGTAGCAGGCAATATTTTTTGCAGACTAGCACCAGATGATACAATTTCTCTGAGCTTTGTGGTTCTGTCATTCTTTTCAATGAATTCCCGCTATCACTAGAGTAGAGGATGCAAGGCTTACAAGCTCTCTGTGAGTGTGAGGGTGTAATCATCTTAAATGAGTTCTCACTAGCCCCAGTGAATAGAAGCTTACATATATATATATATATATATATATATATATTGAAAAGATAAAGTGACACCACTTGTGAAGATTTACATTTTTATTCCCTACCGGTTTCACTACTGCTCATCAGGGGAATAACAAATACATAGCAATGACGTTACTTGGTAACGCCGCAGTAACGACGTCATGACGTCATAAAGACGGCGTCAAATGACGTTATCAAATTCTGTTTATCTATGTAAATGTTTATCTATGTAAATGTAAATCTTCACAAGTGGTGTCACTTTATCTTTTCAATATAATTTTCTTGTTCTGGACTTTCTTTTTACCTATATATATATATATATATATATATATATATATGTCGGCCATTAACATTCGGCGCCCAGGCAGCCATGACACATTGACTTATTTCCCTCACAGGTACCCATTTATACAGCTGGGTGGAGAGGAGCAAACATGGGGTGCTTTTTTTTGCTCAGAAAAATTCTGACAGCCCAATGGCAAGATTCGAACCGGGGACACTCCGATCCCAAGTCTAACGTTCTACTACTGGATCACCACTCCCACAAATGTATATCAATGTTTTCTATATTTTAACATTGGCTGGATCTATAGACTAGTCGATAATATGTTTCGAAGTTAGTTGCAAACGTCTTTTTAAAGCTAATTCTGATAATATGGAACACTAAATAGGCTTATCAGCAAAACACGACTTTGTCCAAATAGCATCAATTTTTAGCTCACCAGAGCACAAAGTGCTCAGGGTGAGCTTTTGTGATCGCCGATGTCCATTCTCCGGCGTCGTGCGTTGTCAGTCGTCAACAATTTGAACATTTAAAAATCTTCTCTGAATCTACAGGGTTGTCAGTTTTCATCATTGGCACATATCATCTTTAGGTCCTCTACAAAAGGTATATAAATAATGTCCCTGTGGTCAAAATTGGCCCCGCCCCAGGGGTGCCTTGTTTTCTATAGAAACATACAGTGAACACTTTGAAAATCTTCTCCTCTGAAACTGGCAGTTTCCCAGCTTTAATATTTGGCACATAGCATCATATTAAGGTCCTCTACAAAAGTAAATTATAAATAAAATCTATAAATTATGCCCCTGGTGTCAAAATTGGCCCCGCCCCAGGGATGGCCAGTTTTCAAAAGAAACATATATTGAAAACTTTGAATGTAGCATGTTCTCAGCTTTTATATTTAGCACATAGCATCATGTTCAGGTCCTCTACAAAAGTGAAAAGTGTTAAGGAATTGTTAAATAGGTTAAATCCTCTTAAGTCATAGATACGCCATTTAAAGCCTCTGCAATCGGAGCAAACCGAGAACAGACAGTCCCTACAGTAGACATGTGCAAAGCACCAAGACACGGGTGTTTTTACAGGATATTAGAACTCGTTCTATATCAGCAAACAGCACCCCCAGATCAAATGCTCTTTACAGGAGTTTTTTTTTAATCAGGATCTACTCCGTTTGCAAAGGTGTCAAAATTCATGGCGTAAAAGTTAAATGATTTCTAATTCGTTAAATTAAACGTGCCCCTTGGGGTAGGGAAATGGGCGTTAAATAGTGCAGTGCAAAGTGCATGCTCTTATAGGTGCGGTGTGATCTGGGTCTAATTTGCAAATCCAGGAAAAAGATTTATAAATCTACTTCATACACCATTTTAAGCATTTGCAATCAGAGCAGACCCAGATCAGACACCATTTGTAAAGCTCTATGTTTTGGATACGATTAACTCTAAATTGTCATCGACAGAGCAGATCCTTATCACAACAGGAGCCTTCTGATCCGGATCAAAAAGATTAAAATGAATTCTAATTGTTTAAACTTAGCCTCAAGGGGAAGGGGAATCGGTCTATTAACCCAATTGCCTCATACTGACGCCTTTTGACGCTGTAAAAGTCACTTTTTGATACAATTGTGATGGAATGGGCATTAATAGTGCCTTGCAAATGGCGCAGACTGATCCTTTAGGAGCTTCTGATCTGGGTCTACTCCGTTTGCAAAGGGTGAAAAAGCCTAAATGAAGGAAAGGTCTACATTTCCTTCATGTAAGTAAAGTACCTAGTTATAGTCTACTTTCAGTCCGAATGACCGCTCAGCCGACTGTACATCTGGTCATTCGCCTACAATATTGAGCACTGCTAACATATAGCGCAATCATGCAGCCGCAGTACCGGCTAGTGACATAAGCACTTCACGTGTTGCAAATGGAGCAGACCCAGATCAGACAGCTCGTATTTAACCCTTTCATTCATATACACTTTTTTCACGCATCGGCAAACGGCAGACTGATCAAACGACTCTTCACTGGAGCCTTCTGATCTAGATCCACTCTGTTTGCAATGGTGTCAAAAGGCACATGACGGAATGCGTAAAATAAATTTTAATGGGTTAAATTTGACCGAGCCTCCTAGATATTCCATTAAAAGCCTGTGCAATCGGAGTCTTCTGATCTGACTCTACCCGGTTTGCAATCGAAAATCCATGTCTCAATAGTGCTTTCCAAATGGTGCTCCTATAGAAACTGGGTCTACCGATTGCAAAAAGTTTTAAATTAAAGGTAGAGGCTTAATGCTCTTGAACTTTTCCTTCATATAAACACGTTCACGCTCTGCAAACGGGATAAACCCAGAGGAGACCTGAATGAGCAGTCTGCACTATTTGCAAGGCACTATTAAAACCAACTTTCCCATCCCTTGAGGCTCATTTAATTTATTCCATTGGCAGACCCAGAGTAGACCCAGATCAGATGGCTCCTATATGACCCGTCTGATTAGGTCTGCTCTGTTTGCTTAAGTATTTATATAGATGTGACTCTACAGTATCTGCCAAGTGTTCATGTACCATTATAACAAATTAGCTAATTATATAAATATTCATATATTTCTATCATGAATAATCGTTGAGTAAAGGGTTAATCCTTCATACATACACTTACCAGTATCGTGGTTGGTAAGATTTTGATGAGACAACTCATCTTGATCCAAACTGTTTTGAAGATTAAAATAAAATAAAATGATGTGTATTAACCCTTTACACCATGAATATTCATGTAATAAATAATGACACCATGGATAGAAATTAGTTTAATATTTTAATGACAAATGCTCATTTATAACAAGATTTTTGGCCAAGGCAGGAACTGAAGAATCATGTTTTATTATCTCTGGGTCTACCATATCCGAAAGTGTGAAAAAAAATCGTATTGCAGACAAAACCTCTATGTAAAATTAAACGAACCGTTCAGTAGACGAAATCTCTGTAATTCTATTTATCTCTCTATCTCTGTGTACTGCTTTGTCACAATCATATTTCGGGCAAAAGCACTGGCAGAAGATGAAAGAAATCTTTTAAAAAGTGGTTACGAACATGTACGTTGAATGCAATAAATTCACAAAAATGTAATATTTCGTTACCGTTTACCCGCAATTTAACCCGAATAATCCCGGCGTCTTAGTGCAGTATTTTCGAAAATGTCAAAGTTTTATTCTATCCTCGTAGAATTGTCTTTCTTGGTTGCAGAAACTGCAGATGGCAGCACTCCAAAATTATATTTGATGTCTGCTCTCATCTTCTGACACATTTGTCGGTTTTTACCCTCGAGTTCAACAGATATGGGTATGATTATTTTCACAGCTACTTAACTCCTTTATATCGAAACCACACACGCACGGCTGGAAGCCCATATCAGCCGCCGGCCGAGCTGTCACTGTTAACGTGGAAGAACCGTGGCTTCTTGGGAATCATGATCCATCCGTTATAATCAATACCAATCAATGATCAGCCTCTACAAATGCATGTTTCACATTTCCTTTGTTCAAATTAATAGACGTGATTCATTCTCGTTCATTGCCTTAAACAGGGAGGACAAAAAACAAAATGGTGGTAAGACAACTTGTTGATGATCTGTTTGTTTGACATTTGTTGATGTTTGAGGCAAAGTGTGATGATGGGGCAGTTGTATGATTCATGATTATTGGAGACTCAGAATTATTAAATTCACAGAAATCAACGTAAATGAAAGAAAGGGACTGCATGCAGTGGATATAGGACGTTTTAGTATTGGTTTACTCATTAATGGGTAATATGGAATTGACAGGTTGTGGACCAAATGACAACCTCCAAATAGTCTAGTTGTTTAGGATCCAGACAGTTTCTGATCTCCTCAGCAATACTGCCCTGGTGCAATGTAGTCAGGTGATGAAATGGTTAAAAAAGAAACCAAAGGCATATATATACAATTAAAAACAAGGACAGTCCAATGCCTATGTTTACTAGGATGAGTAAGATTGAGTTTGTCTATTTACAGATGTAGCCTGGTAGAGATTATGGTGAAATAAGTTGATAGGCTTTACTGTGTGGCTTGGTAGTTCAGTCGGTAGAGTGTTGGCATGGTAAGCCAGAGGCCCTGGGTTCGAGTCCCAGTTGAGTCACAACTTTTTCACCATGTTACATTTGGCGCCCAACGTAAATAACGCACAAGGTGATTTATATGAAGATTATATGAAGATAATGGGTAATAATAAGAAACTCGTGGAGTGTTCTTTGAGTAAGAATTCGGGACGAATTCTTGTGTAGACGGGGTGTGTGTAGCCGGGTAGAGATTATGGTGAAATAAGTTGATAGGCTTTACTGTGTGGCTTGGTAGCTCAGTCAGTAGAGTATTAGCATGGTAAGCCAGAGGCCCTGGGTTCGAGTCCCAGTTGAGTCACAACTTTTTCACCATGTTACACAGATTTGGGCTGCATCAGGGCATAAAAGACAATGTGTTCATTATCATTCTTCAGGGCCAGTTCTTTAAGTATGCCCATGATGATAATGGCTATTAATATTTTTTTTCCTTTTTGACATTTTTTGCCTTTAGTTATCTATTGAAAGAGTAACACACCTTTACAAAATGAAAATAACAGTACAAGAGCAGCCATGCCATTCATAATTCTATTTTACCATTGCAAAGTGAAAATGGCAGTGTGGAGGAATCCATGTTGTATGGACTGACTCAAATTAACAACCTGACTCAAATAACAACCTTAAACCCCCCCCCCCCCCCCCTTTTCCCCGGTTCCTGGTCAATAGCTTAAGTTTGGATAGACCGATTTTGACCAAACTTTGTATTAAGCAAGCTTATTATGAAGATATGGCTTGGGATTGTATTTTTGGATTCTCAAGTCAAGTTCACTGTCACTGAATATAGAAAAATGGTTTCAACTGAATAACTTCAGATTGGATAGACCAATTTACTTAGATTGGATTGACTGAACTTGGCATTTAGAAAGCTTGCCTAAATCCACTTTTCCCAAATTTGTAGGCTGTTGATAAAATGATTTGGTAAAACTTTGAAAACCTGGTTTCGTGACATTGCAGCGTTTCTTGTTACATAGATATGAACTGGTCATAATAATCATCAACATTTGCAGTGTCCTATAATCTCACTCGAAAATCAGAGCAGACTTTTGATATACAATGTAATCTTAACTTAATCAAGAATATGTTAGTTCATCAGGGTAACATATAAAACATGAAAAACATTATGACTGAAGTGCATGTTTTTCGTGCCCTTTGATCACGTGACTATTATTAGGATGTAGATTTTTATGTATGGTAACCAAAAGGACCATAGGAGATCTGTTTCAGCAGAAGACAGTTGTAACTGCATAGGTTTTCTATGCCTTTGTAACAGTCCCCTGCAGAAGACGGTTGTAACTGCATAGGTTTTCTATGCCTTTGTAACAGTCCCCTGCTGATCCCCTCGTGTCAAGATATACAAGTAAGCTTTAGGAAGACAAGCAATATTTTACAATGTGATAGGCATAGATCTATTTTGAAATGTCTTCTCTTTATGAGCGATTCCCATCTATAGACTGAATAGCTGAAAATGTCCATGTCCTGGTTTTCTTGTCTTTTGTCAAGACACAGCGTGTTGTCACTGTCAGATGTTTTGGTTAAATTTAGTGGCGTTGCTCAAAATGTTTCTTCTTCCTCTCTGTTTGTATGTTGTTTGTGGTACTCGGGTAAAGGGCTGATTGGTTGTGGCAGATGGATCATTTCCATTAAGAAGTGTTCAATGTGCATACCATAAACATGTTCTGCATGGCGTTTGATATAGTCTCACCTGTTCAATAAATATCTATGAAACTTTCCTTGATCTGTAGATGGATGTTGTTATTTTTTGGTGTGGTTTGTAATACAGTGACGTCAACGTCGATGCACACGGCTTGTTTGACGTAAAGTGGGGGGTGGGGGGGGGGGGGGGACATGTTTTCCATCATGTTCGCATCTCACTGATGGTGTTTTTTGCAGGTGATGAGGTAGATTACGCTTGAGGACGTGTAAGTGTAGGAACTGTGTATAAAAATGTTTTCTGATGGCTTTAATTTTGATTGAAATTTTGCTTCTCATGTAGGTGCAGTCTGCACAATTTTCCAGACATGGGTGACTTCCTTTGATTCTAGTTTTTTTCTGTACATCTGTTTTGACTAGCATATTCCGCAAGTTTTGATTCTGGTTGATTGGAATGTGCTACAGGTAGGGCTTGTTTGCAGTATATGGAGGTTCCTGTCTCTGATCTGATTCATCTCATGCCTCATGGTATAATTTATACAAGTACATATTCATAATGATGTATTTTGCTGACTGAAAATAGAAAACAGCTCAACCTACAGTGCGATATGGGAGAAAAAATATCCCATTTCCTTCTCACTTCTCCATATTTTGAGCATGGAGAGCAATTTAAAATAAAATTAAATGCATACATGTAGAAAATACCCTGGTATTGCTTGGTCCAAATTGAGGACCAACTCTTCTTCTTGAATCCCATGAAACTTCTATCTCATAATCTGAGAGCTGAGTCTAGGATGAGCTCTTGAATACAGTATTAGCTTTCTTCTATCATACTACAGGCATTCCAACTTAAGTGTTGAAGCTACATGTTTTTACCTAAAGTTTATGGATATACTGTTCTCTTATATGATATAAACTGATATGAACTCTTTTTTCTTTTGCAGATCTTCCATGGTGACACAGGTGTTCCAGTCTACAGGTTTCCAAGTGGACACATTCCTTTCCATAGTCCAGTGATGTCTGATACAGAGGAGAATACACAGGCTGAAAAAACTGAGAACACAAGTCCAACAGATCTTGGAGAGGGAGCTTGCGGTGGTGACGCTGGACTTAGGCCAAGCACACCATTCAGTGATAATGGTGACAATATAAGCATGGAGGTAAGATTCAGTGAAGGAAGCTCTCACCATGCAAGTGACATATCCTCAATCTCTTACCAGAATTTATTAGATGATGATGTACAAGGAGGAAATTTGTCTAGGCGTGATAGTGAAGATAGTGTAGACTCCTATTTACCAGACTACTGTGATGATGTTCAAAGAGAAGCAGATATATTAGCAGCCCAGAGCAAGGGATCTAATTATAGTGATAAGCTGTCAGACAGAATCTCAATGCCATCATCTTCAGATACTGTTCACTTGTCTGCTGATGACCATAGCCAGAAGAAAGGATCCAGTAGTGTCCGTAGTGATCCAGGGCCAGATGTTAAGGAGGTAAATAACTTCAGAGAATTTGGTGTGAAATCTAGCTCTATCAATGCTCCGTTGTCAGTTCAGGACTGTTTCAGAAAACATGAATTAGTGGTGACCATGCGAGACCAGCAGAGGAGCAAATCACTTCCTCCAAATGAAGAGGCAAAAGGAGAGGAAGCTAGGAAAAGAAATAGTTTAGAAATTAGAAACAATATTCCAGTGACAGGTGAAGTGAAAAATTATGAAAAGGACATCCACATAGATAATGTAACTTACACTAGCCAAGGTGCTAAACCAAAGATTAAAAAGCAGTCACCAGGATTAGCTTGTCGAGTAGAGGAAGCAGAGGAAGAGGTGGTGAAAGTTGATAATAATGAAAAACCAATGGATATTAATGCTGAACAGGTAATTAGTGACTTGATACAGATGTCAAAAGCCCACTCAGAAGCTTTGAATTCATCTCTTAAGGGTGACAATGCCAATGAGTATAAGGAAGAAAACTTACTTTCTCAGACCAATAATGGTTATACCAATCCTCTGGCACACAGACAAGCAGATATTGAGAATGAATACGAGTATGTGAAATACTCACGAATTCAGGAAGGAAATTCTTATGTTGGAATGAGACTGGCTTATAATAGTTCGGAGTCTGATGTCCAGGATCGCAGGTCTGTAAATGGAGTTGATGGGTTAACAGACAATTCTTGTGAAGTCACACCTGAGAGGTTTGCAAATCAAAGTCCCAACAGTAATAATATTACCAACAATTTAAATGAAGATACACTGACTGAAATACCATTGAATGGGCCTGATTGTTCTACTGTGATAGGTGATGAAGATAAACTGTTCACACTTTCTCCAGAAAACACAGAATGTGATAGTGTAGAGATTGAGAGTGTGGTGTCAGAGGGAGACAATGAGGCAGTGGGAATGCCAAACGTGGAGGATGGTCTGTCCAGCAGTCAGAACAGTGATGTGGAGGATAATGGTAGGTCAGAGCATAATACACCGAAGAAGATGCTGCAGCGAAAACATCAGCAGGAAGTGGAACGCAATTTGTACGGGACAGAATGTGAAAATATGAAACCCAAACAAATAGATGCAGAAGCCATTATAGATGATCTGAAGCTGAAGCGAGAAGCTTTGGACAATGCAATTTCTGAAATAAAGTCAGCCATACAGAAAAGTAAAGGTGTATCACTTGAGGCTCCATACAGACCAGAGGATGAGAATGACCCGATTTGGGTCAAAAGGTTAGTAACTTGAATGATGAATAAGGAATGTAGACCGAAAGAAGGTGTACAAATGTATTGATATTTACACATGTCATTGTGAGTTATTAGTCTTGCACTAACCACTTAACCCATTGCAGAGTAAACCGAGATCAGAAGCTCTTGTAGGAGCCGTCTGATCAGGGTCTACTCTGTTTGCTTATGATATGATATGGATTTGATTCTACAGTTTCTTGTCAAAGTAAAAAATTCTCTTGAGATTTTACATTATAAAAATTCAGCTAAGAAATATACATGGTGTTATTATTTCTTTATAGATAATGAGCAGGTAAAGGTTCAGCTTAACCACATCAGTCAGACTCAGGTCAGACTGACCATGAATTTTTGCTTTCCCCTGTACATAACATTATGCTTTTAACCTTGATTGAATTTCAATGAGCTATTTGGTTGGTGTAATCAGTTGCAATATCACTATTTGCAATTACCGTTTTGGGATTTTGATAAAAAGGTTGGCAGTTGCAAAGAAGCCCGATGCATGCTTAGACTCACCCATGGACACCCCCCCCCCCCCCCCCCCCCCCCCAAAAAACAATTAAAAAAAATGTGATCGAAGTATGTTAAACTAGCCTAAAACTACCTATCTGAACCTTAAACCACTCCGAAAAACAAGAAAAACGCGACCCGGAAAAAAATTTCCTTTCGGGTCTATACATGTATATGTATTGAAAGGTATCTAACTACGTCAGATCAGCGGCGGAAAATACAACAGTCATGTTTTTCAAAGTCTTACAGCAAAGCCAATTCAACACCGATTTCAATCATTTTGGTCTTGATCCGTTCCAAATTCTATATTATAAGCGGCACAGTTAGTGCCTTAATTAAATATTGCTCCGTCTTGTCGCTGCAAGACCGCAAATTTGAAAATACGCTAGAGCGAAACGATGTGACTCCCGCCAGGATGCACAGAAGTATATAGGGGGATCTGTATTCGTTTAACTTTTCAACAAAAACGCGAATTATGCTGAAACACATTCGAAAAACATTCAACTGACCGCAGTTAAAACAGTGCTGACTATTTCCTGTCTGCTACGAGACGCCAGTTTTCTTTCTCCCTACTTTCGTTTTGAACGAAGATGGCCATTTCGCTGTGGCCTGGAAGTAGTAGTCAATTTGCATATCGAATAGGGTATAAGCCGGGTCACAGCAAAATGGTCGCATCCGTTCAAAACGAAAGTTGGAGAAAGAAAACTGGCGCCTCGTAGCAGACTGGAAATAGTAAGCGCCGTTTTAATTGCGGTGAGTTGAATGTTTTTCGAATGTGTTTCAGCATAATTCGCGTTTTTGTTGAAAAGTTAAACGAATACAGATCCCCCTATATACTTCTATGCATCCTGGCGGGAGTCACATCGTTTCGCTCTAGCGTATTTTCAAATTCGCGGTCTTGCAGCGACAAGACGGAGCAATATTTAAGGAAAGCACTAACTGTGCAGCTTAAAATATGGAATTTGAAACGGATCAAGACCAAAATGATTGAAATCGGTGTTGAATTGGCTTTGCTGTAAGACTTTGAAAAACATGACTGTTGTATTTTCCGCCGCTGATCTGACGTAGTTAGATACCTTTCAATACATATATAGACCCGAAAGGAATTTTTTTCCGGGTCGTGCTTTTCTTGTTTTTCGAAGTGGTTTACGGTTCAGATAGATAGATTTAAGTTAGTCTAACATACTTCGATCACATTTTATTTATTTATTTATTTTTTTTTTATTTTTTTTTTTGGGGGGGGGGGGGGGGGTGTCCATAGGTGAGTCCAAGCATGCGTCGGGCACCTTTGGGCAGTTGCAGTGTTTAATCTAGGCTGTGCTTTTGGTCCCCTTTTAATCAAATGGCACATAGTTAATACCATTGTTGGCCCAACGGGCGCATTCAAAAATCCATTTGCTTTTTACTTTTGTTGGTTCTTAGCGTCTTTTTCGTATCAAAAAGCATTCATGTACTCATAGACCGATACATAACCTATTTTGCTGCATTTGCATATACAGTAGTAAAATTTCGATAACTATTCTACATTGGCATGGAGTCAACTATTACTAATACAGATTATAGCCAGCATTGCAAAGATATTTGAATTTCAGAATATTTTTCTGCCCCTTTCTCTAAATATCGAAGTAAGCAAATGAGAGACAAGTAAATATTCATCCATAATCACATGTGAACCTTTTCATGTTAATATTAAAATAATAATTCCAATGTCCCTAGTAAAATAGCCAAGAAATGTGTTACCGAGGCGATCAAAAAAAAAGGATGTGACCGCAAGTGCAAGGAAGTTTCATTCAAAATGGTTTAGTGACGATCGTTTAACGATATTGGACAGTTTTTATCAAGTTGATAGGTTGTTCCAGTCATCACAGTTTTTATCAAATTGAGAATCAAAGATTGGGTTCCAGTCTGACATGGGTAAAAAAATTATGAGAAAAAGTCATATAGGGAGCACCACCCAAACAAAAGGGCATGTCACCCAAACACCACCAAACAGGAAACTGTCACCCAAACACCACCAAACAGGAAACTGTCACCCAAACACCACCAAACAGGAAACTGTCACCCAAACACCACCAAACAGGAAACATCACAGCTGTCGCCCAAACACCACCCAACAGGAAACTGTCACCCAAACACCACCAAACAGGAAACCTCACAGCTGCAGACAAACCGTGATGAAATGCACAAAAGACATAAAATATTTAACTTTTAAAAAGCACTGTAGAACTAGAAGAAGATAAATATTCATGTGTTTGATATCGAATACCACGATGTTATTCGTCAATGTATTAGCATTTATTCAGGTTGCATTTAAGTTTCGTAACTATTCGACAAAGGCTGAAAATAATTTGTTGTACAACAAAAAGTTATAAGTATCGAGACTATGGACTTTGCAGAAAATAGTTTGTTGTATAACAAAAAAGTTACAACTATCCACAAAAACAGTTTATCCCAGTAGCTTATTTTGGTTGCTGGCTGTTCCAAGGCGGCACTCCTGCTTTCAGCCTACGGTCAATTTTGTTGTTTAATATGCTTAATGTTTAATGTATTTCGTCTTGATATGCGTCCTGTTATGTTTTGTCTTGTGGCTTTACCGTTTCTTGTTAGATGGTGTTTGGTGCGATGTCATTTCGTGTGTGGCTCTCCCTGTTTGACTATTTTTCCATAATTATGTTATATCACAGGGGCAACTTCTCCTAAACCACTGAATGGAATAAACCCTCATGGGTTTTTTTGATCAAAGTTACATAAATGGGTCTAGTCTCCAGAATAAGTAGGTCACAGTCCTGAGCTAATGAAAGATTTTAATGAAATTTCTTTAGCTCACCTGAGTTGCTCAGGTGAGCTTTTGTGATTGCTCACCATCCGGTGTCTGTCCATCCGGCCATCAGCAATTGTTTTAAAAGACATCTCCTCTGAAACAACATGGCAGAATGTAACCAAACTTTACATAAATAATCTTTGTATTATGCTCTATCAAAATTGCTAAAAGAATCTGGATCCATTTGGAACTTTGGTTGCCATGGAATCTGAAAAAATCTTTAAACATCTTCTCCAAAACCAGTAGTCAGAATTGAATGATAATTGATAGGAATAGTCTTCTCAGACTTGTGACCAACTACCAAAGTCGCTAAAATCATGTTGATATCTCCAAAACCATGGCCGCCAGGGCTGGGGCTAGATTTCCTTGTATAACTATATATAGAAAACTAGGTCACTAGGTCAAATGGTAAAAAAACCTTGTGAACATGCTAGAGGTCAAATTTTTAGCTCAGTCTTCATGAAACTTGGTCAGAATGATTGTCTTGATTAAATCTTGGGAGAGTTGAAAGTGGGTTAAGGGGGGCCAAAAGGTAGGTCACTAGGTTATATCTTAGGAAAAAAAAATGTTTACACTCCAGCTGTCACGTTTTTAGCCCAATCTTCCTCAAACTTGCTCAGAATGGTTGTCTTGGTGATATCAGGGTTGAGTTTGATCATAGTCGGGGCGGGATAAAAAAGTAGGTCACTTGGCCAAATCTTAGAAAAAAACACTCTAGATGTCACATTTTAGCCCAATCTTCATTGGTCAGAATGATTGTCTTGATAAAATCAACATTCTAGATCTTTGAAAATATTGTTCTCCAGAACCACTGCTCATGATCAAAATTGGTCCAGTACCTATTAGAACTTGGATTTTGCAATATTACTGAAATGTATAATGATTTCCCTAAGAAACACATTATAGTAAGAATCACCCTTAGATCATTTTAAATAGGCAAGAAAGGAGGAGAATCACGGTTAGCTTCCATACATTTGTGCATTTCAAATAGGGAAAATAAGTAAATACACATTAAATTACAAACAAGTCAGTGAAGCTTATAAAATTTCAACAGAACATTATGCAGCACATACACATTACACTTAACTTTTTATTCCATGAATATTCATGTAAAAAATAATAGCATCATGAATATTTATTAACTGTTATTTTTAATGGCATGAACAAGGGAATGGTTTACCATGGCAGGAGGTAACCTAGGCTACAGGACTCAGGAGTCATCTGATCTGGGTCTACTTTGTTTACATATATATTTTCTGAAAGTGGGTGATCCTTTGAAAACAAAAGTAGCAATTCCAAAAGAGAAAATTGCAGACTGGGTTTATTGAGTCTGTTCATGAGTTGTAATTGAAAGTGCAACACTACTCAAGCCCCCTAACACCGGCTTAAGCAGTATGCACAAAAGGCATACTTATTGAGTAATTTATGGGGTAATCTGCAGTATGCATTGACATATAATAGCATAAACATATGCAAAGGGAAAGAAATGACATCATTTACAAACTAAGACATTTAAATCTGAAAATGTTTTACTCAAAAGTAACACATTACTCAACAGTTTCATTTTCATTGAATGGATTCAAACAACATGTTAGATAATTTAAATTTTGACACTTCTTCAATAATGGAGTAGCTGTCGTGATGGTGATTGGAGATGGAATGAATGAAATACCAACACTTTTAGTGCAAGGTTTGCGAGTTTACAGACGAACATTGATAAAATCTGTGAATAAGCATTGGTTGGTAGATCTTTGATGTTTAATTGATTGACATTTTACACCTATTTATTTATTATACAGATGTAAGTTCTACTGTCATATACTATTACAGGGCTCAAGCAAGAGGGCGATTTAGGAGAAAAAGTCTCCCTAACCCTGCTGACTTCTCCCTATTTTGAGCTGAGGGAGAAGTTTTGATATATAGAATAATAAGGAGATACAAAATCAGGACCAAAACTTCTCCCTCAATATCACTAAACTTCTCCCTGATGGAGAGATCCAGCTTGAGCCCTGCTATTATACATATAACCCTTTTCCTCATGGACATTCATATGAGAAATCATAAATGTACAAATAATAATAAACAGAATTTTACAATAGCATCATAAACAAGGGAATTCTAAGAATCAGATCTGTTGTTAATTTATAAATAGCAAACAGAGGAGTCCTGATCAGATGGTTGTTACTGGAGCCGTCTGATCTGGGTCTACTCTTCAAAGGAGTGAAAAGGTGTATCTATCAGGGAAAGGGGTAAGACCCAGCATTCACAATATGTAATATTGCAGACTTCTTTTGAATGGCTTAACTGTAGCTGAGTGCCTATTCAAACAAGACTGAGATGCCCATTTTGTGTACTAATTAATTTAACCCTTCGCTTGCTATTCACATCAATATACCTACCTGTAAATAGTGAAGACCCAGATGAGACAGCTCATGCCAGGAGCTGTCTCATCAGGGTATGCACTATTTACAAGTTGATTGTGCAACCAGTGCACTCCACAGCAGTGATTGCCCAGCGAAATACTTGAACACAGTGAAGATATATGTAATTATACAACAGGGCATGGGTAAAGAAGGAGAAATGTATTTTAAAATTCAGCAAGAGAAGGGTTAACTAATCCTTTGCTTCATCTACATGTAGATTGCTCTTTATGCTCATAAAATGATATAGATATTCTATAGTTTCTGCTAAGTTAAAAACAGTCCTCATGTACCATTATAAATGTTCATCTAATAAATATTCAGGATGTCATTATTTTTATGCCCCCAAAGCTTGCTTTGATGGCATATGGGAATCGAATTGTCCAAGTGCTTATGTGTGTGTGTGTGGGTGTGCATGTCCATGTATCTTATTGGGAGCATATTTCCTATATTACTTGAGATAAGAATGCCACACTGGTGTGTGAGTACATCTTGGAATGGGGGAGTTTCGCACACCGTTTTCAGGGCACTGTGACCTTGACCTCTGACCTCAGCTTTAGAAAAACCATGTCATGAGCATATCTCCTATATTACTTGAGGTAGGAATGCCAAATTTGGTATGTGAGTACATCCTGGAATGACTGTTATGTACATAGGTTAGTGACCTAGACCGTGACCTCTGACCTCAGGTATAAAAAAAATGTCTGTAGCGTACCTCCTACATGTATATTCTTAAAGCCAGACTTCGTGTGTGAGTACATCTTGGGATTGTGGAGTTTTACATACCATTTTCATGTCACTGACGTTGACCTTGACCTCTGATCTTAGTTATAGGAAAACCTTGTCTGGAGTATATCTCCCATATTACTTGAGGTAAGAATACCAATTTTGGTGTGTGTTAGTAGATCTTGGGATGGCGGAGTGTAGTGTACCATTTTCAGGTCACTTCAACTATAGGTAAACCTTGTCTAGATTATATGTCCTATATTCCATGAGGTAGGAATACCAATTTTGGTGTGTGTTAGTAGATCTTGGGATGGTGGAGTGTAGTGTACCATTTTCAGGTCACCTCAGCTATAGTTTAACCTTGTCTAGATTATATGTCCTATATTCCAATAGGTAGGAATGCCAATTTTGGTGTGTGTGTGTTTGTGTGAATATATCTTGGGATGGTGGAGTGTCACATACAGTTTTCAAGTCAAGGTCCATATTGAAATAATAAAATTCTTGTTTCTCCACCAAACCCTATGTTTTGATAACTCTTTAGCTGATTTTAAAGAGTGGTCACAACACAGGGTTTGGTGGAGTAATAAAGGAGCTATTCTTGAACATATTATAATTTATGAATCTTATGTGGGCTTATGGATTGAATAAGGAAGTTTATTGTCATTGCAAACAGTACTGAATCAGGTCTGTAACATATAAGCAAAGAGAGCACACCTTGACGATGTCTGATATAAGGTTGACTCTGTTTGCTAATGCATCAAAGGGTGGGATTATCATGTCATATTCAGGTGTGACCTAGACCTTGATCTCTAGATAGCTGTGATCTTGGTTATTTGCAAAACATTATACATGTATTTTCAATTTGAAACTATGTAGTTGGGTCATGTCTTGTAAGGAAGGGAGAGTGGGTGATTTGGAGTCAAGAGTTTTGTTTGAAATTTCAGTCCTGGTTCAAGTTATGTACATATAACTGTCAGAAGACCCTGGCTTTACATTGATAAATGTCAGACAAGTTGACGTAATAGACCAAATAAGTTTAATACTCTTGCAGTCCTAGCTGAAGTTTCTGCTTGACTAGTCTTTATCTCAACTTGCATTTAATTGATTGGTAACATCACAATTTTATTCTGAGCTGTGCTTCTTTTGGTCTTTGGGATTTTCATTGAGTCTGGGAAGACTTACATTTCAGCAGTGTCATTTTTCTTCTCATTATCAACAAATGAAGCATCTATTCCATTCACATCTTACAGACAAGTCAAAACCTTATTCCTGTGTACTCCTTAGTTATGTTAACCCATTCCCTCATAGGCTATATTTAGACCCAACCTCTTTGAATAAATCTACCGAAAAGGAGCATTTAAATTACTAGAGAAAAGAAAAATATTAGAATTGTGTAGTTTTGAAACCATTGTGATAAATAGAGCATTAATTTGCTCCTATGGAGCAAATGCTCTATTTATAACAATGGTTTCAAAAAGGTGACTTTTACAGAGGCATAGAAAGGCATATTTATGGAGGAAAGGGTTAAAAGCGTGCATCAGAGTGTGAAAATGAAAATGATTCAAAGAACTATATCAGAAAAGGCATTTATGATTATGCTAAAACATTACTATTATCTCTTTAAATTTGATTATAAAATGTAAGACTTTATAATTATTTACATACCAATACTGACTGTTTATGCGCCCAAAGCTTGCTTTGATGGTTTATAGTAATCCAACTGTCAGTGTGAGTGTCCATGTACAAGCATATTCAGAGCATATCTCTTATATTACTTGAGGTAGGAATGTTGAATTTGGTGTGTCAGTATATCTATGGATGGCAAATTGTTTTCAGGTTTCTGTGACCTTGACCTCTTACCTTGGTTATATAGAGGATCTGTTGTGAGTTGTCTTTTAAGACCACATTTTCCTAAACGAGCCTTAGAATATGTTATTAAACGAGCCTTGGCGAGCTTAATAACATTTTCTTGGTGAATTTAGGAACTAGTATGTGATCTTAAAAGACAACGAGCATCATTCTTTTTGTCACATAACAAAAAAAGTGTATTTTCGCCGTTTAAATGACATGTAAACATCGGTTTCCATGGTTTAACGTCATATATGACGTATGATGTCATATATGTTCTAAAGTGTTTTTACACGTGTTACAGATCAGGGTATCTTAACCTGTTGTTCTAACCCGAGATAAGGGAAGTTATGTGGGAAAGAAAATTCTTGTCCTTACCATATCTCCTATGTTATTGAGGTAGAAAACCGAATCGGTGTGTGAGTACATCTTGGGATGGCAAAGTGTTACGTAGCATTTTCAGTTCTGTGTGACCTTGACCTTGACTGTGTGTCCATGTTCAGCCTGTCCAGAATATATCTCTTATATTACCTGAGTACATCTTGGGATAACACAGTGGTGCATACCACTTTCAGTTCTCTGAATATTAATTGACTAATATTTTGGACAAAGGAATTTTAACCATAGTATTAACTGTAGAATCAAGTGTATTGTATTCCATAAGCAATAGAGCAGACCCTGATCAGCTAGCTCCTACAGGAGCTAGCTGTCTGGTCTGTGTCTGCTGTGTTCTATCTCCTACAGGAGCTAGCTGTCTGGTCTGTGTCTGCTGTGTTCTATCTCCTACAGGAGCTAGCTGTCTGGTCTGTGTCTGCTGTGTTCTATCTCCTACAGGAGCTAGCTGTCTGGTCTGTGTCTGCTGTGTTCTATCTCCTACAGGAGCTAGCTGTCTGGTCTGTGTCTGCTGTGTTTGCAAAGGTGTCTAAAGGCATCTCTGTCAGGTTAAATCCTGAGTGATACATAATTATAGCCCAGATCACGGTAATTTATATTCTATGCATATGGCAGACTCAATATAAAGTTTGCCTTGAGGACAATTATAGAGACACGGATATCATATAATGGAAGAACATTTTCTTGGATAATTGAAGACGGCTCAGTGTTTACAGAAGACAATTGCTATAATGAACACTTCTTTAGTCCAAAGTGTGATTGATGCATAGTGCATAAAGAACCTTCAGGCCCAACAGTCATTTATCATTGACTCCTTTAAGAAATAAGGACATCATGAATATTAATTGGCTGAATTTTTATAATAATTTTTGGTCATGGCTGAAACTGTTGAATCAGATCTTTTATTGTAACCAGTTTTGTTTCATAAACAAACAGAGCAGGTCCTGATCAGACGGCTCCTACAGCCGTCTGGTCTGGGTCTACTCTGCTCAGGAGTTAACCCTTTCCCTGTTCTATGTTTATTTTAAATTTCAATACCTACATGTACTGAATATTCATGGCCAAAATAGTTATAATGAAATATGGAAGGTGGGACATTGCATTGCTCAGTAGCCATTTTAGAAAGTAAAGAACCAGATCTATCAGATTCTATTAGCAAACAGAGAAGACTGTGATCAGACGGTTCCAGCAGGAGCCGCCTGATCTGGGTCTACTCTGTTTGTAAAGACATGAAGAGGTGTTTATATAATGGAAAGGGTTAAATTTGTATATTATAGAGTAAAGAGTTGATATATTGTAGCCTGCAGCATGCTTCATAATAATTAATTGGTACCTTCGCCCATTTAGAGATTTGGCTTCATGTTCATAAGAACAAAATCATATCTTAAGATAGAGTTACACAATTTGATAAATGACTGCAGTGCTTTCTGAAGATGCTTCCTCGGGGAATCTGTGAAAAATCAATGCCAGGAAATTGTCAGATTTAGTTCAACGAAAACTGGCCCATATCATATTGACATACTCACTGTATAAAATCTACATAGAAATAGCCACAATTGTCTATACACTTCTGCACTGTGTTCACCAAATGATCTATTATGTGTGTAATTTGTTCCGAAGATTCTGTTGACCGGAATAAATTCTTAATATGTAAAAGCAGACTGAGGATTCTTGGCATTTGGCTTTAAGATTAGTTGATGTGAAGTCAGCAGTTACATGTGTACAAGATATTGATAGTGCTTCAAGTGAATCTCATTAACCCTTACTTCATGAATATTCATGTAAGAATTAATGACATCAATATTAATTAACTGAATTTTTATAAGTGGCACTATAATCAAGGAATTTTCTTTATCCTTTCAGAAACTGTGAGTCAGATCTATAAGTAAACAGACCAGACCCTGATCAGACGGCTCCTACAGGAGCCGTTTTATCTGGGTCTGCTCTGTTTGCAAGGATGTCAAAGGGCATATCTATGGAGTTCAGACTGGCAAACTTTAAAACTAAGATTTGTGGTTGATCAAAATTTTTTAATTATTGATTTGTATGGTTTGATTTGTTCATGTTTTCCATTAACCCTTTCCTCCATAGGCTATTTTTAGATCCAACCACTTTGAATAAATCTACCGAAAAGGAGCATTAACTAGAGAAAAGGAAAATTTTAGAAATTTGTAGATTGAAACCATTGTGATAAATTGAGCATTTGCTCCTATAGGAGCAAATGCTCTATTTATCACAATGGTTTCATAAAGTGTCTTTTACAGAGGCGTAGAAAGGAGTATTTATGGAGGAAAGGGTTAAAGGAAAAAGAACGTTTTGGCCTGGTGGAAAATTGTAATGACCTTCCAGTTTAAAATCACATTTCATTGCAACAATTTGCTGTATCAATTACGAGCATTATTACTGAAGTGGTTTTTAGCATGAAAAGACTCCATTGGTTCTGACATTATGGCAGTGTTCATCAGACAATTTCAAGTACCGGTAATGCAAATTTTCAGTTTTCTGTTTATTTGTGGAACTAAGTCTACTTCGGAGTTGTTAGAATGGAAGTACTATAGCTGATTTTGCTAGTGTTTGAAAGTTAGAAATAGTTAATGAACTCAGGTGTTGCATAAGTGATCAGTGACAATTTTAACAATCTGTGGTGCTGTGAAAAATGTTTGATGCAGAGCTGGGTATCTATTCCACTAGTGTACGCTTTGTTTACCTGATTAGGTAAGTGTTTTATTTAGTTAAGATGTGTAAATTTAAACATTTTCAAGAATAGCTCCTTTATTTCTCCACCAAACCCTATACTGTGACCACTCTTTAGTCTTTAGAATCGTCTCAAAGAGTCGTGAAGAATGGTCACAGTATCGGGTGTGGTGGAGAAAGGATGATTTTTGTATATGAGCACGCACCTGTATCTGTAGCTCTAGTTAATATTTGTAGGCACCATTTTGGTCAACATGGGGTCAAATTTAGTAAGTCTGTTTCAAGTTAAAAGGGTCAAATTTAGTTAGTCTTGTTTCAAGTTAAAATGTTGAGATCTCCGGTATTGTCATTCCATTTACATGTATGTCAGTTGTGGCTTCACGCAAAAACCTTTATCAGGGTTCGCACAGCCTGGAAAACTCCTTGAATTTCAGGGGTTGCCTTGAAAAGTGCTTGAAAACATAGATAAGTGCTTGAAAAGTGCTTAAATTGAGGCCAGTCCTGAAAAGTGCTTAAAAAGTGCTTGAAAATCTTTATAAATGTCCTTGAAAACTATTGGCTACTACATGTATAGATTTCCTATGGCTCATCATTAGCCAGATTTTTCGAGAAAAATCTCGGCTTATAGTTTGGCGAAAACCGGGCGATTGGGCGGGCGGTCGGCGTGCCGTCGTTAACAAAACTTTAACATTGCTTATAACTTCTGAATTACTTGATCAGCTTGATCTTGATTAGCTAGACAATTCATATGTGGTATGCAGGTAGCTTGGGTGAAGGCCTTTCACTTGATACAAGGGTACATGAAATCAGGTCATGGTCAAGGTCACTATTTCGAAAACATTGCTATTTTTAACAAACTTTAACATTGTTATAACTTCTGAACTACAAATCCTAGGCAATTCATCTCTGGTATACATATGGCTTTGGTAAAGGCCTTTCAGTTGATACAAGCAAGATTTTACGCAAGACTAAAATGGCTGCGTAACATGTCTTTAAGCAGGATAGAAGAAAAAGAGGGAGCAATATTGTTTAGTACTTTTAATTAACAGATACATTGGGAAAACATGACTGTAATGTATAAATTAATAGCAGAAACGGGGGAATGTGTTAATGAGCCATGATGCATAATACCTGTGTATGACACCAATAATACACATTACGTCACAGATCAATGTTATTCATTTGCTGAAACACACTGACGTAGAAACCATTATCACATTAAGTGATGTTCACAAGGCATACAAACTCCCATACTTACAGTCTACATGAAATTATTCGAATAGGTCGACTTAATGCCCATTAACTTTTTCACTTATATTGTCCCCAAATTAAGAACAGGTTAGTATAAGATATACATTTAAATGGAAGCAAATTCATGCACAATGGTGAAATATGCAAAACGGTCAACAAAACCATGAGTAAAAGGTCTCAGCTACATAACTTTACCAAAGCCGAAATGCAAACGAAGGACATATATTTTTATGTACAAATGGTTTTAAACCAAAAGCACGTAAACTACGGTAAGGGTGTTGAGAAAAAATGAGAGAGAAAAAAAGATTAAGCCTCCACCGAGGATCGAACCCACTACCTCACATTTCCTAAGCCATTGTTATAACCCTTAGACCAAGTTGACTGCTATGATTGGGAAAGTGATTTTAATCAGTTATACCTAATTCACTAGCATTTTCACTGAAACTGGGTCATGGCAGAAAAGAAAGAAATAACCCCAACAAAAATATGTGCCCCGGCTGAGAAATATATATGAATCAGAATAAAATTAATAAAATAAATTAATATATACATGTAAATAAAAACTTGTCTCACAGTAAACCATAGATATTAAAAAGATTGGCTTTTATAGAAACACAGGAACACAGAAATGCATGGTTAAAATTCAAAGACATATGAGATTGGGCTGCTTTTGTAGCCCAATAAAGGTATTTGAAATTAGGTCAAGGTCACTATTTTGACAAGTTGGCCATCATTGAAAAACTTAAACATTTTGTCTTAACTTCTGAACCACATATGCTAGACAATTCGTATATGGTATGGAGATAGCTTTGGTGAAGGCCTTTCAGTTTGATACAAGCATGCATGATATTGGGTCACGGTCAAGGTCATTATTTTGAAAACTTTTTTTTAAACAAACTTTAACATTTTGCTATAACTTCTGATCCACGAACGCTAGGCAATTCACCTTTGGTATTCAGATAGCTTTGGTAAGGACCTTACAGATGACATAAAGATACCTGAAACCAGGTCAAGGTGAAGGTCACTATTTTGAAAACTTGGCTGTCATTAAAATTTTGTTATTACTTCTGAACTACATAATTATGCTTGACAATTTATATTTGGTATGCAGATAGCTTGGGTGAAGGCCTTTCACTTGAGACAAGGGTACATGAAATTGGGTCAAGGTCAAGGTCATTATTTTGAAAACTTATTTTGCTATAACTTCTGATCCATGAATGCTAGGCAATTCACCTTTGGTATTCAGATAGCTTTGGTAAGGATCTTACAGATGACATAAAGATACCTGAAATCAGATCAAGGTCAGGCCTGGAAAATTCCACTCGTCCGCTCGCCATGACGAGTAACTTTCTTGCTGGACGAGTAGAATTTCAGAAATGTTAACAGTGAATTTAAGTAAAATTAGACAAAAGCAGCTGGCAGGATGAGTAAAAGTTTTAGGATTTTTCCAGCATTGAAGGTGAAGGTCACTATTTTGAAAACTTGGCTGTCATTAAAATTTTGTTATAACTTCTGAACTACATAATTATGCTTGACAATTCATATTTGGTATGCAGATAGCTTGGGTGAAGGCCTTTCACAGTGTAAAAGAATTTAGTTTGATAAAGGAGTTAAAGACATGCAGTAGTGCACCCTGGTCAGAGGACTTCTTGAAGAGCCCTCTGATTTAGGTCTACACTGTTTTCACTCATTCATTTCATTCCAAGGATTGAAGGGTTAAAAAGAGATTTCTGTACAGACTGTACATGCCTTAGAAAGCAGTATGATAATATGAAATAAACATCAATGTTGTCTGATGATGATGATAGCTTGTTGCTATGGCTACAATTGGGAAATATAGTTTCAAGAAAGTTAAGTAGTCTTAATTATGGTTTCTCTAAAAAAGATTAGGAAACGTCTCCATTAACGGTAGCTTATATAATGTATTAGTTGTTATCCAATAATGAAAAGTGTGTTACCATAGTGACATCTGACATCATTGAAAATAATTATTTCCTGAATTTATTGCCATTGTCTATTGCCATCTCCTATAGGAACTGTCTGATCTGAGGCTACTCTGTTTGCCAGGGGCATAATAAAAGGATGATCCGATCTATTGAGTAAACGGTTAAATGATAAAACAGTTACTGTATATTTCTGATAAACACCCAGGGGCGTAAATTTGTTTCAAAGGAGCTTCTTGCATTTTGTACACAAATGGTTGCTTAATGCAGCATGTAAGCAGTGCAGAAAGATCCTTACGGGAGCTTTCTGCTTTGATTTCAGTCTGCATTAAGCTACAACCAATATTTTTATGAAAACCTGTATTTCTTCATTTAACCCTTTCAGTAATATAAAAGCCTTTTCACACATTTTCAAACAGAGTAGACCCAGATCAGGGTCTGCTCTGTGTGCTTTTGTCATGTTATAGAATTATAGATCTGATTCTACAGTTTTTGTCAAAGCAAACAATTTCCTTGAAAAGTTTACATCATTAAGAATAGATTGCCATGGTAACTGAATGGTGACTCTGATTGGTCGAAATTTAGATGTTCGAATTTGCTGAAAATTGGCATTTAGGGATATTATGGCACTCCGAATTGATTGGCAGGTCTTTTGAAATAATTGGTTGCCATGGTAACTGAATGGTAGCTCTTTTTGGTCTAAATTTAGATATTTTTCGATGAATTTAGATATATTGTTCGATTTTGCTGAAAATTGGCATGTCAGGATATTTTAGCACTCCGAATTGATTGATAGGTCTATTGAAAAAAATAAAATGGTTGCCATGGTATCTGAATGGTGGGCCCTGATTGGTCGAAATTAAGATATTGTTCGAATTTGCTGAATATTGGCATTTAGTAGGGCTGTCATTGATTTGCCTCGCTGTATCGATACATTGATGACTCAAATATTGACGATATATTGATTGAATTTACTATCAAAGGGAATAAACTCAAAACCACTACAAATTCTCAAGTAAAACGTCACTAACGTCACAAACTGCTTCACCTAGCAAATGCCATTAGAATAAAATAAAAAGATAAGCTCTTCCTGAGTTTGTTATAAATAACTGATTCTTGTAACAAAAATACCAAGGTAATGTGGAAATAACAGAACAATATTAACCATTTTCTTTCTAGATACTAATTTCAATGCCATCCCAAACAGTATTCTGAGATTGGTCAGGTAGTTTACAATGAGTCTACTCTGCATTGATTATATCAAACATTCCGGAGTTTGAGGAGTTTATTTATTAGTTGTTGCCTTAAATGAAAAGAGCATAAGCCATAAGGGTATTGTAAACAATTATTTCGCAGGCTCAAGCACTCAACAGTTACTGTACTCACTGACCAATGATTTCTGTTGACATACGAATGAATATTTGTGGTATTACCGCTGTACTGTAGGACAACTGCAGAGTTTGCATATGACTTTGGATTTATGAAATTCACCATTGACCTTCAGAAAGTCGAAGTTTGTTCAAACGTCACTCCGATTTTCAAGGTTTTTGAGCTAAACTCCTTAAACTCCGGAATGTTTGTCGCCATTGTTGTTGCTCGGAATGGGGTAGGGTAAATTCACTGACACAAGTTCGCGGCGCGTTGTCAACTGTAGGTTCTACGATAATTTATGTTCATGTAGCGTTAATTTCATCACATTTTAATCCATCTGACTTTATGTAAGTGAAAACAAGGTTTTCTAAAGATCACGCCGAGTAACACAGCATTTTTTTTTATTTGGACTGCATACTGTATTCATCTCATGAAATTGACCTGGATTTAGTGCAAACCCAACTTGGGCAAGTCTTAGTATTTAATGTCGTAAAACACCGTGAATGAAAAGTGAACTGGAGCAATGATAAACAAATCAGATGGGTATGAGGCAAAACACATTTATTCAGGTTTTTATGCCCCCGTTGACGACAGTCAGGGGGCATTATGTTTTGCACATGTCCGTCCATCTGTCCGTCTGTCACGCTTTTAGGTGTAGTTGGTTGTCACAGTTTTTCAAGTGTTATGAGTCAGTAATTTCTACACTTATACACATGAAACTTCACATACACATCAATTACCATCTGTGCTATCATTTGGCACCCCACCCATGCTGCCCGCAAGCCCAAGGTCGAGGTCAAATGACTTGGAAATTTTACGTGCAGTTGGTTGTCACATTTACGTGCAGTTTTTTGTCACAGTTTTTTCATTGTCTTATATCTCCCTAACCATTGTAGCTATTGCCATGGAATTGCATATACACATTAAACACCATCCATACTTTCATTGCACACCCAGCCCATGCTGCCTGCAAGCCCAAGGTCAAGGTCAAATGACTTGGAAATTTTACGTGCAGCTATGCAAGCACCTACACGGGGGCATCACTGTGTCTTACAGACACAATTTTCTAGTTTCTAGTATACTGGGGAGACATTTTGTTTTTGTGAGTGGCGTTGGTTTGTCCTATTTTGTCCGCATGGTTTCTCCAAAACCTTGGGTCGGAATTTTAGCTCAACAGAGCACTTTTGTGCTCAGGATGAACTTTTGTGATCGCCTGATGTCCGTCGTCGGGCGTCAACAATTTCAACCTTTAAAATTCTTCTCCTCTGAATCTACAGGGTTCTCAGCTTTCATCTTTGGTACATAGCATCATCTGTAGGTCCTCTACAAAAGTCTTATAAATTATACCCCTGGGGTCAAAATTGGCCCTGTCCCAGGGGTGTTCAGTTTTCAATAGAAACATATAGTGAAAACTTTGAAATTTTTCTCCTCCCAAACTAGAAGGTTCTCAGCTTTCATATTTGGCACATAGCTTCAACTTCAGGTCTTCTACAAACGTTATATAAATTATGCTCCTAGGGTCAAAATTGGCCCCACCCCAAGGATTGCCAGCTTTTTGTAGCTGACTGCTTAAACAACCCATGGGATCACTATATATGCATAGGAAAAACTTTGAAACTCTTCTTGTCAAAACTACATGTCCCAGAGCTTAGATATTTGTTGTATAGATTTACTTAGCATACCTTTATGACTTTTGTTAATATCATAGTTCTGAGGTTAAAATTGGCCCTGCCCTGTGTATATAGACTTCTTCACATCAGAAACAACTGTTTAAAAGTTCCCCCTTAATCAGAGATAAGCCAGTGCTCTGATAGGACTAGTATTGGTAATCACCCTTAGCCTGATCAGTAGAGTAGAAATTGTGTTTAGACAAATTACACACACTCATTTTAGATTGAGAAAATTATGTGGATAATTCTCAAAATGCAGAAAGATCTTAAAAGCTTTTTTCCCCATATCTATGTCCTGCATTAAGCTGCCAGCTATCAAAATAGATTCTATCATTGTATCTGTTTTGAAGTTCAGCTTAATACAAATTCAAGTGTTCTATTGCATCTTGGAGAGCAGTGTCTATTTTTAACTGGCTATTTTTAGCATACATAAAAGGTAGGTTATCTCCCTTTTGCACTTTTTGATTACAACCTGAATGCCTCCCTTCTGGATAATGGTAGTTGCAAATTAGATCTGACCTGTAAATAGAACAATTAACCCTTTACTCCATAAGTATGCATTTCTACACCTTTGCAAACAGAGTAGACCCAGCTCAGATTGCTCATGTAGTAGCCATTTGATCAATCTGCTCTATTTGCTTATGATAAAATATAGTGCAAATTGCATTAAAATATTTTCATTTTGTGTACAATATACATGTACTTATAATATGTTTACTTAAGCCTTTCCCTCATATAAATGCTTTTTCATGCATTTGCAAACAGAACAGACCCAAATCAGACGGCTCCTATAGCAGCTGTCTAATCAGGGTCTGATCTGTTCGTCAATGGAATTTACTTTCTAAAATGGCCACACTGTCCCACTTTCCATATTTCATTATAACTATTTTGTCCATGAATATTCACTAGGTATTGAAATTTTGAATAAACATAGAACAGGGGAAGGGTTAAAAGTACATCAATCTTAAGATAAGATATATGAATAATAATATGAACTCGTGAAGATGTAATGAAAATATCTGAAATTTTGAACATACAGTAAAACCTCTCTATAACGACCACTAAATTACATCAAGTATTTTGTGTTAAAGGCAGGTGGATCCTATAGGAGCGTTCTGTTTTACTTTCACCTTGCTTTAAGCAACCACCTGCCCAAAATACCAACTAATTAACACAATTTAGTGGTCGTTATAGAGAGGTTTTACTGTATAAGTATAGATTAATTTATTCTTTCTGAATTAAAATTGGCCCCACCCCAGGGCCGGCTAGTTTTCTATAGAAACTTATAGTGAAATCTTTGAAAACCTTCTCCTCTGATTGTCTGGTGAGCGATGTCAGGGCCATTCTGGCCCTCTTGTTATGAAACTTCATAAGGATTAATCTCCACCATGCCTAGTTGTGCATATCGTATTCCTGTTCCGGTTCGATGATTTTCTGCAGAGTTATGGGACTTTGAAACTTTACATGGAAATTTTTGTCCACACGGTTTCGCCAAAACCTTTGATAGGATTTTCATGAAACTTCATATGATTGATCAGCACTATGCCTAGTTGTGCATATCTTATTCCTGTTCCAGTTTGATGATTTTCTGCAGAGTTATGGGACTTTGAAATTTTTACTTGGAAAATTTTGTTTGCACAATTTCTCTAAAACCTTTGGTTGCATTTTATGATTGATCAGCACCATGTGTAGTTGTGCATATCTTATTCCTGTTCTGGTTCAGGGAATTTCTGCAGAGTTATGGGACTTTGAAAGTTTTACATGGAAAAAATTGTCACATGGGGTTGGGGGGGGGGGGGGGGGGGAGACATCGTTTTTTGTATAAAAAACAATTTAGTTTTATTATTAAAAATGTATGGAAGTTTTGTATCAATATATCATTGGAACTTTGAAATCGACGACTCACCGATATCACAAGTTACGATGACGGCCCTAGCATTTAGGGGTATTTGGGTACCCCAAACTCAATCAAGTTGTTTTGAAAGACATGGTTGGCATAGTAATGGTGTGGTGTTCTCTGATTGGTCACAAATTACATATTACTAGATTTTTAGGAAAATTGGTCAGTATGGGTATATGGGTACCCCAAACTAAATGGCAGGTGTTTCAAAACCGTTCAGCAGGGGTGACAAAATCTAATTTTGAATGACTTGTCCATTTTTGTCAAAAGCTATTTTCTACTTGTCCGTATGATGAATTAATAACAAAAACCTATAAAATTTCACTTGTACTTTATGGCTTTGGGACAACAGGGACAATACGGACATTTGATTTTGCCACCCCTGTGTTGGATGCCAGTGATGGCCTGTGATTGGTGGAAATTTAGATATTTTGCTCATCAATACCAGTTGTCAGTTTCGTTTGGGGGACATTCTGTAGTGGATTCTGTTACGAATTAGATCTTGTTATATATGGTTTTAGTTGTTTTATCCATTAGTTTCCCCCCTAACGTGAAGGGGGCATTTATTAGAGTGGTGGCATTTATTAGGGAGAATGTGGTAGGTTATTTAGATAGATAAATGATGCACGAAATAGTGTTGAATTAGTGTTTATGCTCCCCCTCCCTCCCCCAATCAAAGGGTGGGGTGCATATTGTTTTTGCCCTATCTGTTGGTTGGTTGGTTTGGCCCCAACTTTTATGTTAGCGATAATTTTGTAGCCACTGCACATACATAGTTCAAAGTTGGCAGGCCTTATGGAGGCGAGCAGTTTTAGGGGTGACTTTTTAAGGTCAAGGTCATATGATATATTAGGGTCAAAGGTCAAATTATGGGTGAAATTTATGTTGGCAATAATTGGGATCATAGTGTTTCACAAACCCTTAATTTGTTTTGTGTGACCAGACTTGTATTAATTTTGCAGACAACTTTAGTCTGCATGAAACGTCCAGTAACTTGAAGTCTCAATTGTTTCTCTAAAGCTTGAAGGTAATTAAATCTTGTTCAATTTTAGCAGACATACATTTTAATTTACAGAAAGATAGGGTTATTTATATTTATTTTGAAGTCTCATTATAGTAAGAGTATCAGCTGAAGTAAATACTATCAAGATATTGTGTTGATAAACCCTTTCCCTGTTCTGTGTTTTAACCCTTTCCTCCATAAATACGCCTTTCTACGCCTCAGTAATAACCACTTCTTGAAACCATTGTGATAAATAGAAAATTAAATTTTGCTCCTATAGGAGCAAATGTTCTATTTATCACAATGGTTTCAAACTACAAAATTCTAAAATTTTACTTTTCTCTAGTAAATTCTCCTTTTGGGTAGATTCATTCAAAGAGGTTGGGTCTAAAAATAACCTATGGAGGAAAGGTTTAAACCTACTGAATAAACATGGACAAAATAGCGATGATGAAATATGGAAGGTGGACTATTGAAGCCATTTTAGAAAGTAAATAAAGAAACAGATCTTTCAAAATTCCATTAGCAAACAGAGCAGACCCTGATAAGACAGCTCCTGTAGGAGCTGTCTGATCTGGGTCTACTCTATTTGCAAAACATATGAAAACATGTTTATATGAGGGAAAGGGGTAAGAAATCAAGACAATAACTTCTGAAATTCAGAGGCTGTAGACAAGATGTATAAATTACATTTTCAAGAATGGATCCTTTATTTCTCCACCAAACCTTATGTTGTGACCACTCTTTAAAATCAAGATGATGCTAAAGATTGGTCGCAATATAGGGTTTGGTGGAGAAATTAGGATTTGAATATTTCAATACACAACTAATCTGGCTCTGGAAAATATTGACTGAAAACCCTGGATATTTCAGGCACAAAATGTTGAAAGACTATCATTAATTCAGAGACTATGTGTCTAGATGATTAGCACTCTGAATACAGAAAACAAGTTTCGATATTTAACCCTTTCCTTCATATGAACGTGTTTTCACACATTTGCAAACAGAGTAGAACCAGATCATATCACTCCTATACGAGCCCTCTGATCAGGGTCTACTCTGTTTGCTAGTGGAATTTGAAAGGTATTACGTTTCTTTACTGTCTAAAATGGCTACAATCTTCCACCTTCCATATTTCATTATAACTATTTTATCCATGACTATTCATTCAGTAGATATTGAAATTTGGAATAAACACAGAACAGGGAAAGGGTTAAAGGGTAAAAGATGTATACATGTATTGAAGTATTATCTAAATCCTTATCTTGATGAATATTCATGCAAGGACATTATTGATATTAATTGAATAAATTCTTAAACATGGGGCTCTGTCTGTCTGTTGGTTGGTTCAAGCTTTAGGTTGGTTGGTTTGTCCACAACTTTAACATTGGCGATAATTTTGTCGCCATTGTACATACATACTTCAAAGTTGGCATGCATGTGCAACTTACGGAGGTGAACATTTTTAGGGGTGACTTATTAAGATCAAGGTCATACATCTTGGTGTGTGTTTTTAGCTCACCAGAGCACAAAGTGCTCAGGGTGAGCTTTTGTGATTGCCTGATGTCCGTCGTCCGTCGGCGTGCGTCGTCCGTCGTCCGTCGTGCGGTGTGCGTCGTGCGTCGTCAGTCGTCAACAATTTGAACCTTTAAAAGTCTTCTCCTCTGAATCTACAGGGTTCTCAGCTTTCATCTTTGGCACATAGCATCACCTATAGGTCCTCTACAAAAGTTATATAAATTATGTCCCTGGAGTCAAAATTGGCCCCACTACGGTCTCAGGGGTGGCCAGTTTTCTCTAGCTGACTGTTGTTTTCTGTACAAGTAGCAGAATGCTGGGCTCACTTAGGTTATGCATGGGGAAAACTTCAAAAAAATTCTTGTCAAAAACTACATGTCACAGAGCTTAGATATTTGGTGTATAGATTAACTTAGTAGACCTTATTGACAGTGGTTAATATCATAGTTCTGAGGTTAAAATTGGCCCTGCCCTGTTGGTTATACTTTAAAATTGACTAACACTATAAAGGTTCCTCTGAGCTAGCACTCCATCAGATTCTGTTATGCAATCACTTTAGAGGGCAAGTTTCTGGTCAAAACTCTATGAAGTTGTCTGCTTCAGAATTAGTGTCTGTTTGTTCACACTGTTTTTAACCCATTCCCTCATAGACTATTTTTAGATCCTGTTTCTTTGAAAATTTCAGAATTGTGTAGATTTGAAGCCATTGTGGTAAATAGAGCTGCAAAAGTTGTTTCCTTCCATATCTTTTAAAAAATGTCATAGTGAAAGACAGTTTGGACGCTGATGAGATGCCAAGTTACTTTGTATCTCATCTTGATCCAGACTTGATCCAGACTGTTTGCAAAGGTTATTATAAATGCTAAAAAAAAACCAAAGCAAGTAGCTTGTGTAATATTAGCAGGCTTAAGGTATAGGACCTTTGAAGAGTGAGTGATCAGCCATAAGCATATTGACTAGGGATAATTGCAGATCACTTATGCATATGGATGGATTTTCTTGGTTCACTAAACTTGTATATAACCAGGGCTAAATGCTAGCTAATCCAAACCTAAATCGCAAGCTCATTAAAAAAAATTTGGCTAGGATTAAGTTTGCAACAAGCTTGCAGTTGCAAGCCAATTAAGGGAGACAGGCATATCTCTAGTTAAACATTTACTGGTGTCTATTTTTAGCATACATTTAAAGGTAGGTTATCTCTCTTTTTGATAACAACAGGATTGCCTCCTTTGTTGTTAATAGATCTGCAGTAATATTGCAGACCCAAACAAAGAAAATTGTTATAGTTAGATGTCGCCTGTTGCACATTAATTAGGAAGTTAACCCTTTACTCCATTAATAGGCCTTTCTACACCTTTGCAAACAGAGTAGACCCTGATTAGATGGCTTATG
This sequence comes from Azorinus chamasolen, assembly GCA_963576725.1. NCBI lineage: Eukaryota > Metazoa > Mollusca > Bivalvia > Cardiida > Solecurtidae > Azorinus > Azorinus chamasolen. The sequence goes on from OY755239.1 coordinate 43,801,474, forward strand.
TAGTAGCCATCTGTTCAATCTGCTGTTTGCTTATGATATGATATAGTGCAAATTGCATTACATTATTTTCATTTTGTGTACTTTTATTTATACTTATAATATGTTTACTAACCCTTTCCCTCATGTTTACACCTTTTCACACATTTGCAAACAGAGCAGACCCAGATCAGATGGCTCCTATAGCAGCTGTCTGATCAGGGTCCGCTCTGTTTGTTAATGGAATATTAAAGATGTTTCTTTACTTTCTAAAATGGCTACACCGTCCCACCTTCCATATTTCATTATAACTATTTTGTCCATGAATATTCAGTAGATATTTAAATTTTGAATAAACATAGAACAGGGGAAGGGTTGAAAATAAATTAAGATATGAATAATAATAACTCATGAAGGTGTAATGAAAATATCTGAAATTTTGAATATCATAAGTACATGTATAGATTAATTTATTCTTTCTGAAATTCAACCAATTTGCCCAGGGAGAGGGTTTACATACTTTTTTTGTACATGCCCTTCTTTAGATTGACATTGTAATATGTTTTCATTTTCTTAAAAAAAATTCATGTGAGGTCCTCTACAAAAGTTACATAAATTATGCCCCTTGGGTCAAAATTTGCCCGCCCCAGGGCCGTGTAGTTTTCTATAGAAACACATAGTGAAAACTTTGAAAATCTTCTCCTCTGATTGTCTGGTGAGCGATGTCAGGGCCTTTCAGGCCCTCTTGTTTTATGCCCCCGTTGACGATAGTCAGGGGGCATTATGTTTTGCACATGTCCGTCCATCCGTCCGTCTGTCTGTCTGTCCGTGTGTCACGCTTTTAGGTGCAGTTGGATGTCACAGTTTTTCAAGTGTTATAAGTCAGTAATTTCTACACTTATACACATGAAACTTCACATACACATCAATTACCATCTGTACTATCATTTGGCACCCCACCCATGCTGTTGGCAAGCCCAAGGTCGAGGTCAAATGACTTGGAAATTTTATATGCAGTTGGTTGTCACATTTACGTGCAGTTTTTTGTCACAGTTTTTAGCTCACCAGAGCACAAAGTGCTCAGGGTGAGCTTTTGTGATCGCCAGATGTCTGTCGTCCGTCGGCGTGCGTCGTCGGGCGTCAACAATTTGAACCTTTAAAAATCTTCTCCTCTGAATCTACAGGGTTCTCAGCTTTCATCTTTGGTACATAGCATCACCAATAGGTCCTCTACAAAAATTATATAAATTATGGCCCTGGGGTTAAAATTAGCCCCGCCCCAGGGGTGGGCAGTTTTCAATGGAAACAAATAGTGAAATCTTTGAAAATCTTCTCCTCTGAAACTGGAAGGCGCTTAGCTTTCATCTTTGGCACAGATCATCATGTTCATGTCCTCTACAAAAGTTATATAAATTATGCCCCTGGGGTCAAAATTGGCCCGCCCCAGGGGTGGGAAGTTTTCAATAGAATCATATAGTAAACCTTTGAAAATCTTCTCCTTTGAAATCAGAAGTTTCTCAGCTTTCATATTTGGCACATAGCATCATGTTCAGATCCTCTACAAAAGTTATATTAATTATGCCCCTGGGGTCAAAATTGGCCCCGCCCCAGGGATGGGCAGTTTTCAATAGAAAAAAATAGTGAAATCTTTGAAAATCTTCTCCTCTGAAACTGGAAGGCGCTCAGCTTTCATATTTGGCACATAGCATCATGTTCAGGTCCTCTACAAAAGTTATATTAATTATTGCCCTGGGGTCAAAATTGTCCCCGCCCCAGGGGTGGGCAGTTTTCAATAGAAACAAATAGTGAAAACTTTGAAAATCTTCTCCTCTGAATCTGGAAAGTTCTCAGCTTTCATATTTGGCACATAGCATCATGTATAGGTCCTCTACAAAAGTTATATGAATTATGGCCCTGGGGTCAAAATTGTCCCCGCCCCAGGGGTGGGTATTTTTCAGCAGAAACATATAGAGAAAACTTTGAAGATCTTCTCCTCTGAACCTGAAAGGTTCTCAGCTTTAATATTTGGCTCATAGCATCATGTTCAAGTCCTGTTCAAGTCCTGTACAAAAGTTATATATATTACGCCCCTGGGGTCAAAATTGGACTGCCCCAGGGCCGGCTAGTTTTCTATAGAAACATATAGTGAAAACTTTGAAAATCTTCTCCTCTGATTGTCTGGTGAGCGCTTCAGGGCCATTCTGGCCCTCTTGTTTCATTGTCTTATATCTCCCTAACCACTGTAGCTATTGCCATGGAATTGCATATACACATTAAACACCATCCATACTTTCATTGCACACCCAGCCCATGCTGCCCGCAAGCCCAAGGTCAAGGTCAAATGACTTACGTGCAGTTGGTTGTCACAGTTTTTTCATAGTCTTATATCTCACTAACCGCTATAGCTATTGGCATGGGATTGCATATACACATTCAACACCATCCATACTTTCATTACGCACCCGGCCCATGGTGCCCGCAAGCCCAAGGTCAAGGTCAAGTAGCTTAAGAATTTTACGTACAGCTAGGCAAGCACCCACACGGGGGCATCACTGTGTCTTACAGACACAATTTTCTAGTTTAAATCTGTTTCTACAGTCAAAAACTTTCCTTTTTGCATATGCCTTAGAAATAGTTACATGTATAGAAGTTAAGTGAAGTTAAGTGAATGAATTATACATAGCATATTCTCATTAATAAAATACCCCCTGGAGAAAAACTAATCGTCAATAAATCAACTTAAACCTTATATAATAACCGTTAAATAAAGACATATAGGTTTTTCAATCCATGTGGTAGCTTAATGCATATAAAAATTAAGTAAATTAATATGCATAAATTGATCAACTCTTTCCTTCATTTAACCCTTTCCTCTGTAATAACCACTTCTTGAAACCATTGTGATAAATAGAGCATTTGCTCCTATAGGAGCAAATGATCTATTTATCACAATGGTTTCAAACTACAACTTTCTAAAATTTTACTTTTCCCTAGTAAATGCTCCTTTTGGATAGATTCATTCAAAGAGGTTGGGTCTAAAAATAGCCTATGGAGGAAAGTGTTAAACGCATTTTCGCTCATTTCCTGTTGGAGCCATCTGATCAGGGTCTGCACCGATTCATCATTGCTTATGAAATTATGTAGATTTAATTCTTCAGAATCTGCTAATACCAAATATTTGTGTGTTCAGAATTAGGTCGTACTGAAAATTATTCTAATGATTATTCATGAAGTCATGAATTTGTTTATAAATATTCAACAGGTAAAGGGCAGAGCTCCAAATAAGATGCATAAATTTCAACATTTTCAAGAATAGCGCCTTTATTTCTCCACAAAACCCTATACTGTGACCCCTTTTTATACGCCCACCTAATAAAGGTGGTCGTATATTGTCGTGGCCCTGTCCGTCCGTCCGTTCGTTCGTTCGTTCGTTCGTTCGTCCGTCAACATTTTGTTTGTCCGCTGCTTTCTGGGAAAACTATTTGACAGATATTAATGAAACTTCACACAAATGTTAAATGCATCAAGATCTGAAGCTGAGTTGATTCTGAGGTTCATTTGATTTTTCATTTCAGAGTTATGGCCCTTGTCCTTAAAAAATATGCAAATAGTTTGTCCACTGTTTTCTGGGAAAACTATTTGAGAGATATTAATGAAACTTCACACAAATGTTTAATGCATCAAGAATCGATGCTGAGTCGATTCTGAGGTTCATTTGATTTGTCGTTTCGGAGTTATGGCCCTTTTACTTAAAAAATAATGCAAATACATGCAAATAGTTTGTCCGCTGTTTTCTGGGAAAACTATTTGAGAGATATTAATGAAACTTCACAAAAATGTTTAATGCATCAAGATCTGAAGCTGAGTTGATTCTGAGGTTCATTTGATTTTTCATTTCAGAGTTATGGCCCTTGTCCTTAAAAAATATGCAAATAGTTTGTCCACAGTTTTCTGGGAAAACTATTTGAGAGATATTAATGAAACTTCACACAAATGTTTAATGCATCAAGATTTGAAGCTGAGTCGATTCTGAGGTTCAATTGATTTGTCGTTTCGGAGTAATGGCCCTTTTACTTAAAAAATAATGCAAATACATGCAAATAGTTTGTCTGCTGTTTTCTGGGAAAACTGTTTGAGAGATATTAATGAAATTTCACACAAATGTTTAATGCATCAAGATCTGAAGCTGAGTTGATTCTGAGGATCATTTGATTTTTCATTTCAGAGTTATGGCCCTTGTCCTTAAAAAATATACAAATAGTTTGTCCGCTGTTTTCTGGGAAAACTATTTGAGAGATATTAATGAAACTTCACACAAATGTTTAATGCATCAAGATCTGAAGCTGAGGCGATTCTGAGGTCCATTTGATTTGTCGTTTCGGAGTTATGGCCCTTTTACTTAAAAAATAATGCAAATACATGCAAATAGTTTGTCCGCTGTTTTCTGGGAAAACTATTTGAGAGATATTAATGAAACTTCACACAAATGTTTAATGCATCAAGATCTGAAGCTGAGTCGATTCTGAGGTTCATTTGCTTTGTCGTTTCGGAGTTATGGCCCTTTTACCTTTTACAAATATTTTGTTCGCTGTTTTCTGGGAAAACTATTTGAGAGATATTAATGAAACTTCACACAAATGTTTAATGCATCAAGATCTGAAGCACAGATTAGAAAATGTCAACACTTATAAGGCATGTTGAATCAGAGAAAGTTTGCAAGTGGGCGTATTATGTACCGTATGCGGTACTCTTGTTCAAAAAGTAGAACTATAATATCATGACCCTCTCGTTGTCATTGGTTAACCTTTTTGTTAAGGTTCATTTCTCAGAAATCATCAAAGATATTTGATTCACATTTGGTATGCATGTTTACTATCACAAGGTGAACCCATTTCAGAGTTATGGCCCTTGTCCTTAAAAAATAATGCAAATAGTTTGTCCACTGTTTTCTGGGAAAACTATTTGACAGATATTAATGAAACTTCACAAAAATGTTTAATGCATCAAGATCTGATGCTGAGTCGATTTTGAGGTTTATTTGATTTTTAGTTTCAGAGTTATTGCCCTTTAACTTAAAAAATAATGCAAATATATGCATATAGTTTGTCCACTGTTTTCTGGCAAAACTGTTTAACAGATATTAATGAAACTTCATACACATGTTTAATGCATCAAGACCTGAAGCTAAGTTGATTCTGAGGATCATTTGATTTGTTGTTTCGGAGTAATGGCCCTTGCACTTAAAAAAATAATGCAAATCTATGCAAATATGAGGATGGCCATAACTTTTTCATTTGAAATGATATTTACTTCAATTTTTTTATATGGTTAAACCTTAATGTGAATTTTCACATATATTGTGGGGCTTTTGATATGTCATTTTATTCTAAAGTTATGGTCCTTGAACTTCGTGTGTTCGTTGCTTTGTTAGTCGGTCTGTTGTTTTCTGGGAAAACTATTAAAATGATATAAATGAAACTAAACACAAATGTTTTAAGCAACAAAATTTGAAGCTGAGTTTATTTTGAGGTTCATTCAGTTTGTCTTTACAGAGTTATGGCCGTTGCACTGCAAAAATGAGGATTAGCTGTAACTTTTTTATTTAATAAGATATTCACTTCATTTTTTTAAGAAATAGTATCACCTTAATATGGAAATCAAGATCTGAAGCACAGATTAGAAAATGTCAACACTTATAAGGCATGTTGAATCAGAGAAAGTTTGCAAGTGGGCGTATTATGTACCGTATGCGGTACTCTTGTTAGCATCGTTTCGAAGGGACAATTCTAAATGGTGGTCACAGTATAGGTTTTGATTGTGAAATGATCATTTTAGTATTTCGGTATGTACTTTTATCTGAAACACTGAAGGGGTTAAGAAATTCAAGTTGTTAACCCCGTCCCTTCATATAAACACATTTTCATGCATTTGCAAACAGAGTAGACCCAGATCAGACAGCTCCTATAGGAGCCGTCTGATCTGGGTCTGCTCTGTTTGCCAATAGAATTTGATAGACCTGTTTCTTTACTTTCACATTCCACAACTATTTTGTCCATGACTATTCAGTAGATTATGGAATTTGAAATAAACATAGAACAGGGAAAGGGTTAACAGAATTTCTAGATGCTTTATTGTTACAAGGTTCAGTAATATGTGCACACTGTGTCTGAGTGAAGATGGCAAGTGGTTGACATCCATGTTCTATAAATATTTCAAAAACGCTGTCAGAGCATGGATAATTTCGATTCTGCTGAGACACTGATTTGCGAGATGTCTCATCTTGGTGCAGTGGACTGCATAGGTTATCATGATTATACACTTAGCATGCTTAGAATACAATCTTGTAGATCTGTCATCATAATTACTTTAACCCATTCCCTCATATTGACACCTTTTGATGCCCCTGTAAAACTCACTTTTTGCAACCATTGTGATAAATCTATTTATCACAATGGTTTCCCAACAACACAATTCTAAAATTTCCTTTTCTATAGTATATGCTCTTTTTCGTTAGATTTATTCAAAGAGGTAGGATCTAAAAATAGCCTATGAGGTAATGGGTCAAGACTAAGTATTAAGACAGACAAACTAAGGCAAGTGGTACAAACCCTGATCAAACCGCTCCCTCAGGAGAAGTTTGGTCTGGGTCTACACTATTTGCTACAATGTCAGTCTTATTCCAATGGTGCCAAATTGACTTCTTCAGCTATATAAACTGTTGGAGAGGGGAGACTGGATGTCCGAACATTTAGAGTATATTATATAGATGTGGAACACTAAAAACTAGCAAACATGTTTGAAAATATTCTTGAGTTATGAGCTGATATTATCATATTCTTGCTAATAAACACTAGCACTCTATTAAATGCCCCCACACTTCTTGGGTGTGGTGGTGTGGGTGTGTGTGGTGGTGGTGTGTGTGTGTGTGTTGAATAAAACAACTAAAACCCTATATAACAAATATTAAATTTTCAAAATACAGTTAGTAGCTAGAAAAAAGTAATACAGAGAGCTCCCCCCTGAGAGCTTACTGCATTGCTTTCATTCTTCCTTAAGCACCCACCTGTGTCAAAATGCCCCTAGAGACATTTATTATAGATAATACAGCACAAATGTATATATGTTTGAAAGATGTTATCTGGAATTTGTTAATAATGTAGATAAAGATCAGAGGGGCTCCTCCACTGTTTCTTTCTTACAGAAAATACTCAGATGGAACATTATAGCCATTTTGGAAACTAAAGAAATGGATCTATCAAATTCCATTAGCAAACAGAGCAGACTCTGATCAGACAGCTCCAATAGGAGCCGTCAGATCTGGGTCTACTCTGTTTGCAATTGCGCGAAATCATATTTATATGAAGGAAAGGGTTGAAATGGTCATTCCACTTTGAAAATTCAACATTCAGAGGATACCTTGCATATTTTTCAGGGAAGAGACACCTGTGATTCCTAAGGGTGGGTCAACCCATGAAGTGATCAACTCACGAGAGGAGCAGGAGCGAAAGGCACAGGCAGAGCTGAAGAGCAAGGAAAATGACAAAGGTATAATGTCTGATTGTGACGTAAGTATAAGATTCCTGAGTCTGTACATTCCAAAAGCTACATGAAGTGCCAACATGAGCTATTAGGGTGGCGCTGTGTCCGTCATGCATTGTCATTATGTCATCAGTGTCGTCATTAACATTTTTTTAGCTCACCAGAGCACAAAGTGCTCAAGGTGAGCTATTGTGATACCCCTGTGTCCGGCGTCCGGCGTCCGTCTGTCCGTCTGTCCGTCTGTCCGTCTGTCTGTCTGTCTGTCCGTCTGTCCGCACTCACGAAAGGGTAGTTGTGTGACTTTTTCTAACTAGTCCCACAAGTAAAATCATTAACCTGGCCATCTCTTGTGACATTAACCTGGCCATTTCTTGTGACATTAACCTGGCCAGTTGTGGGACATAGGGTTAGGGTAAGGGTTAGCTTCCAGATCATTCTTTTCCAAAGTTAGAGCCAAAAATAGTTTTTCTTGTGGGACTAGTTACACAAGAAAAGATCAAAGGAAAAAGTCACACAACTACCCATCCGTTAGTACGTCCGTCTGTCTGTCCGTCAACAATTTCAAACGACTTCTTCTCTTAAACCGACTGCCCAATTGTAACCAAACTTGGTCAGATACATACTGTTGGTGGGTGCTTCAAAAGTTGTTAAAAGATAGTGGGTGGGGCCATCGGTCTTGTTGCCATGGCAACCATACACAATATCTAGAAAAATCTTCTTCTCCAGAATGACTTGTCCGATTTGAATATAGTTTTCACCAAAGTGTTTCTCAGTTGATAGACTTCAAAAGTTGTTAAAAGAATTTTGATCGGGCAAAAAACATGGCCGCCAGAGGGCGTTGTCATTTTTTCCATATATGGTAATAAGGATTTTTCATAGGAAAATCTTTAAAAATCTTCTTCTCTGAAACTGTAAGGCCTAGACCTTTGATATTTGGTATGTAGCATGATATTATGGTCCTCTTTAAATATTTTCAAATTATGACCCCCGGGCCAAAAATGGCCCCGCCCAAGGGCTTATCAGTTTTTCATAGGAAAATCTTTAAAAATCTTCTTCTCTGAAACTGTAAGGCCTAGACCTTTGATATTTGGTATGTAGCATGATCTTATGGTCCTCTACACATATTGTTCAAATTATAACCCCTGGGCCAAAAATGGCCCCGCCCAAGGGCTTATCAGTTTTTCATAGGAAAATCTTTAAAAATCTTCTTCTCTGAAGCTGTAAGGCCTAGACCTTTGATATTTAATATGTAGCATGATCTTATGGTCCTCTTCAAAGATTGTTCAAATTATGACCCCTGGGCCAAAAATGGCCCCGCCCTAGGGCTTATCAGTTTTTTTTAGGAAAATCTTTAAAAAATCTTCTCTGAAACTGTAAGGCCTAGACCTTTGATATTAGGTATGTAGCATGATCTTATGGTGCTCTACAAAAGTGGTTCAAATTATGACCCCCGGGCCAAAAATGGCCCCGCCCAAGGGCTTATCAGCTTTTCATTGGAAAATCTTTAAAAATCTACTGAAACTGTAAGGCCTAGACCATTGATATTTGGTGTGACTAACATGATCTAATGGTCCTCTATAAATATGTAGCTGTGGCTTGTGGTCCTCTGCCAAGAATGTTTAACTTACAACCCTGATCACTGGGCGAAACTTGGCCCTGCCTCAGGGCTTATCAGTTTTTCATGGGAAAAATATGAAATATTATTTTTCTCTGAAACCATAAGGCTTAGACCTTTAATTAATGGCATACTGCTTTGCCTTGTGGTTCTCTACCAAGGTTGTCCACATGATTTCTTGTGGTCAAAAATGGCCCAGCCCCTGGGGTTATCTCAGGTGAGCGCTTCAGGGCCTCATGGCCCTCTTGTTTAAAAATACATCTCTTTCTAAATTATAGTAATGTTCCTTTGGAGGTCCTCTTATGAAATCTTATCAAATTATAGTCATACATGAAGAATTTTGGTTGCCATAGCAACTATCAGGAGGAAAAAACTGGTCACAAAATTAACGTTCTTTGTGTTTCTTCAAACATCTTCCTATTCTTACAAAAAGCCTGGCTGCTATGGAGCTGAGTGTGTTTTCCTTATATAGCTATAATGAAAACTTCAAAAGAATTCTTGTCAGGAACTGCAGCCTGATTTCAAATTAATTTCACAGAATTTTTCTTTGGATGACCCTCTCCGAATTTCCTCAGATATTTTGTTTTGCTTTATGAATTATGGCTGTTAGTGGGTTGGGCTTGTTTTCCTGATATATCCCTTACAGTGCCGGACTCAAATCACTCATGTCCTTTGCAAACAGTGTAAACCCAGATGAGAGGGCTCCTCATCAGGGTCTGCACTGTTTGTCATGTTACACTTTTCTTTAGAAAAAAACCCTAAATGTTCACCATAAGCTTGAAGCTTGACCTGGAATAGTCTATTTGAAAATTCAGCGTTTTAAGGGATACAGGGTAAGGAAAACTTTCTGGTTAGAAATTATTGGCCTAATTAAAAAAAGTTTTGATATATAGATTGCTTTATTTTTAGCTTGTCTGTTTCGAGGAAAAGTCGAGCTATTGTGATCACTGGGTCGTAGTCGTCGTTGTTGTCGTCATCGGCGTGCAAATTTTTTAATGTAGTTCATTACTCGAAAAGTATAAGAGGTATCAACATGAAACTTCATAGGTTAGTAGATCTCATTGAGGGGAAGGCCCCTACATAAGAACCATAACTCCTGATTTCAAAATTTTGGAGTTATGGCCCTTTGTCGTTTTAATTTTTTTAGCTCACCTGGCACAAAGTGTCAAGGTGAGCTATTGAGATGATCCTGTGTCCGGCGTGCGTCGTCGTGCGTCGTGCATATGTGCGGACGTCAACAATTTACTTAAACATCTTCTTCTCTGGAACCACAAAGCCAAGAGCTTTGATATTTGGTATGTAGCATGATGTAATGGTCCTCTACAAAGATTGTTCAAGTTATGTCCCCAGGGCCAAAAATGGCCCCGCCCAAGGGCTTATCAGTTTTCCATAGGAAAATCTTTAAAAATCTTCTCTGAAACTGTAAGGCATAGACCTTTGATATTTGGTATGTAGCATGAACTAATGGTCCTCTACCAAGATTGTTCAAATTATGACCCCTGGGCCAAAAATGACCCTGCCCCAGGGCTTATCAGTTTTTCATAGGAAAATCTTTAAAAATCTTCTTCTGAAACTGTATGGCATAGACCTTTGGTATTTGGTATGTAGCATCACCTAATGGTCCTCTACTAAGATTGTTCAAATTATGACACCCAGGACAAAAATGGCCCTGCCCCTGGGCTTATCAGTTTTTCATAGGAAAATCTTTAAAAATCTTCTTCTCTAAAATTATAAGGTATAGACCTTTGATATTTGGTATGTAGCATTATTTAATGGTCCTCTACCAAGATTAATCAAATTATGACCCCCGGACTAAAAATGGCCCCACCCTGGGGCTTATCAGTTTTTCATAGGAAAATCTTTAAGAATCTTCTTCTCCAAAACTGTAAGGTCGTGACCTTTAATATTTGGTATGTAGAGTTATCTAATAGTTTTCTACCAAGATTGTTCAAATTATGTCCCCTGGGTTGAAAATGGCCCCGCCCCGGGGCAAAGTCTTAAAAAATATTTTTCTCTTAAAAATCTTTAAAAGTATTCTCTGAAATTGTAAGGCATAGACCTTGGATATTTGGTATGTTGCATTATCTAATAGTCCTCTACCAAGATTGTTCAAATTATGAACCCCGGATCAAAAATGGCCCGCCCTGGGGCTTATCAGTTTTTCATAGGAAAATCTTTAAAAAATCTTCTCCTCCAAATCTGTAAGGTCTAGACCCTTTATATTTGGTATGTAGCATCATCTAATGGTTTTCTACCAAGATTTTACAAATTATGCAATCTGTCATTGAAATCATAAATCTGTTACGAACAGGTGAGCGATTAAGGTCCATCATGGCCCTCTTGTTTAATTTAGCTGGACTAGTACCAAATCAGACAAGCGTTGGCGCCACACGCGGCTCTTGTTACACAAGTGGTGTGGTGACATTAACTTTGTGTCTTTATCATCTTGTCAGTATACCAGGTGAGTGATACAGGGTCATCATAGCCCACTTGTTTCACATAAATGATTCCTTTCCAGTGTATCAAATGGAGAATGAGAAAGAGCGGCTGCTGGAGAACCAGCTGACCAGAAATGATGGCAAGGTTTACCAGACTCCCAAAGGTAAGAACAAAGATGGAAGTAACTGTTTTTTGTTGTGACTTTTTTCAATCCAAGATTTTGGTATGTTGGTGTTGTTTGCAAATGTTTCTACTGATAGCTGCTGGATCGTCCCATATCATGTTAAATGCTAAATTTTCAAAGTGGAATGTTCTATCATTTAATGACAAGAGTCCATTCTGTATGAAAGGGTATAATTTGTGACAGTTCAGACATGGTCACATAAGCCACAATATAACTGTGCAGAATTTTATCAGATATTACTCCGTTTACAGAGGTAGAGCAAAAACCCGTTTATTTTTTTTATAAAGGGCAAACTGTGTAGACCTTGAACAGACAATTTGTTTCAAAGCGGCAGCTGGGTGGGTTTTTTTTTTAAAATACTGGGGAATATTTATTTCAATGAAATTTGGTGTATCAAGTCTTTATAGGCTAAGTAATTGCTGTCTGTTGTTATTTCCAAAGTCCATTTTTTCTACCCTTTTCTTCAGTTACCATAATATTATTATCACTGAGAAACATTCCTTGCGGTGTAACATTTTTATATCCCCGCAAACAAAGTTTGAGAGGAGGTATATAGGAATCAGTGTGTTGGTTGGTCGGTCGGTTGGTCTGTCTGTCTGTCTGTCCGTACGTTTGTGGCAAATCTGGTTAAGTCCACTTATTTACATAACCCTTTGAGATAAAGCTTTGAAACTTTATACACTTTTCTACCATCACAAGCTTCATCTGCAGGCAAGAGTACATAACTCTGTCAAGCATTTTGACAGAATCATGGCCCTTTTTAGCTCGCCTATTCGAAGAATAGGGGGGCTTATGGAATCACCTCGGCATCGGCGTCAGCATTGGCTTTTGGTTAAAGTTTTGGGGTAAGTGTTGAAATGCACTAATACTACATGAAATATTTGCCCTAGGAAGCTGATACTTGAAATGGAGGTTCCCAGTGTGTTGAACATTGATGTAGTGTAGTTAAAATTTAAAATAAAACTGAATTTTAGTCAAATTTCACCTGTTTTGGACTTAGCTTTTTTGGCTGAAATAGGAAGCTTTTTGGGCTGAAATAGGAAGGTTAAAGTTTTGGGGTAAGTGTTGAAATGCACTAATACTACATGAAATATTTACCCTAGGAAGCTGATACTTGAAATGGAGGTTCCCAATGTGTTGAACATTGATGTAGTGTAGTTAAAATTTAAAATAGAATTGAATTTTAGTCCAAATTCACCTGTTTTGGACTTAGCTTTTTGGGCTGAAATCTCAAGGTTAAAGTTTTTGTTAAAATGCACTAATACAACATGAAATACTTGCCATAGGTAACTGGTATTTGGAATAGAGTTTGCCAGTAGGTTTAACATTGATGTAGTTCAGTTAGAATAGAAAAATATTTTGGACTTCATCTTTGTAGACAAGGTCTACAATAGGGGAGCTTTGCTGTCCTGCGAGAGTCTAGTTATGGTTGGTCGGCATGTCCGTTTGTGGCACAACCTGGTTAAGTCCATTTATTTACATAACCCTTTGAGATAAAGCTTTGAAACTTAAAACACTTGTTTATCATCACAAGCTCCATTTGTAGACAATAGTACATAACTCTGTCTAGCATTTTGACAGAATTATGGCCCTTTTTATCTTAAATTGTTGTAGTTAAGGTTTTTGTTAAAGTCCATTTATTTTCATAACCCTGTGAAATAAAGCTTTGAAACTTGGAACACATGTTCACCATCACAAGCTTTATCTGTAGGCAAGAGTACATAAGTTAACTCTTTCAAGCATTTTGACAGAATTATAGGCCTTTTTAAATAAAAAATGTTTGGTTTAGAAGGTTTTGTTTGATTTGCAATCAAGACAGCTTAGCGGGGGTATTTCATCACCTTTAGTGATAGTTCTAGTTTTCAAAAGAGTTACTGCATTTTGTACACAGGTGATTGCTTAATGCAGAATGAAAGCAATGCAGAAAATTTCTAGGGGAGCTTTCTACCTTGCTTTCAGTCTGCACTAAGCTACCACCTGTTTTTTGAAAAACCTATTTCTTTATGCAATTGAAACTATATAGGGTTTTAATTGTAGTATTGGTCACCCCACTTTAGACTTTGTTGCTAGTGTGCAAAAAGTAAATGATTTAGAAAACACAGAACAGAACATGATTTTCTTCAATAATTTGAGCAATACAGTTCACTCATGGTTACATGCACACAGACTATAGAACTGGTTTGGTGTTGTTCGCTGCCCATTTCCTCATAGGCCATTTTTTAGATCCAACCTCTCGGAATAAATCTACTGAAAAGGAGCATTTACTTGAAAAAAAGGAAAATTTTAGAAATGACCACTGTGATAAATAGGTAAATAGATAAATTTACCAAAATGGTTTTAAAAAGGGACTTTTACAGAGGTGTCAAAAGGTGTCAATATGAGGGAATGGGTTAAGCTTGGAATCTGATCAAGATTCACACTTTATCAAGTGAGTCAAATTTTAACATGGTATGGGTCAACAGTGGCAGCAGTAATATCATAGTTCTAAAGGGATTGTTGGGCATGAGACTTGTTAGAATTGTTTGCATTTGTGTGGACAATGGCAGAGAATAGGCAGATATAAACCTTTTAGCATGCTGTCAAAATTTGTGTCTGCAGAAAACATGGTCAGTCTCATCAGTCAAATAATAAAAGCAGTCCCCCCATCCTAATATTTGTGATATTGTCCCTTTAAAGCCTAAGTTATTTTTTTTGTTGGAGAAAGACATTGGCATTTACCTTAGGTGTTCTTGTCCCACATTCTTTTTCAGAAACACGTCTAGTGTGAAACTGTTTAGATCCTGATGAATAGCCTAGTTACTTGGCTTCACATCTAGATCCAAAGAGTTCGCACGAATTTCCCCATAGCGTGCCAAGAGCTCATAGGATCATGAATAATTTTGTTGTCTCTTTGTTGATTCCTAGATTCATTGTATGGGTTGTATAACCCTTTACCTCATACAAATATCTTTTTCATGCCTTTGCGAACAGAGTAGACCCAGATCAGATGGCTCCTGTATGTGTCGTCTGATCAGGGTCAGCTCTGTGTGCTTATTAAAATAATTAGGTCTGATTGCACTGTTTATACAATTCTGTATTCATTTCACAATTATGAAAATCCATCCGATTAATATTCATGATGTAATTATCTCTTTCATGAATATTCATGAGGGAAAGGGTTAACGATGTGTTAACTGTTTTTGTAGGAGGGTATAGGCCTATCATAAATGTTAACAGTGGTAAGAAACAAAATGTAGTGATGACACTAGGATGTGGTTTTAGTTCAACTGTATCACCTGCTATGTCAATCTCCATGTGTGTCAGTCTCCTAGAATGTTTGTCTCAGTTTGTGTGTGTTTTCTTGTCTGTCCATTTCCTCACATGTGTTCTTTTGTGTCTTATACCTTTAATCCCTATTTTTTTGAAAATTTGAATTACTGATTTTCACTTCATTTTACTTTCAGACTTTGATGCAATCCAAATGTCAGATGCAATAACATACAAGTCTAACAAGTGATTGATTATAAGGATTATTTCTTGAATTAACCCTTTCCTTCATATAAATGTTTTTTCACACATTTGCAAATAAAGTAGACCCAGATCAGATGGCTCCTGTAGGAGCCATCTGATAAGAGCTGCTCTGTTTGCTAATGGAATTTGAAAGATCTGTTTCTTTACTTTCTAAAATGGTTACAATGTCCCACCTTCCATATTTCATTATAATTATTTTGGCCATGAAATTTCAATAAGTATTGAAATTTGGAATAATCATAGAACAGGGAAATAGTTAAATAATAAAAGGGGATCACTTAATATATTGGTTAGAAATAAGTGAATGGTCCAGATAGATAACAAATTCCATCCAGTATAAAGCTGTATAAGATAAAGGGATAAATGATATAAAAAACCCATAGAGATTTGATGAAAAGAAATTAACTTTTATATACTATTTACTCTAAATTTATGGCCATCATGTTGCCCTCTCATTTGGTGTGTAAAGCTAAATAAATGAATTTAACAGTTTTGATAACTTTACCCTTGCCTTCATATGAACGCCTTTTCATGCATCTGCAAACAGAGAAGACCCAGATCAGATGGCTCCTTTAGGAGCCATCTGATCAGGGTCTGCTCTGTTTGCTAATTGAATTTTGATAGATCTGTTTCTTTACTTTCTAAAATGGCTACAATGTTCCACCTTCCATATTCATTATAACTATTTTGTCCGTGAATATTCAGTAGGTATTGAAATTTGGAATAAATATAGAACAGGGAAAGGGTTAAATCAAGATTGATACAGTAGCAAAGAGTAAAGACTTTAATCTAGGTCTGCACTATTTTTGCCAGTCTGAATACTTAAGGATAATTAGAGTACACTTGTCCTTTTAACAAACACATTTAAATGTGCTTATCTGCAATGAAAAGTGCCTTTCCAAACACATTTATTCCTAATGGAGCATATGTGTTGCTTATAGGATAATTTTGGTTGTACTTTTGGCTATTAAATGGAGAAACACATGCCCGTAATTGACTTATTATCCCTTGTTTTGCTAATGGTAAATGTTATCCCCCAATCCACAACCTGACTTCAATTTGCAAACAGCTTGGATCCAGATGAAATGCTGAGTAACTCATCATCAGGATCCTAGCTCTTTGACACTCAGTCAATAGTTCCTCAAAAGTTTAGTCGAATCAGAATTAGTCAAAATTGTACCATATCAGAATTTGAGCAGAACTTTTTTTTGTAGTGTGGTAACGTTAAACATACAGAGTTTTGCTCCTGACTTGCGCTCATGGCAAACAACAAGAAACTTGGCATCTCTTCAGGATCCAAGCTGTCTGACACTTGGTCAATAGTTTCTCGAAAGCTTAACCCATTCCTCCATAGGCTGTTTTTAGACCCAACCTCTTTGAATAAATCTACCAAAAAGGATCATTTACTAGAGAAAAGGAACATGTTAGAATTGTGTAGTATTGAAACCATTGTGCTAAATAGAGCATTAGCTCCTATGGAGCAATTGTTCTTTTCTCACAATGGTTTCAAGAAGTGACTATTACAGAGGCATATAAAGGTGTATTTATAGAGGAAAGGGTTAATTGAATCAAAAGTAGTCAAAATTGCATCAGATCTCAAATTTTGAGCAGGCATTATTTTTTTAGCATTTGAGTAAGTTATGATGTTTTGCCTGTGATTTGTTCTCATGGCAAAATTAGCTTACATATTGGCTCTGATCAATTCCCGAGTCCCATGAAATTAACTCAGTATTATTCCCTATAATTGATTTAGAATATTAGCCCTTTCAATGCTGGACACAAGTCACTTATGTTCTATGCAAACAGTGTAGATCCTGATGAGAGGGCTCCTAGATGAGCCCTCTCATCAGGGTCTGCACTTTTTGTTGTGTTACACTCTTCTTAAAAAATATCTGTGAGTATTCACGGTAAGCTTGACTTTTTAATTTGATGTAGTCCATTTGAAGTCAGCATTGAAAGAGTTAAATTATTGTGGCAACAATTTCTGCTCTGGCATAGGACTGATATGCACATACCCATGTGTATTGAATTCAAAGAGTTTCCATTTTTGTTCATCTGGCTTTGAAAGTGTTTTAGCCTTTTGAACACTCCTCTCTCAAAAGCTTTAGAGATAATGTTCTTAGCTGTTCCTAGAACCTGATACTCGGACTGGTTATGGCAAAAACATGTTACTCTTAACCCTTTGCAAGCTGGCAGTCAATTTATATGATCTTTTTCAAACAGTTTCGATCCAAATGAGATGCTGAGTTATTCTGGCTTCTCAAAAGGATCTGAGCTATTTTACTATATTTAACCCATTCCCTGTTGAATATTCATATAAGAAATAATGCCATCATGAATATTAATTAGATTACTTTTTAAAATGGCATGATGTACACAAGATGTTTTGGTATAGGAAAAAACCCTGTAGAGTCAGATCTAGCACAATAAAGCAGACCCTGATCTGAGGCTACTCTGTAGGCAAAGGCCTGAAAAGGCACTTATATGAGGGAAATGGTTAGAATTACTGAGCCTGCAAAGTTAACCCTCTCCGTTATATAAATGCCTTTTCACGCATTTGCAAACTGAGCAGACTCAGGTCAGACAGCTCCTATAGGAGCCTTCTGATCAGGGTCTGCTCTGTTTGCTTATGAAATTATAATAGACCTGACACTTCAGTTTCTACCAATACCAAAAAATCCTGTATACATACATGTACATGTATGTTATTATAAAAAATCAGGTAAATAATATTCAAGACATTATTATTTCTTAGACAAATACTAAACAGGGAAAGGGTTAACCCTTTCCTCCATAAATACACATTTCTATGCCTCTGTAAAAGTCACCTGTTGAAACCATTGTGATAAATAGAGCATTTGCTCCTATGGGAGCAAATGCTCTATTTATCATAATGGTTTCAAATTACAAAATTCTTAAAAAAATCCTTTCTCTAGTTAATGCTCCTTTTCGGTAGATTTATTCAAAGAGGTTGGATCTAAAAATAGCCTATGAGGGAAAGGGTTAACACACATGTCACTGCTCAGGGTTTATTTAATCACCCTCAGTGATTGTTATCATTCAGGACTCTTTTGCAGATCTATATGGTCACAGTCTATTATGCTCTCATCACTAATCAGGAGAGCATTGTTTTCTGCTCATGGTACTCTTGTCATTCATTTTCTATTTCTGTGTCTGTCTGGCTATTCTTCCATCTTGCAGTTTGTTTGTCCATTTGTCTGTCTGTTTTTCAACCTCTCTTTTCAAAGTTTTGTGTAGATTTCAACGTGTCTCCGTATGAATTATTTTGCTGTTGTGTTTTGTACATGTTCTCAGTTTGACTGTTTTAGCCGTGGAGATGTTTCAGACATAATGGTGTTTTTCTGTTTAGACCCCATAAGTGGTAAGAGAAATCAGCTGGACTAAACTCTTAGCATGCTATAGGAGAACTTATAATATTTTTTGTGCATACAGTGTAGATCCAGATGGGGAATCAAATGGCTTTGTGTCTTATCAGCATCTAATCTGTATGAAACCTTTATTGTGTGTGTAAGGATTTTTTAATTAACCCTTTATTTGATAATTTCACTATTTTACACCTTTGCAAACAAAGTAGATCCAGATCAGACAGCTCCTGTCTGATCAGGATATGCTCTGTTTGCTTGTATGGTACAGAAATTGTTCCCTTCTGATTGTCATGGCAATAAATCTCCTTATTTTATATTTTTGCTGGAGGATTGTAATTAATATGCATGAATGTTCATCAAGTAAGGGATTAAAAATGAAAGAATATTTACTTTGAGAGGCAACAATAATTTGTGGAGTGTGATTGATCACTTAGACTGCTAAGAGGTATTTGTTGTAGCAATGTATAGGCTGCTGGAAGTCTGCGTAGCTGATGTTGTCGTCAGCCAATGAGCACGCTCGTTAACATTTGTTTCATGAATGTGCTTACTAATGCTTGACAACTTTTAACAGAAAATGTGTATATGTATTATTGAGTATGTATTATATAGTATTTATTCAAATTCAAAAGAAAACATGAATTTGATGTTATAGTTTAATTCAGAACTTGAGTCAGTATACATGTATATGAAAAGAGCCATATATACTTAAATACATTAGACCGTATCTAAGATAGCCATTTAACCCCTTGAATGCGGCAAACAAGTCTACTGGATTTTGCAAACATTGTAGATCCAGATCAGAGGACTCTTAGTGGAGCAGTCTGATCTGCACTTATTTCATGAAGAAAGTGCAAATTTTACCCTTCAAAACTGAAATGACTGTATCATTAACCCTTTCCCTCACATTTCACGCCTTTGCACACAGCAGACCCAGATCAGACACCTCCTGTAGCGAGCCAGCAGACCCAGATCAGACACCTCCTGTAGCGAGCCATCTGACCAGAGTGCTCAATTTGCTTATGGAATTTTGTAGATCTGATTCTACAGTTTCTGCCAAGGTCTAAAACAGGGAAAGGGTTCAACAATGATGAACCTGTGCTCTTTGAAACTTCTACATTCAAAGAATTAATGGTTAAACATGGTGGCGTTTTACCCTTTCCTTCATATAAACCCCTTTTCACGCATTTGCAAACAGAAGTTCAGATGGCTCCTACAGGAGCTGTCTGATCAGGTTCTGCTCTGTTTGCTTGTGGTATAACAAAAGATCTAATTCTACAATTTCTGCCTGAGCCAAAATGTCCTGTGGACATGTCCTGTCCATATGCCATTATAAAAATTCATCTAATTAATAATCATGATGTCATTATTTGTTACATGAATAATGAACAGTAATAGGGTGAAATTCACGTGGCTTCTAAATGTAAAATGAGCTTAATGTAGAAAGCATTATTAATATATATTCTGCATTATCAGAAAGCATCATTAATATAAATTCTGTCCTGTATAAACTCTTTGAATGCTGAATATTCACAGTGGAATGGCACATCAACGTTTAACTACCATACAATATGAAAGATTGAAATTGGCTAGAGGATTTTCAATGATAAACGGTGCATAATACCCTGATCAGAGGGCTCGGCTCGTCTGAGTGCCCCCTAATCTGGATCAACACTGTTTGCAAATGACAGTACAATGAACAATGATTACCTATGCAAACAGTTTGGATCCAGATGAGATACCACATCATGCAGCATCTCATCAGGATCCAAACTGTTTAAAACTGTTGGGTTGGATACCATTATGAACAATAGGATGCTATACCTATATTGAAGAAACAATACAGTATATTATCTATTCCAATACCTATTGTGATGTGATTTAATCTATGTAAAGTTTGTTTTTAATCCTAATCTTAACGTCTAAGATGAATAGTAAGCTTGTATTCCTATTATACTATTTATTAATCCATAACAAACTTTGCATCATATTTTAGTGCTGTTTATCTATATTGACTTCAGAACATATATTTGTGACAATTCATTTGAAACTCAATGCCAAAAAAATAATTGGAAAATAGCAAACAGAAAAATTGTCTTCATGAGAAATGTGGATGACGTTGAGGTTTTGTATCGTGATTGTCAATTTTAGGGCCATTGGTAACAAGATTATCTGTTGTACTGAAATTTGATACCTAAACTTATACGTTTCCATGGTGTAAATGGATTTCTCCCTCACATTGGTTTTGGATGACAGTGCGGTGATCTGTGTTTGAAGTTCTTCAACTGAAATAATTGTAGTGATGTGATTATTGCAACATTGATCAGTAACACAGCTTCGCAATTAAACAGAAAAACAGGGATATAATATTTCAGTAAAGTCTCGCTACTGTGACCCAGTAAGTTATTGACATAGAGGTCTTTAAAAGCAGGTGGCTGCCTAATGCAGGACAAAAGTCAATGCAGAAAGCTCCTATAGGAAACCATATGTTTTAAAAATCCAAAATTATACTTCTTTTTCGTGGCCGCATTAACGAGACAACTACTGTTGATGTATTCCGTTTCTTCTCCAAAACTGGTGGTTCAATTTGAATGGTATTTGTAACAAATAGTCCTCTAATGACCATATTGAGAACAAATTGAATAATCTTCATTTGAAAAAATTAAAACTACTATAGCCCTCTTATGGTTGTGACAAGTTCATCTCTATCTAGTGCTACATTTTGCCGGTAAGCGATATAAGGCCATCATGGCCCTCTTGTTTCCAGTTTTTGAAAGGGGCGGTGTTTCACAAACATACATTGTGTTGGATTTGTTTCAATACTGCAAGATCTGGCTGTGCTAATACTTATATTTTGCTTTAACCCTTTCACCAATGAACATGTATGCATAAATTGATCACTTCAATCATGAATATTCATTAACTTAATTTTTATAAGGTAGATTTTTCAAGGGAACTTGTGACTTAGACAAAAATTGTAGGTTTTTTTCTGTATAATTTCATACGGAAATGGAACAGACTTTAATCAGACAGCTCCTACAAGAGCCATCTGATCTGTGTCTACTCTGTTTGAAAAGTTGTGAAAAATCATCTGTATGAGGGAAAGGGTTAAAATGCTTCAAGTTTATCAGGCTTTAGCTTTTTAGCTTCTTGTATAACTAGCTTTCTATTGACCTTCCATATACGTTTTAACTGAATGCCTGGAGCAATTCTGGGGTTAAATTCATTACTCAACATCTCTTTTGTCCACTTTTCCATGTTTTATTTTACACCTATATTTTGACTTGATGTATTTTGGAACATAATTATGCTGTGAGTAACCAGCCTCCAGTAATGTCAGCTAATTTAGCTCTTAACTTTCACTGGAACTGAACTAAACTTTGTCACAGTTTTTGTGCCACTTGCTTTAGGGATCACATCTCTGTTGTTTATCCACCCATAAGTCTCTCCTGTCAGGCTTTATTTGTTAGGCTTCTGCCTGAAGGTGACACACAAAGTCATGTTCTTTAATACACATTACACTCTTGTTATGGCTATAATGTACAGTTTTATATATAATCAGCTATATTGTCAATTTCACTCCAAAGTGATGCCCTTGAATTGTTGAAATTTTACCAATTTTCAAATTATTGCAACAAGTATAACCATAAGCCTGTTGTGCATGAGTTTTGCAACTTCTGTCTGCAACAAGTACAAATCATTAGTGAATTGATTTCTGTCTGCAACAAGTACAAATCATTAGTGAAGTGATTTCTGTTTGAGGCAAGTATAAATCATTAGTGGAGTGATTTCTGTTTGCGGCAAGTATAAATCATTAGTGAAGTGATTTCTGTCTGCAACAAGTCCAAATCATTAGTGAAGTGATTTTTGTCTGCGGCAAGTATAAATCATTAGTGAAGTGTAGATGAATTTAGCAATTTCTGTCTGCTACAAGTACAAATCATTAGTGAAGTGATTTCTGTCTGCGACAAGTATAAATCATTAGTGAGGTGTAAATGAATTTAGTGATTTCTGTCTGCACCAAGTACAAATCATTAGTGGGGTGTAAATGAATTTAGTGATTTCTGTTTGCAACAAGACTTAGTATAAATCATTAGTGAAGTGATTTCTGTTTGCAAGAAGTATAAATCATTAGTGAGGTGTAGATGAAAAATTTAGCGAGTTCTGTTTACGACAAGTACCGGTATTAGTGAAGTGTAGATGAATTTAGCGATTTCTGTTTGCGACAAGTATTAGTGAAGTGTAGATGAATTAAGCGATTTCTGTTTGCAACAGGTATTAGTGATGTGTGGATGAATTTAGCGATTTCTGTTTGCCACGGGGATAAATCATTAGCCAGGTGTGCATAATTCGTTGTGATTACATTTACCTTTAGTTTGGATCTAGGTGAGAGAATTAAAAACACCCATACTGTTTTACACCTTATGTTGTAAACAAATGAAATGTGATAATTTTGAAAAGAAATGGAAGAGAATATTCTTTGATTCTTAATTTAATGAATTTTATTGCCGTGATAAACACCTAGAGAAATAGAGCAGACCCTTATCGCACAGCTCCATCAGTCTGATCTGAGTCTATGCTGTTGCAAAGGCATGAAAGGGTGAGATTATAAAGTAAAGAGTTAAGAAATAGGTAAACACTGTACATGTCACATTAATCGGACAGATCACACTATACCTATAAACTGAATGTAATTCTGTATACTGACTCAAGTTCACTTTCATTCTAATTTTAGTAACATATTTATACATTATAGTTAAGCATCAAGAATTATTCTAGTTTATTGATTCTTATTTTATTTATTTTTTCTTATTTCTGTGCATTGTGTGTGAACTGTTTTATTTCTGCATGGTTTGCATGGTGTCTCTCTTGTAGGGTATGACTCCGATGATGAGTATGAGAGAGATGAACTTCACTACACCCGTAGAATTAAAGGCAAGTACTACTCGAAGCTGCCCAAGGACGAGTCATGTGACCGCACTAGTCAGGGACAGTATGCTGACAGTGACTCAAGCAGCCACTTACGAGTAGACAGCGTGAGCATGTATGGGGACAGTAACTCGTTCACATTTACCCAGGATTCCCACAGTGATCGGCGTAATTCTGAATCTCTTGGCTCATCAGAAGATTTTTGTAGTGACTCTGAGGTTCCAACAAAGACAACATACATACAGCGCAAGGAAGGAGGTATAGATGTTTTTGGTATATTATCTTCTAATGCAATGCTCTCTCTAATGATCAAAGATGCATACATAATACTTATTGAATAGTAAGGATTGGTGTTATAGATTTTTCTAACAGGTACCGGTATTGAACTGACCATGTAATATATATATACAGTAAATAAAACACCTTTAAACTGGAATTTTAGTAGAGAAGTAAGCAGGTAGCTGCGTAATGCAGGGTGAAAGCCCTGCAGAGATCCTTTTGGAGCTTTCAGCATGATTTTCACCCTGCGTTAAGCTGTCACCTGTCTTAACCCTTTACCCCATGAATATTCATGTAAGAAATAATGACATCATGAATATTAATTTGTATTATGGCACAAGAACGTGAAGTTTTGGCCATGGTAGAAACTGTAGAATCATAATCTGTATTATTTCATAAGCAAACAGAGCAGACCCAGATGAGACAGCTCTTACAGGAGCAATCTGGTCTGGGTCTACTCTGTCTGCAAATGTATAGAAAGGCTTAGTTAGGGAGTAAATGTTTAACTCTTTCCTTGATATAAACTTCTTTTCACATCTTTGCAAACAGAGTAAACCCAGATCAGATAACCCCCATAGGAGCCATCTGATCAGGGTCTGCTGTTTGCAAAATTAAATAATGAAATTATAACAGTCTGACTCTTAGTTTCTTCCAGTACCAACAAATCTTGTATACATGTCAATTTGAAAATTCAGCTAATAAATATTCATGACGTCATTATATCTTTATATGAATATTGAACAGGTAAAGGGTTAAAGAGGGATTTTACTGTTCATCTGGAAATCATACTGGACTTTGCTGAAGTGAAACAATCTGTATAGGACAATTTTGAATCCCCCACACACATATCCATCCCTCCTCCCCTAAGAAAAGAAGAAAAAAGAAAAGAAAAAAAATCCTAAAAAAAACCCCACCTCAAAACATTAATTATCATTATCTAGAAGTTCGAGGTATCAATGTAAACTTGACGACAAAGACAACATTATTTCCTTCGAAATTACTTCAGGGCCTAGATTTTGCAATGTTATTGACACATTCTCGTAAGAATCACCCTGAGATTGCTTTAAATAGGCAACATAAGGAGTAGAATCATGTTTTATTTTTCATACATTTGCGTATTTGTTATAGGGAAAGTAAATTACTAAATACACATTAAGTAACAAGGGGTATAAGGGATAAGAAATGAATGATGAAAACTTCAATAATTTATGGTCATATTTACCTAACACTGAGATTAACTTTTTTAATAAATTATCCATTTTGATCATTTATTGGGTTAAATCAGTAAAATTAGTGAAACCTAAACGCACCTCTGTGATTTCCCCTTTAGTATTGGGAGAAGTATCGCTTGTCTAAGTAAATTGGTTTTATTTTTTAACATCGAGATATATGGATATGTTCCAGTATGATTTTCTACATATACACTGTATATAGGTCACAAAGTCAGTTTATATCGCTACCTATGGAGTTTGCCTGAAACAGAAAGATAAACATATTGTCATACTTTTACTGATGTGACAGCCCCTTTTCTGCACAGCTCTTGAGTAAACAGTTACTTTGGGATATTTTGACATTTTTTATCCCCAAAAGAAGAAAAGAAAAGGAGTTTACAGTTATCCAGTCCTTTAACCCTTTTCTTTTTGAATATTCATGCATGAATATTGATCAACTGAAAGTTTAAAGTGGCATAAGAAGAAGGGAATTTTGACCCTGGTGAAAGCAGTTGAATCAAATCTTTATCATTCCATAAGCAACCAGAGCAGACCCTGACCAGAAAACTCCTACAGGAGCTATCTGGTCTGGGTCTACTCAGTTTGCAAAGGCGTTAAAATGTGTATGTATGAAGTAAAGGGTTAAACAACTACCATAATTCTTTTAAATGTATCGGAAATATTTAGTGATGTTTTAATCCATGCAGTTATCTAAATATTATTCCTGGGCTGTTGAAATATTCTGTTTTATGTTTAGGTTTGGTCAAAAATAATTTTGATAAGATTTGCTATGTATTTATTCTAACTGCAAGTTTTCATGAATGATCGGAATGTTTAGCTGAATGCTGTTCTTGCATGTTGTTACGTGTATGATAGCATGCCCTGACTGCAGAAGCCGTGCTAGAAGAAAGCTGCTTGACAGAGTCAGAGAGTCATTGTATGGTCTGTAATGTTAGGCATAGTAGCAGCAGGTGCAATGCATGTAGTAAGTGAGTCTGTGTCAAGCCTGAATGTGAAACTGCCATTGTTAAGGTTTTCGGTCTTTAACCCATTACCTCGTGATTATTCATGTAAGTAATAATGACATCATGAATATTTATTAGTTGATTTTTAGCTCGTCTGTTTCGAAGAAAAGTCGAGCTATTGTGATCACTGAGTCGTAGGTGTTGTCGTTGTTGTCGTTTGCGTGCAAAACTTTAATGTAGCTCATTGCTCGAAAAGTATATGAGGTATCAACATAAAACTTCATAGGTTAGTAGATCTCATTGAGGGGAAGACCCCTACATAAGAACCATAATTCTTTATTTCAAAATTTTGTAGTTATGGGCCTTTATATTTTTCAAAAATGTTTAATTTAGCTGGACAAACACCAAATCAGACGAGCGTTGGCGCCGCACGCGGCTCTTGTTTATATTGCTCATGTTAGAAACTGTAGAATCAGATAATATTATTTCATAAGCAAGCAGATCAGGTCCAGATATGATGGCTCCTACAACAGGAGCTGTCTGATCTGGGTTTACTGTTTGCAAAGGCGTGAAAAGGTGTCTTATTCAGGTAAAGGGTTATTAATGTCTAAGGTGACTTGTACAAACAAGTACTGTATTATAAGTGAATCTATTAACATTAGTAGGATGAATTCTATTTGATTTTTATTTCACATTAAAACATGGAAGCAAACAGTATAGACCCTGATAAGTGGTATCCTCTGGCCTGGGTCTACATTGTTATATTAAGGGACCCTAAGGGCAAAAAATTATGGTTTTAAATTTTAGCAGTCTAAGTAATGGTCATCTGCAGATATTGTCGCCTGTTGCAATACTAAATACATATTCGTTCTTTTCTAAAACAAAAAAAAATGCAGGAGCATGATCAGATTGGCAAATAGTTTAGATCCTGATGAGAGACTGAGTTACTTTGCATCTCATCACGATGAGAGACTGAGTTACTTTGCATCTCATCACGATTCAAAATAGTTGCAAAGCTGTCATATGTTCATTTGTAAAAAGCCTAAGATACATTTTAAGTCAGTGACTTTTAACCCCGTTACCTGATATAAATGCCTTTTGACGCCTTTGAAAACAGGATAGACCCTGTAGGAGCTATCTGATCATGGTCTGCTCTCTTTGCTTCTGGAATTATATACATGTAGATCTGTTTCTATATTTTCTGAAATGGCCAAAATTCTGTTGTTCAATGAATATTCATTTTATGAAAACTTATAAGATATTCCTGAGGTAAAGGGTTAAAATACTTTTTTATGCCACACCGTAAAAAAAAATTGGGGACATTATCTAGCTGCTTTCGTTTATTCATATGTTTGTCATGTTTATTTTTGACTGTTCATGAAGAGCAAAATATGGGACAAATTTGTTATACTATGCCGGGTGAGAAAATGCATTTTGTGCAACAATTTAAGGGAATCCTATATATTTGAGTCTTCAAATCTGATGATTTTTTTTCTTGGATTGCAGGATGATTAAGTGACATGATTTAGGTCATTGCATAATATATTTACATGCTTGCTGCAAAATTATGATATCCTGTGTAAATAGTTTGGATCAAGATGAGACCCTGAGTATGTTGGCATTTGAGCTGGATCCAAATTGTTTGACACACTTGACACTGTTTATGGGGATGAGATGGAAAAAAAGTATGTAGTAGACAACAAGATTTGCAGATGAAAACTTACTTAGTGATGAAAGGAGATCATGTGTAAGAGTTACTTGATCCCAAATTTAAAAACTATATCCATCTTGAACAACATTTATATATTTCACTGGCTACTTTGCAAATATCTTTGCAATATATTAGCCTCTGCAGGTCTACCTATGATACTTTACTCCGTAGATACACCCTTTAATTCCATTACAAACAGAGTAGATCCAGATATCAGGGTCTGCTCTTTTTTGCATATAGAATGATATTGCTCTGATAATAGTTTCTACCATGGCCAAAAATCCTAATCATGTGTTGCACGACCTAAAACAGCTTGGGTCTAAGTAAGACACTGCAGTGTCTCATCAGGATCAACGCTGTTTGACACTTGGTCAGTGGTTTCTCAAAGCTTGAACAAATCGAAAGAATTGGTCGAGGCCAGAGTTTAATCAGCCATAAATTGTTAGCTGCATAGTAATCTGAATAATGTTGGTGTAGATTTGCCATGTGATTGAGATTTACTAATTTACAAATTTACTACCAATTTGAAAACAATTTGGACCCAGATCAGATCTGTAATGTTTACCATTTCATACTTTTTCAATAAACTTTAACCATACAGAATGGACTAAACTTTATACCATGACAGAAGAGTTGAAATTTCAGACCCCTCCAATGGCCTGTAATTATGGTCCCCATAAGGTGGGAAGCATATAGCCTTTCTCTTGTTGTCCCTATTGTACGGTCGTCCTGCAAATCTTGTGTATCCAACTCCTCATACACCAATGAGGGGATTTACTTCAAATTTCCACAAATACTGAATTGATGTACGTAAAGAAGGGAATTTTTGCTGCGACTATTTTTCCAGAGTTATGGGACTTTGAAATTGTTTTCACTTTATAACATGTAGTGAAAAGTGCTTGATTAAGAGACAGTATTACCAGGGGAGGTGGGGGCATCCTTGTCCTATGGACACAACCTTTATTGCGCTAATGTCCAATCAGACTTTCATTTGCAGACAGTTGGAATGTATTGTGAATGAGAGACTGAATAGCTCAGATGCTCATGAGAATCCAGACTGGTTTCCACTCGACATTAATTTGAAAAACAAAATAAAACCCAACACCAACAACTAAGGGTATTGGAAAATATTTAACCCTTTATCTAATAAAACACCTTTTGGTGCCTTTTCAAACAAAATAGACCAAGATCAGTATGGTCCTGTTTGCTTATGGAATTATATAGATCTGATTCTACAGTTTCAGCCATGGTCATAGGCCATTATAATAAATCAGTTAACCCTTTCCCTCATATAAACACATTTGCAGAGTAGTCACAGATAAGACGGCTCATATAGGAACCATTTGATCAGGGTCTGCTCTGTTTGCTAGTGGAATCTGAAATATCTATTTGTTTACTTTTTAAAATGGCTACAATGTTTCACGTTCCATATTTCATTTAAACTATTTTGTCCATCAATACTCAGTAGGTATTGAACTTACTGTATATGGAATAAATATAGAACAGGGAAAGGGTTAAAAAATATTCATGATGTCGTCATTTTCACATGATTATTGATGGGGTAAAAGTTTTAAAATCAGTAGATGAGAGTTTACGTTGACAGAAGATTTTATAGCAGGACAAAGATCCAGATGAGACACCAAGTTAGTCATTAAGGTTGGAGCTGCTGGTCACTTGGACAATCATTTCCTAAATGCATTAACCCTTTACTCCATGAATATTTATGCAAGAAATAATGACACCATAAATATTTATTGGCTGAACTCTTGAATGGCATAATTATGTTCACAGGAATTTTTTTGTATTGATAGAACTATAGAATGATATCTATATTATATCATAAGCTAACAGAGCAGACCCTGATCAGACGGCTCCTGTAGGAGCCGTCTGATCTGGGTCTTCTCTGTATGCAGAGGCGTAGAAAGGTCTATATAGAGTAAAGGGGTTAAGAAATGGGAGATAAATGAAAAAGAACAGCATAATTATCAGAGTTTGGGCAGGGTTTTTTTTCCCGGCAGGACAAAGGTAATGGTGAAATAATGCAGGATTGTTTTATAGTGCTAAAATGACATTATCAGTTCCATAAATATTGATCTATGCAATTTGCCTGAGGTTCAGAAATGTGCTCAGTTCCAAATGGAGCTAGTTTTACCCTTTAAATGTAGGAAATGCGGTAAATAGAATATGCAAATAGCAAAGACCCTGTACAAGTCATCTGATCAAGGTCAGCATGATTTGTTGTTCAAAAACCGGATGCATATTTTATTAATAATGCTTTCATACTGAATGGACTATACTTTTAAACAATAAATGAGTTTTCCACTTTGGGAAATTCAACATTCAGTGGACTAAAGCTTGACAGTAAAATGAATATCCCAGGGGCCAGAGATGGATTGAAGTCATCCTTAGATTCATCCCAAACATTTGGGTTTGGAATATATTCTTGCAACTACACTGCTGTTTCAATACATTGAACTATGACTGTAACCCTTCACATGCTGAATATTTAAAATAAAAGTCTTCTTTCACCTTTTGAATGTGGGACATGCATGCACTGTCATTTATAACAGTGCAGACCTAGATCAGAGGGTTCTTAGAGGAGCCCTCTGCTCAGGGTCTCCACAGTTTTTCATTAAAAATCCTCTAGCAACTTGAAGCCTTTCATACCGAATGCACTTTATAGTTAAATACCAATGGGTTATTCAGCTATGAAAGGTTTAAACTAAACGTATAGTTCATTCAGTGTGAACAAATTTGTTTTCTAGAAATATTTGAATAGAGGGTTAATACACGTTTTTTCGGGCAATAACATCTGCAGTGTCCGGAGGGGCTGTTGTTCAGAGCCCGAAGGGCGAGAGGCCACATCTGTCCCAAGGGACACTGCAGATGTTATTGCCTGAAACAAGCGTGTATTATCGCTATTCTTGCATAAAACCTTTTTTCTCCTTTCCTCTGTGTTCATTTAATTGTTCAAAATACAACCATAATTATACGCTATTTCTTTGACGGTTCATTCGATTTATGCAGTTACCGGAGCACTGTTAAAACGCTGTAGTATTTGCGTCTACTGTTGATGGCCCACAAAGGTATAATTAAAACCAGTCAACAACAGCGTGGGAGCACGAGAATCGCTTTGTTAATACATGTCATGGGTAATTGGGACTACAACAGCACGTTTTATTCAAGCATGACACATACTGAAGACCCTGATCGGAGGTCTCCTCCAGGAGCCCTCTGATCTGTGTCTCCACTGTATACAAATGTCAGTTTATACATTTCCCACATTTAAAAGTAAAAGAACTCAATTTCCACGGTAAAGTTGCACATCAGAGGATAGTCATTTGAGTAAGAAAATGGTTACATCATTAAAATGTTGTAGAGAACCTTGTGATTATGGAGAATGTTGAGAAAAGTTTAGTGATAAGCGATATAGTTTTCACAGAAGTTTTGCTTTGAAACTTTGTGTAAATGTTTAGTATCATAAAGGAATGTGAGTCTGCAAGTATCACTCACATTGACCTTAAAGCACCAGAGTTATGGCCCTTTGTGAAAAATGTAACTTTTTTTCTGTTCAGAGCCAATTCTCAGAAACTGTTATGAAACTTTATGAAAGTGTGAAAAGCATATTAAGGACACGTGACCCTTCAAGTATCATTATGTCTCCTACCACATGGTGGTGTGGGAGACATATTGATTTATTTATATTGATTTTGGAATACCGGAGTTATGGCACTTTGTTTGCAAAACATGTAACATATGTAGCATAAGGAAATTCAGCTCTGCAAATATCATTCATATTGAACTTGGAACAGCAGAGTTATGGCCCTTCGTTTTTGTCAGTCTGAAGCCATTAAGGTTTTTCTTTGTATGGAGCCATTTTTCAGAAACTGTTTGGAGTTTTTCTATGAAACTTAGTTTAAGTGTTAAGTAACATAAGGAAATGCAGCCCTGCAAGTATCAGTCATACTGAGTATGGAACATTAGAGTTATGATCCTTTGTTTGCAAAAAATATAAATTTTTTGTCTGTCCGGAGCCATATCTAAGGAACTATTTGGAGTTTTCTATGAAACTTTGTTCAGTAGCATAAGGAAATGTGGCGCTGTATCATTCATATTGTCGTTGGAATACTAGAGTTATGGCCCTTTGTTTGTGGAATATATAATGTAGTTACTGTCCAGAGCTATTTCTCAGAAACTGTTTGGAGTTTTTCTATGAAACTTCTTGTAACTGTTAAGTAGCATAAGAAAATACAGCCCTGCATGTATTTTCTATATTTGCCTTAGAACATTAGAGTTATGGCCCTTTGTTTGCGAAGAATGTAACAGTTTTGTCTGTCAGTGAGCCATATCTCAAAAACTGCTTTTTCTGTGAATCTTTGTGTAAATGTTTAGTACCATTAGGAAATGCGGCTCTGCAAGTATCACTTATAATTATTGTGGAACACCAGATTTATGGTCCTTAGCATTTTCCCCCTAGGGGCCCTCAGATTTATGGTCCTTTGTTGCCAAAAAACTTAACCTTTGTCTGAAAGGAGTCATATCTCAGATACATGTTCAGTGCCATTAGGAAATCCATTCATACACAAATCACTTGCATTGGTCTTGGAATACCAGAGTTATGGTCCTTTGTCAAAAGCTTAACCCTTTTGTTTGTCTAAGTCATATCTTAGTTTTCCAACAAAACTTTGCGTAAATGTTAAGTACCATAAAGAACTGTTGCCCTTCACCTATCACTCACATTGCCCTTGAAACACCAGAGTTATGGCTCTTTTTTAGCGAAAAACTTTACCTTCTTGTCCATCTGGTTAGTAACTCAAATACTGAGGCCAGCACTTATTTGGCTGGGGATATCAGTTCAGTGAAATTGCATGTTAGTACTGCATTTTGAATATTCATACATGTATAAGTAATAGGTACACCATGAATATTAATTAGATTTGTTTTTATAATGTTTTACTCCATAAAGTATCTGGGTCTACTCTGTTTACAAAGGCATGAAAAAGTGTTTATATGGAGGAAAGGGTTAATTAGCCATTTATGAGGAAAGGGGTATCCTGAGGGCCCCTAGGGGGACAATGATAATTAGAGCATGTACATTGATAATCACGTGATAAACAATAGGCGACCATAATCAAATTATATTGCTGTTTGGTAAGACTTTCCTTCCATAATTGGTGTGAAATAATAATAATAATTGGATATATGGGTATAAATTATGTTTTTAGAGCAAACTATTGTTAAGGAAAGTGATCTGGGGTTATCTAAATGGGAAATAAATTCAATAATAAAACATTTGAATGTAGAGAAAGAGAAAATCTCAAAATTCTCAGCAAAGGAAGTTGGTTTCAACAGAAGAATCTGGATTAAGCAAGTGCCAATAGTTGCTCTTGGGACTGTACAGTCTCAGCCTCCGGCAAAATTTGAGCCGTATGAATTTCATGATCCATGTGACAATTGTGACCATGGGTTTATGTCAGATAATTACATGTATGTTATTTGCAACAATATAGCACAGTTACTGGAAACACTGAATATTATACAATATATGCGCCTTTTGCAAAGGAAGTGTTCTGGAAATTTGCAAAAATGTGCATCTTCTTCTTGGTATCATTCCAAATTCTTCTGTGTGCTGCAAATCGTTTTCCCATTTAGCCATATTTTTATACGCCCGAAGGGTCGTATTATGTTATGGTCTCCATCGTCTGGCCGTCTGGCTGGGTGTCCATCTGTCCGTCTGTCTGTCTGTCCGTCCGTCCGTCCGTTAGCAAATTCGTGTCCTGGCTATAACTTACTCATTTTTTCTCCGATTTTCAAAATTCTTTCACACAAATGTTCAGTATCACTTGAAGGTGTGTCGCGTACAAAACCCAATTGTGAACTTTCAAGGTCAAGGTCACAAATAGGGCGTTAGCAATTTTCGTGTCCTTGCTAAAACTTACTCATCTTTTCACCAATTTTCAAAATTCTTTCACACGTATGTTCAGTATCACTTGAAGGTGTGTCGCGTACAAAACCCAATGGTGAACTTTCAAGGTCAAGGTCACAAATAGGGCGTTAGCAATTCTGTCCGTCCGTCCGTTAGCAAATTCGTGTCCTGGCTATAACTTACTCATTTTTTCTCCGATTTTCAAAATTCTTTCACACAAATGTTCAGTATCACTTGAAGGTGTGTCGCGTACAAAACCCAATTGTGAACTTTCAAGGTCAAGGTCACAAATAGAGCGTTAGCAATTTTCGTGTCCTTGGTAAAACTTACTCATCTTTTCACCAATTTTCAAAATTCTTTCACACATATGTTCAGTATCACTTGAAGGTGTGTCGCGTACAAAACCCAATGGTGAACTTTCAAGGTCAAGGTCACAAATAGGGCGTTAGCAATTCTGTCCGTCCGTTAGCAAATTCGTGTCCTGGCTATAACTTACTCATTTTTTCTCCGATTTTCAAAATTCTTTCACACATATGTTCAGTATCACTTGAAGGTGTGTCGCGTACAAAACCCAATTGTGAACTTTCAAGGTCAAGGTCACAAATAGGGCTTCAGTATCACTTGAAGGTGTGTTGCATACAAAACCCAATTGTGAACTTTCAAGGTCAAGGTCACAAATAGAGCGTTAGCAAATTTTGTGTCCTGGCTGTAGCTAACTAGACCTACATCATTACCTTTAAGGTCAGTCATATTTGAAGGTGAAAGGTTAAACGCACTTATGTCACGTTCGGTTTAAACTTTCTCGACTTTTTTTCCAAAGTTCAAAAAAGTCTGAAAGTCTGAAAATGATTGCTATGTACACTGTTCTTACCATGCTCATATCTTGGATATTTATTCACTTATTTCAAACTTGTTCATTCTGGAGTTATTGCCCTTTGATAGTTTCGGGTAGCAATTTCTTGTGCAACTAACTCCTCCTTTATTTTTCAACATAATTTTATAGAACAGCCTTCGGGCGTATATTGCCCCGTCTTGCGGTGCTCTTGTTTCCTCATGTTAACTTAACTATATAGGTCACATGACTAGAGAAGCTCAGTATGACAGGTTTCTAATGAGTGATTTATAGTCAAATGGTATGAGCTTTTTTAAAGCGGTAGTCCCTATAATAAACACATATTTTTAACAACATCATAAAGAATAATAGATGTGCAAGACTCTACAGGGTTCTTAGCTTTAATCTTTGCCACATAGCATCATCTGTAGGTCCTCTACAAAAGTTATATATATTATACCCCTGGGGTTAAAATTGGCCCCTCCCTAGGGGTGCCGTGTTTTTAGCTCACCAGAGTACAAAATGCTCAGGATGAGCTTTTGTGATCGCCTGATGTCCGTCATCTGTCAGTGTGCGTCGTCTGTCGTCAACAATTTGAACCATTAAAAATATTCTCCTCTGAATCTATAGGGATCTCAACTTTCATCTTTGGCACATAGCATCATCTATAGGTCCTGTACAAAAGTTATATAAATTATGCCCCTGGGGTCAAAATTGGCCCCGGCCCAGGGGTGGCCAGTTTTCTATAGAAACATATACCGTTAGTGAAAACTTTGAAAATCTTCTTCTCTGAAACTGGAAGGTTTTCAGCTTTCATATTTGGCACATAGCATCATGTTTATGTCCTCTACAGAAGTTATATAAATTATATCCATGTGTCAAAATTTGCCCTGCCCCAGTGATGGCCAGTTTTCTATAGAAACATATAGTGAAAACTTCGGAAAATCTTCTCCTCTGACTATCTGGTGAGCGATATCAGGGCCATCATGGCCCTCTTGTTCATGTATTTAATGCCAGGCATTGCAGAATTATCTCCTATTGAACTTTGTTTTTGTTTTGTCATTTAGGCCTGTAACATGGGAAGTTCTTAGAATCGTTTGGTTCCACATTTTTCAACAGATTTCAATGAAAGTTTATATACATGGCGTCTATGAAGTGTATATGTGCATTAAATAGTTTTATTACCTACCTTTGAACTTGGATGTAATGGGTTTCTACTGCGAACTTTTGGTATGAACTTCTACAGTATTCACTAATTTCTATGAACATGGTCTCTTTGAAGTGAAGATATGCGTAACATAATTCTTTTCAGTATCTAACAATTCACACAGAAGTTATCTGCCCCTGCAGTTGTACCATATGTGTTGCTAGCCAATAAAGTTTGTGGAGTGAAAGTTTCTCAGTTTTCAACATACATTGTAATTCATTGAAAGTTGATACACACAATCTCTGTGAAGTTTAGATGTGCATCACATAAAGTTCTTCAGTATCTAACATAAGGAGTACTCAGCCCTTGAATTTGCCATTAAGGCTTCCTTGCAGGGTTATTCATCACCTTTAGTGACAGTTCTAGTTCAAGCATACATAACTTATATAATTTGAGTCATAGATGTACTTGTGCTATGTCAGAAAGCATTAATGTCTCTGTGAGAGGGATCTATGTCATAGATTTTTGATATCCTGCATTGATATTCTAACATCCAAAAGAAACATAGTGGGAGGCTGAATTTCAAGGGTCTTAACCCTTTCCCTAATATAAACGTGTTTTCACGCATTTGCAAACAGAGCAGACCCAGATCAGATGGCTCCTAGAGGAGCCGTCTGATCAGGGTCTGCTCTGTTTGCTAATGGAATTTTATAGATCTGTTACTTTACTTTCTAAAATGTCTACAATGTTCCACCTTCCATATTTGTTTATAACTATTTTGTTAATGAATATTCAGTAGGTATTGAAATTTGGCCTAAATACAGAACAGGGAAAGGGTTAATCTAAAACATTGTATGACTCCTGAACAGAGGGTTATAACAAAAATCTGTGACATAGTTCGCTGGACATGTTAATGATTTACACATTAGCCAATTTTAATAACTTTAGTCCAAAAAAAAATTAAAATGAATTAATAGACCTAACCAACTTCTTCACTTTTCCTGTACCCTAGTCGGTTGTAGGTTTGTCTTAGCTGACTAGGGTTAGAACAAATGACTTTTGATTGTTAATCAATACAATTTCTAATGGCACGTTGTGCTGAGGGTCCATCACTATGTTAGTTTGCATGTATACAATACAGTAGAACCTGTCTTAAGGGACCATTTATTGAATGAACATAGCAGTTTAGTTACTTCATGCAGGGCAATAGTAATGCAGAAAACTCATATGAGAGCTTTTTCTGCATTACTTTTGACCTGCATTTATTTAAGCTACCACCTGCCATAAAGAACCTAACTACCAGTATGCTTCTTTTTATACCCCCCTTTTGAAAAAATGGGGGTATATTGCTTTGCACATGTCGGTCGGTCGGTCGGTAGATCGATGGTTTCCGAATGATAACTAATAAACGACTTGGCGTAGGATCTTCAAACTTGCTGTGGTGGTTGGTCATGACAGCTAGATGACCCCTATTGTTTTTGAGGTCACTAGGTCAAAGGTCAAGGTCACAATGACCTTAACTGGTGAAATAGTTTCCGATCAATAACTGCTGAAGGGTTTGGCTTGGGATCTTCAAACTTGCTGTGGTGGTTGGTCATGACCACTAGATGACCCCTATTGTTTTTGAGGTCACTAGGTCAAAGGTCTAGGTCACCATGACCTTAACTGGTTAAATGGTTTCCGATCAATAACTGCTCAAGGGTTTGGCTTAGGATCTTCAAACTTGCTCAGGTGGTTGGTCATGACAACTAGATGCCCCCTATAGTTTTTTAGGTCACTAGGTCAAAGGTCAAGGTCACCATGACCTTAACTGGTAAAATGGTTTTTGATTAATAACTGCTCAAGGGTTTGGCTTAGGATCTTCAAACTCGCTTAGGTGGTTGGTCATGACCATTAGATGGTCCCTAATGTTTTTGAGGTCACTAGGTCAAAGGTCAAGGTCACCATGACCTTAAATGGTGAAATGGTTTCCGATCAATAACTTCGCAAGGGTTTGGCTTAGGATCTTCAAACTTGCTGTGGAGGTTGGTCATGACCACTAGATAACCCCTATTGTTTTTTAGGTCACTAGGTCAAAGGTCAAGGTCACCATGACCTTAATTGGTGAAATGGTTTCCAATCAATAACTGCTCAAGGGTTTGGCTTAGGATCTTCAAACTTGCTGTGGTGGTTGGTCATGACCACTAGATGGCCTGTATTGTTTTTGAGGTCACTAGATCAAAGGTCAAGGTCACCATGACTTTAACTGGTGAAATAGTTTCCAATCCATAACTGCTCAAGGGTTCGGCTTAGGATCTTCAAACTTGCTGTGGTGGTTGGTCATGACAACTAGATGACCCCTATTGTTTTTGAGGTCACTAGGTCAAAGGTCAAGGTCACTATGACCTTAACTGATGAAATGGTTTCAGATTAATAACTGCTCAATGGTTTGGTTCGTATTCTTCAAACTTGCTGTGGTGGTTGGTCATGACCACTAGATGACCCCTATAGTTGTTCAGGTCACTAGGTCAAAGGTCAAGGTCACCAATCCATGACCTTAACTTGTGAAATGTTTTAGATCAATAAATGATCAGTGGTTTGGCTTAGGATCTTCAAAGTTGCCGTGTTGATTAGTCATGACCACTAGATGACCTCTATAGTTGAGGTCACTAGATCAAAGGTCAGGGGGTATGGGGGTATACATGTTTTACAAACATCTCTTGTTTAATGGTTACTTCAGATAGGCTTAACCTTTTCCCTCATATAAACGCCTTTTCATGCATTTGCAAACAGTAGACCCAGATCAGATGGCTCCTATAGGAGCCATCTGATCAGAGTCTACTCTGTTTGCTTTTGACACAATATAGATATGGTTCTACAGATTTTGTCAAAGCAAAAACATTCCTTGAAAAGTTTACAGTGTAAAAATACAGCTAAATGAATATTCATGATGTCATTATTTCTTACATAAATATTGACAGGGAAAGGGTTAATTTCACCAATAATTGCTCATATTAGGATCAACCATAGTTTGCACATAGACAATAAATGATTTCACTGATAATTGTCCATAATTATACCAAATCGTTCATTTCTAGTAAAAGTGCATCAGACTGCACTGGATTATATCAAAAGCACGCTGCAGCAATATTTAACTACAATAAAAAATTGTACAGACAATTTATTTTGCAGAAATCATTTCACAGATTTCATCTTGAGACCGCAGAATATCAGATGCAATATTTGAAACCCGCATACATAAACAACTATACAGGATCAGAATTTTAGCTCAGATGCAATAAGTTTTACTCAATTATTGGATTAAATTTTAAAGTAACAAAATATCTCATGAGGCTTCAAACTACAGTATAACTGTCTTAACTCTTTCCTCTATAGGCTATTTTTAGACCCAACCTCTTTGAATTGAATCTGCCCAAAAGGAGCATTTACTACAGAAAACTAAAATTTTAGAATTTTGTAGTTTGAAACCATTGTGATAAATAGAGCATTTGCTCCTATAGGAACAAAATTTAATGCTGTATTTATCACCATGGTTTCAAGAAGTGGTTATTACAGAGGCGTAGAAAGGCGTATTTATGGAGGAAAGGGTTAGGTAACCATTGTTTTATTGAACATAGGAGTCTTACAGCAGATGATTCCTAAATGCAGGGCAAATTTAAGCAACCATTCATTTATTGAACATAGGAGTCTTAAAAAACCCAGCAAATGGTTGCTTAATGCAGGGTAACATTAATGCAGAAAGCTCCTATTGGACCTTTTGCATTACCTTTGACCTGCTTTAAGCTACCACCTTGTCTTAAAGAACCATGATTAGACCTTTTTAATGGTTTCTTAACTCTTACCCTGTTCAATATTCATGTAAGAAATAATGATTTTATGAATACTTTGTTATCTGATTTTAATAATGGCATAATTATGTATACAGGATACTTTGGTATTGGTAGTAACCAGTCAGATCTAATATAATTGCACAAGCAAACAGAGCAGACTCTGATCAGACAGCTCATATAGGAGGCGTCCAATTAGGGTCAGTTCTGCTGGCTTATGGTATGATATAGATCTAACTCTACAACTCCTGTCTGATGCAAAATGTCCTGTGTTTATATGCCGTTATAAAAAAATAATTATATTCATGATATCATAATTTCTTACATGAAAATTTAATGAGTAAACTTTAAAGAGTTAACCCTTTACTTCATAAATATGCTTTGCTACGCCTTTGCAAACAGATTATACCCAGATCAGAGGGTTCTTGTAGGAGCTATCCGATCAGGGTCTGCTCTGTTTGCTTATGATATCGTTCTGCTGTTTCTGCCATGGCCAGAATTCCTGTGTCCTTGTGCTATTATAAAAATTAAAAATTAATGCAATTAATATTCTTGATGTTATTTCTTGCATAAATATTATTCATGGAGTAAAGGGTTAAATAAAAATGTTTATTATCATGACAAGTAGACGAGAATCAGAACTGCAACATACAAGCAAACTGTAGTCCTTGTGCAGGGAGCTTCTGGGAGAGTCCTCTGCTACAGCCAGAGCAACAGATAAAGGTGTATACCCAAATACTAAAATTGTCAATTCTCCACCAAACCCTGTACTGTGACCATTCTTTAGAATCGTCTCGAAGAGTATAGGGTTTGATGGAGAAGTAAAGGAGCTATTATTGAAAATGTTTAAATTTACGCTTCTTATCTGGAGCTCTGTACAGCTCTGCACAATTTGTCATTCAAAATTTGGAGCAATTGTTTCGTACTGAATTGGCAGCCGCACTACTTTTTGACAATTTCGCTCTTGAATATTCATGTTAGATATAATGATGACATGATATTAGCTGAATCTATCTGATCCTACAGTTTTTGTCTAAGCCAACATTTAACTTTTAAATGTTTACTGCATAAAAATTAAGTTAATGAATATTCATGAAGTGTCTATGATCATTTCAAGCCTAAATGATCATTAGGAAAAGGGTTAAAGAGTTGTATGTGTACTTGCAGACTATGACACAGACGAGGAGACAGACCAGCTGCTGGAGAAACAGTACCAGGGGAACCAGTATGTGGACATTCCCGAGCTTACCCACCCACCAGTCAACAGGAGTGCACAGGTATCAAGCCCATGAGCAGTCTAATCTTGGATCAAGATCATATTCTTAAAAATCATGTCTGATCAGGCTCAAAGTCATTTGCCATGAAGCCAATAATACCTTAAAGCAATACTAAGCGCATAAAGATTGAAAATAAAGCAAATTGAAAGTTGAGCAGACAGTTTCATAACAAGATATTGTTTTTATCATCCACTGTTTAGCATTGTCTGTCCATCAGTGGATAAGCTGATATCACATGAAATACTGTAGCAATCCACCAACAACTGAAAGCAAAATGACAACCTGTTGTTACTCGTTATTTTCAAAACACTGTTTTACGTAAGAGATTGGAAGCCATACTGTATAGGCAGTGTATGAATAAGTGGATGATGCACACAAACTGCTGTCACAATCCAATTCATAGCAGAGTTATGGCCCTTTGTTACTTTCAGATATCCTTTTTATGCCCTCCATCACATTTTTAGGGGTGACTTATTAAGGTCATACACCAAGGTCAGAGGCCAAATTACAGGTCAAATTTAGATTGGGGGTAATTTTGTCGTCATTCAACATACATTCTTCAAACTTGGCATGCATGTGCAACTAATTAATATGGAGGCGAACATTTTTAGGTGTGACTTATTAAGGTCAAGGTCATACATCAATGTCAAAGGTCTTATCGGGGACATAGTGTTTCAAAAACACATCTTGTTTATGCAGGAAGTTTATTCAAGCCACATATATTAATAAAATCTGACCAACCAGTTCCAATATGACTCTAGACAAAATTCCTGCTTGAAAGGACTA
The DNA here is from genome assembly GCA_963576725.1 of Azorinus chamasolen. NCBI lineage: Eukaryota > Metazoa > Mollusca > Bivalvia > Cardiida > Solecurtidae > Azorinus > Azorinus chamasolen. The sequence continues at coordinate 43,843,010 of OY755239.1, forward strand.
TTTGAAAGTAACAAAGCCATATGTGCTATTAATCGATGGATCACAACAGCGTTTGATGTGCATCATCTGCTTAACCTTATATGTACATGTATTACCACTAAGTTTCAATGAAATCTGAATGTGCTGTTCCAACATGCAGCTTGGTATGAATTAAATGAATGATTCATGTGAATGACCATTACAATCTTTGCATGCAAACAATTTGTATCCAGATGAGACACAGCATAATGTGGTGTCTCATAAAGTTCCAAACTATTTACCATATTTTTGTAAAGAAATAAGAGAAATTTTATTTAAAGAATTTAAGCAGATGACAATTGTTATAGACGAAAAATTACTAAGTATACAAAGGAAGGTGTTCGTCCAGAGCAGTAAATAGGTACTTGTTGGTCACCTTGCATTGAAACTTTGTAGGTATGTACATTATCATAGGATGTTGATACACGTCTATGTTGATGCAATCCACCTGCTTTTTGCAGAATTGTGTCACTTTGTAACTTTCAAATAACCTTTTTACGTATGATTTTTTTCTGTCTGGAGCCATATCTAGGTAGTGGTTGGTCAGATGTCATTGAAACTTGATTCAAATATACCGTATTATCTCTAATAAATGTTCCATGGGGAGTTACTTTTCTTAAAAGGAGATTGTACACAGGTTGTTTGCTTATTACAGAATGAAAGCAATGTAGAAAGCTCCTAGTGGAGTTTTCTGCATTGTTTTCAGTCTGCGTTAAGCTACCACCTGTATTTTGAAAAACCTATATTTTGATGCCCCCCAACGCTTGCTTGTTGGCATACAGTAATAGAACTGTCCATGTGTGTGTCCATTTATCTGTGATAAATTTGCCAAATTTGGTGTGTGTGTGTACATCTTGGGAATTCAGGTCACACTGCAACATACATTTCAATGTTGTTGCTTTGCTTTGGGGGCATTTGTCACCTACTGTGACATTTTTAGCTCGTCTGTTTCGAAGAAACATTGAGCTATTGTGATCACTAGGTCCTAGGTGTTGTTGGCATTGTTGTAGGCGTTGGCATCGATGGTGGCGAAGTGCAAAAACTTTATTGTAGCTGATTAATCAAAAAGTATAAGAGGTATCAACATGAAATTTCATAGGTTTGTAGATCTCTTTGAGAAGAAGTATATGCAGTGGACAGGAACCAATACAGACGAGCGTTGCCGCCGCACACGGCTCTTGTTCTTGTTTATCATAACATAACAGAGTAGTAAACACATATTCATAGCATCTTCCGAAAGAACAAAAAAAATCTGCCATGTCCATTTTGGCAATGTTTTTGGCAACAAGTGTGTTCGTATTGCAGAGACGATGATTCCACTGAACAGGCTAGCAATAATTAATTTAAATGTTTGGGTTTATAAACAATTTAACCAGAGCAAGATTTTCAACAAATATTTAACAATTTGAAATTCCCTGGAGGTGTCTCATTGCGTTTTTGTTCTTAACCCTTTCCCTCATATAAACGTGTTTTTACGCATTTGCAAACAGAGTAGAACCAGATCAGGAGCCGTCTGATCAGGGTCTACTCTGTTTGCTAGAGGAATTTGAAAGATCTGTTTCTTTTCTTTCTAAAATGGCTACAATGTTCCATCTTCCATATTTCATTATAACTATTTTGTCCATGAATATTCAGTGAGTATTGAAATTTGGAATAACATAGAACAGGGAAAGGGTTAATCTAAAAGCATGATAGATATGCTTTGCTACATTGTTGTTAATATGCTCTGAGCTTGAACTCATGATAAAAGTAATTGATCATGGCATATGAACACAGAACATGTGACTCAGACTGAAACTATAGAATCAAATCTATAATATTATACCATAAAGCAAACAGAGCTGACCCTGATCAGACGACTCCTATAGGAGATATCTGATATGGATAGTCTCTGTTTGCAAAGGCATGAAAAGGCATTGGTATGTTAAGCTATGCAAACTGTTGTAAAAGTGAGAGTTGCTTCTGAATATTTAGAGCAAATCGGGTTAACCCATTCCCTTATAATGACGCCTTTTGACGCCTCTGTAAAACATTTTGAAACCATTGTGATAAATAGAGCATTTGCTCCATAGGAGCAAATGCTCTAATTATCACAATGGTTTCATAACTCCATAATTCTAATAAAATTCCTTTTTACTAGTAAATGCTCCTTTTCAGTAGATTTTATTCAGAGGTTGGGTCTAAAAATAGTCTATGAGAGAATGGGATAATGGTCAAAGAAAGATAATGTATGCAGTTTGATACTTTGAAAAGAAAAGTCAGGATATCAGTACATAGGCATCTTGCATGTTCAGTAGAACCTCTACATACAATGTAGCGACAATTACATGAAAAAAACAAACTTGAATAATTAAATATAAATATATTTATATAGCCTCATATAAATGGCTTTTTACGCCTTTGCAAACAGAGTTGACCCAGGTCAGAAGGCTGTCTGATCAGGGTCTGCTCTGTTTGCTTATGGGCTTGTATAGATTTGATTCCACAGTTTCATCCATGGCCAAAATGTCTAGCATTTATGTACCATTATAAAATATAATCGGATTGAAATTCACGATGTCATTATTTCTTGTACAAGTATTAATGGAGTAAAGTTAAAAGCAGGTTATAAACCTTTAACCCATTCCCTCATAGGCTATTTTTAGATCCAACCTCTTTTAACTCTTTGCACGCTAGCGGTGAAACTGTGATTACCTATCCAAACAGTTTGGATCCAGATGAGACGCCGCATAATGCGGCGTCTCATCAGGATCCAAACTGTTTGTCATCTTGATCATATTTTTATGAAGAAATTAGAGAAAAGTTATTTTAAGAATTGAAGCAGACGACAATTGTTGCAGACGAAAATTACTTAGCGTGCAAAGAGTTAATAAAACTATCAAAAAGGAGCATTTACTAAGGAAAAGGAAAACTTTACAATTGTGTAGTTATGAAACCATTGTGATAAATAGAGCATTATATTTTGCTCTCTATTTATCACAATGGTTTCAAAAAGTGACTTTTATAGAGGCGTAGAAAGGCGTATTTATGGATGAAAGTGTCAAACTGATTAATATTCATATATGAAATGATTACATCATGAATATTAACCGTTTGTTCCATAAATATGCCTTTCTATTGGAGCTATCTGGGTCTTCTCTGTTTGCTAGGGTGTAGACAAGTTTATTTATAGAGTAAAAGGTTAATTTTATATACACCAGAAAATGCAGAAATAAGGGATAGGTCTCTTGCATCTATAGGCTTTCAGAATAAGATTTACAAGAGGAATCTTAGTGTTAAATTAGCTTCCCTAAATTAAACTCAATATGAAATCAGCAAAATTGTTGTCTGTTACAAAAATCCTCCATTGTTTCTCAAAAACCATAACGAATGTCAAAGCAGTTTGGCAGAAAGGCATTTTTATGGAGTAAAGGGTTAAACCTAGAGGATCTCCCTGAGGAGCTCATGCTTATGGCATGTTTACCTTTGATCTCTTTTATACTGCAAGGATTATTCTTTTAACTTTTTACTCTATCAATACACCTGTTTATGCTTTTGCAAACAGAGTACACCCAGGTCAGATGCCTCCAATAGAGGCCATTATATCAGAGTCTGCTCTGTTTGCAAATGGAATTATATAGAACTGGGTCCATGCTTATAAAATGTTTAGTTGAGTCTGAGATCGTTCTCAAGGTTTTGATTGGTCAGATTTGAGCCAAAGGCTCAAATCTGACCAATCAAAAGCTTGAGAACTCAAATCTGACCAATCAAAAGCTTGAGAACGAAACTCAGACTCAACTAAAAGTTTTATAAGCATGAACCCTGATTTCTACAGGTTCTGCCATGGCTGAAATATCCTGTGCTCCTGCACCATTATAAAATTAGTCTAATATCCTAGTCCAAATTTCAATACCTACTGAACATTCATGGAAAGTATAGTTACAACGAAATATGGAAGGTAGAACATTGTAGCCATTTTAGAAAGTAAAGAAACATCTTTTCAAATTCCATAAGCAAACAGAGCAGACCTACAATGTTTATATGAAGGAGAAGGTCATTTTTCTTACATAAATATTCATGGAGGAAAGCGTTAAACAAAGATGGACTCTACATTTAAATTTCAGCAGTCAAATGGTGTTATAGACACATTTTAATGCCTTTGTAAAGAGAGTAATGCCTCTGCAAAGAGAGTAGACCCAGATCAGATGGCTTCTGCAAGAGCTCTCTGATCAGGGTTTGCTATTTTTGCTTATAGAATATCTTGGATCTGATTCCAGATTATTTTTCATTGCAATGCAGCAATAGAAATTCAGTTGATTATTATTAATAATACTTGGAGTCTTGAATAAAAGGGTTAACCTTTTCCCTGTTTAACCCTTTTGGCGCCAAATTTCTAATTGTTGTCTGCAGTCCAAGTTTGTTAAATCATTCAGTAAAATAAGGAAATGAGATAAATAAATGCAACTTTCATAGGAATAATGCAAAAATATAGAAATAGAGATTGAGACAAATAATGAAATCCCTGATCAGACACCGCCTTGAAAAGGCGGCGTCTGATCTGGGACTGCACTATTTGTCGTGGTGCATTTATGGCGGCGGTGAAAGGGTTAATATCTATTCAAGATTTCTTTACCTCATGAATATTCCTGGGCAGAATCAATAAAATGGAAAATGGGAAAGAAAATTTACCATTCTGGAAAGTGCATAATCATATCTGTGAATTCCAATAAGGCTTTGTTAGGGTCCCCTCATCTGAATATTTTCCTGTGATGTTTGTTCACAGTGCTTGACGTTTACAAGGCCATGGTATATACATGTATCACAATATGTGAATCTGAGATACTGATTTCCTTTCCTCAACTCCTTTCAAATAGCATTGCAAGCAATGTAGATCCAGACTGGTGGTAACTCACTGTTCTGTGTATACCTGCACTGTTTGACTATACATGGTTTATAAATGTTAATACCCAATCTCTGTGTCTTTTACTCTCTGTTAGTTGTAAAATATGATATAATAAGTATTTAAAATTCCAGTAACTCATAACACTTGTCAAACTATATGTTTTGAGTCGAAAAGAAATGCATTATTAACAAAAATCACGTGAACAATTATCTCATAATAACTGTATATAGTTATGTAAAGACGATGTATTATGTACAAGTCTGAATAAAATATTGTTCTGTTCTGTTCATAAGCAAACAGGGCAGACCCTGATCAGACAGCTCCTTTAGGAGTTGTCTGATCTGGGTCTACTGTGTTTGCAAATGTGTGGAAAGGCGTTTATATGAAGGAAAGGGTTAAATTTAGTACATTATCATTTCAGGCTGAGAAGAGAAGATCGAGAGCCAAGGAAGGTAAGATATTATATGATGAAGGCTTTCAGCAGATTCTTTTCAAAGTATACTAATATCTACACACGCACTACACTAACTTGTTAGTCATTCATTCTTTTCTATTTTAAGCCTGCATATTACATGACACTTGATGGCTGCCGATCAGACAGCATGTTACTTCTGATGTGTCCTTTAACCATCCTTTGTCAAGTTTTAACCTCACCCCCCACCCCCACCCCTCCCACCCCCACTCCCGCGGACCAAAGGGGGGCATATTGTTTTTGCTCTGTCTATCTGTTGGTTGATTGGTTTGTCCCCAACTTAAAGTTGGCGATAATTTTGACGCCATTTAACATGTATGCTTCAAACTTGGCATGCATGTGCAACTTATCTTTAGGGGTGACTTATTAAGGTTGAGGTCATACATCGAGGTCAAAGTTCATATTGGGGGCATAGTGTTTCACAAACACATCTTGTTAAAAGTATTTAAATACACTTTATTATGGATAAGAAAGGTCAATGTTACTGAGGTTATAGATATGTTTGATGTGATACCCTTCCTTCTTCTGTCATCTGTTATCATATTAACCTTTTCCCTTTTGAATATTCATGTAAGAAATAATGAAATCATGAATATTTAATAGTTGAATTATTATGATATGATATGGACACAGGATTGTATGGTGTTGGAAGAAAATGTAGCATCAGGTCTAAATTTATAAGCTGCAGAGCAGACACTGATCAGATGGCTCCTAATTGAGTCATTTGTTCTGGGTATACTCTGCAAAGTTGTGAAAAAGTGTGTATATGAGGGAAAGGGTTAATGCTGCTCTTTACCATGGTGTCAGGTAATGATGCCTTTTGACACTTTTGCAAACAGAGAGACTCATGTCAGAATAGCTTCTGTAGGAGCCATCTGATCAGGATCTGCTATGTTTGATTATGGAATGATATAGATCTGATTCTGTAGTGTCTTGCATTGCCAAAAACTTGTGTGTGAATATTCCAATGAAAAATTTTAACCAATAAATATTCATGATGTCATTATATCTTTCATGAATATTCATCGGGTAAAGGGTTGAACTTATTTAACCCTTTCCCTCATATAAACACCTTTTCATGCATTTGCAAACAGAGAAGACCCAGATCAGATGGCTCCTATAGGGTCTGCTCTGTTCGCTTATGGAATAATGATTTAGCATAAATGCCATGTGTTCATTTATCATTATACAGATTAATCTAATAAATATTCATGATGTCATTTCCTCTTGCATGAATAGTGAACAGGCAAAGGGATAATTTGGACTACAAAATTTTAATTTGTTTTAAATACTAGGGCACCCAATTTCCCCTCCCCACTGGTTGGTAATGCTACACTGTTTGAAGACTTCTTATAATTCAACCCTTGCCCTGTTTAAGAGTTATTCAAGATTTTTTTACCTCATGAATATTTATGGACAGAATCAATGAAATGGAACATGGACAAGGGGATTTTTTGACTGATGTGGAAACTGTAATCAGGGTCCATGCTTATAAAGCTTTTAGTTGAGTCTGAGTTTCGTTCTCAAGCTTTTGATTGGTCAGATTTGAGTTCTCAAGCTTTTGATTGGTCAGATTTGAGCCAGAGGCTCAAATCTGACCAATCAAAAGCTTGAGAACGTACTCAGACTCAACGAAAAGTTTTATAAGCATGGACCCAGATCTATAAATTTCCATAAGGAAACAGCAGACCCTGATCAGATGGCTCCTACAGGATTCATCTGATCTGGGTCTATTCTGTTTACAAAAAAGGAGAACCATGTTGATGTCCAAATATTATGGCTACCTGCATTATGCTTATATAATTATGAAGACACTGAATTTGATAATTTCCCCGCAAATGAAGTTTAGTGGAGGGGGGGATATGAGAGTGAGATTAGTCATTGTAAGCTGAAACACTTAATCTTTTTCTCCATAATAACACCATTTCGCACCTTTGCAAGCAGAGTAGGCCCAAATCAGACGGTTCCTGTTGGAGCCGTCTGGTCAAGGTCTGCTCTGTTTGCTTATGCATTGATATATATCTGATTCTACAGTTTTCCTCTAAGTCAACCATTCCCCTGAATGTTTTATATTACTAAGATAATGTTAATGAATATTCATGAAATGATTAGTTTGTGCATAAATGTTCATTAGGGAAAGGGTTAATGGAGATATGTATGCCATTACTGTGTTTTGTTCGGATGGATTGTGACAGAGCGTTGTCAGCAACCAACATTTCTGTTCGTTTTTCTGTTGGTTTTGTTACAGATATGGCCCTTTTATTCAAAATAACACTTACTCTGACAAGAGCTTGTGTGGGTGTATTAATCACTTTCACTGATAATTCTAGTAGCTCTTATCCTATGGGATTTTAATAATTTCCTTGTAATATCTAAAGCAAAATGTCATGACAGTAGTGTTTAGATTTTAATGGCTATTTTTCCATCACGATTTTGAAAAAATGAAACACCAAAAACCCATAATTTTCATTTCCAGAAAATGGAAACTTAATCCGCAATTAAAACTTTCATAACCATTATTTAGCCCTCTACTGCATATATAATTATGGTTTTTTATGCCTTTGCAAACAGTAGACCCAGATCAGATGGCTCCTGTAGGATTAGAGTCTACTCTGTTTGCATATGATATAATAAACATCTGATTTTATGCTTTCACGAAAATCAAAAGGATTTCGATTTTGATACAATTTTACTGAAATGCCATGGTTGATTGTTCACCAAATTCCATTTAATTATGCTCATATCATTATAATCATTGCCACCTATGGGCTGAGCAATTTTTCAATAGGCAGCTGTATGACTAAATATCTGATTTCAAAATAACTTCCTTGGTCGATCATTTTTCAAAGTAGTTTCTTATCATTTTAAGTATAAAGCACGCAGGGGTCTTAGGCAGGGTTAGTTTTCAATATATGGCAATACAGGTATAAATCAAAATCTGTCTTCTCGCAAACTGCTGGTCCATATATGGCATTACAAGGATACTTTCAAAACTTACTTTATCAAATTGAAATGCAGCAGCCTGAAAATTTAGTAGGTCACTTGGCCTATTAACCAGGTGAGCAGTAAAGGGCCATCATGGCCCTCTTGTTTAACCCTTTCCCTCATATAAACGTGTTTTCACGCATTTGCAAACAGAGTAGACCCAGATCAGATGGCTCCTAGAGGAGCCGTCTGATCAGGGTCTACTCTGTTTGCTAATAGAATTTGATAGATCTGTTTCTTTGCTTTCTAAAATGTCTTCAATGTTACATCTTCCATATTTCTTTTTGACTACTTTCTTAATGAATATTCAGTAGGTATTGAAATTTGTAATAAACATAGAACAGGGAAAGGGTTAGATATAAGGGTTACTTTATGTCCAGAGTGTTAAATGCTTTGAATGTTTGGAACGACTTAACTGACACTTGCAAACTGTCTAGTCGCTGATAAGAGGGCTTCTGCAGAAGTCCTCTGATTAGGATCTCCACTGTTTGACATTCTTAGTCTCTCAGCAATTAATGTGGATCCTGATGAGATGCAGAGTGATGTGGCGCCTCATCAGGATTGAGACTGTTTGACACTCCTAGTCAGTCAGAATACATGTACAATGAAAACATTGACTTTCTCTGTACCATAGAACAACATTTTTGCAGACTATTTTCTTAGTTTGGAAATACCGGTAGTCAATTCTACTCAGATGTTCATCTGTGCATGATATCATGCAATTTGCTCCATGCACGGAAAAAACCCTAGGGACTTCTTCCACTTGTAATATTAGTTGGACATCGTGATATAAACTGAAACACTTTTAACCCTTTACTCCAGATTAAATTCTTTTGCAAACAGTGTAGACCCAGATCTGATGGCTCCTAGATGGTCTGCTCTGTTTAATTATGGAATAATATAGAATGATATGATTTTACAGTTTTTGCCATGGCTAAAAATTCCCAGTGTTCTTTAGCAGCTATAAAAATTCAGTTAATTGATATTCTTGATGTCATTATTTCTAGCATGAATGTTCGTTGAATAAAGGGTCAAAGCGACACAAAACCCCACATTCTTTATATACACAACTTGTTATTTCACTTTGAATATGTTAATATTCTCGTAGAGAATAGAATCAGGTCAATATTATTTAATAAGCAGAGAAGATCCTGATTAGATGACTTATATAGGAGCCATCTGATCTGGGTCTATTCTGTTTGCAAAGGAGTCAAAAGATTTATCTATGGTGGAAAGATTTAGGAGTGTCATGTGCCTCGAGGTTCCTTGACTTATATTGCTAGTCTACACTGTCTTCCTCCTTTACACTGTCTTCCTCTTTTGGGACTATGTATTGAGTTAGGATTTTTACCCATTTTGAAAGCTGCATCATTTTGGCAATATACAAGGCCATATACAATACTTTGGACATAAAGAGAAAGGCTATAGCAAAAAACGTCTTCTATAAATGTTACGTTGTGCTAGAAATGTCAGTAAATGATGAAGGACTGGCTCAGTTAACCACTGATATTACAGTTTTATCTGCTGCAGATGTCTGTATTGGCACTGAACGTGGAATAGGCCCTTTCCTTGTACTGGAATATTCATGAAGTACTTTAGTCGGTGTACTATAATCCAGAGATAGTAATGGTCCATAATTATTTAACCCTTTCAATGTTGGGAATAAATAAAGCTATGTTTGTAAACAATGTAGACTAAGATAAAATCCCTATAGAAGGAACTACATATTTTGATAGAAGATCCCCTCTGAAAACTCAATACATTTTGGAGATACATCCCTGGTGCACAAACTGCATAATTTTAACTCTTTCCCTGTATTATGTTTATTTCGAATTTCAGTACCTACTGTATAGTCATTGAAAAAATAGTTATAATGAAATATGGTCGTTGGAGCATTGGAGTCATTTTAGAAACTAAAGAAACAGGTCTTTCAAATTCCATTACCAAACAGAGCAGACCCAGATCAGACAAATCATATAGGAGCTGTCTGATCTGGGTCTACTCTGTTTGCAAGTGCATGAAAACACGTATATGAAGGAAAGGATTAACCCTTTCAATTCTGGATTTTCAGAGTGGAATAGTTCATCAGTATGAAAGATGGTAGAGGGTTTTGAATGACAAACCGTGCAATCTCTGATCAGAGAGTTTCTCAAGGAGCCCTCTGATCTGGGTCTACACTTTGCAAATGCCGGTCATGTGCATGTCTGCATTCATAGGGTTTAAAAATAGTTTGGATTTGACGGCATTAACGTGGTTGCTTGAAGTCATGACTTTATCGTGACCATGCAGTCATGACTTTATTGTTGGATACTGTTTGCTTATGCTCCCATAAGGTGGAAGGCATATGGTATATCCTTGCTCTTGTCTGTTCATCCATCCATCCGTACAGCTGTCTGTCCAATTCCTGTCCAATTCCTCATACATTTACTTCAAAATTTCATTGATGAACATTGGTTTGATGATACTTGTGAAGAAAGGAATTGTTTGCTCTGACCATTTTTACCAGAGTTTGAAATTTTCTTCACTATGTGAGATATAGTGAAAAAAAGCTTGGGTGTCCAACTCCTCACATTCCATTGGGAGGAATTATTTCAAACTGTTAGAGGTTAATGACCTTGATGTGAAGATGGTCATAAAGAAGAGAATATTTGCTCAAATTATTTTTACCAGAGTTATGGGATTTTGAAATTTTCTTCACTGTATAAGATGTATAACTCCTCGTGCTCCATTGGGAGGAATTATTTCAAAATTTCACAAATACACAACCTTGATGTGAAGATTGCTTTAAAGAAGCGAAATTTTGCTGCGACCATTTTTTTCTGTAGAATCAGATCTATATTATTTCGTAGGCAAACAGATCAGACCCTGATCAGACCTCTCCAATAGAAGCCATCTGATCTAGATCTATTCTAATGCAAAAGCATCAAAAGGCGTCTCTGAAGAAAATGGTTAGGGCAAAATGAACATTTTCAAACAATGTAGACCCAGATCGACTGCATCGTTTCTTCATCGCATCTGGTTAGAGTCTATAGTGTGTTCTGCAAACAGTGCAGACTTTAAGTTTTATCAAACACTGTATCCCAATATGGAAGTTGATCTAGGTCTACATGTGTGTGAAATTTGACTGTGTTCATGTGCCCTATTTCCCGTTAGGTTAATGTTACAAAGTGTTTTGTTTTTAAAGCCATAGCATTGTTGAACTAATCCTGAACATTTTACTCCATCTACACACAGTTTTATGCCGTTGCAAACAGAGTAGACCCAGATCAGACCACTCCTGTAGGAGCAGTCTGATCAGGGTCTGCTCTGTTGCTTATGAAATATTAAAGATCTGATTATACAGATGCTGTCTTGGCCAAACATTTCTATGTCCATATGTCATTATAAAAATTAATCTAATTAATATTCATGATGCCATTTGTTCTTACATAGTAATTAAATATAGAGTTAATATTTCAGAATTACAGTAAAACCGCTCTATAACGGCCACTAAATTACATCAAGTATTTTGTTTTAAAGGCAGGTGGCTGCTTATAGCAAGGTTCACCTTGCTTTAACCAGCCACCTGCCCTAAATACCAACTAATTAACACAATTTAGTGGCTGTTACAGAGAGGTTTTATTGTATTCAACACCATTTTCTAGTATGTGTATATTCATATTTTCATATTCTCCCTGTGGATTTGCCATCTACTAACATAACCCCTCAAATGCTTGGGTAAGTTGTGTCGAGCAATGCTTATTATTGCCGCTTAATGCCTTAATAGTTCTTTTTTACAGATTGTGTTGTTTCATTGTATTCTTTTCCATGTTGCATCTACATATTCGTATGTGGCCAGGGTCGGGGCAAAGGATAATGACACTGGGACACCTGTTAACAGTGCATTCAAACTCTAAAACTAGTCCAGATCTATATTTTTTTGCAGCTGTAGGCTTGTAGTGGGAGGCTTAGTTTTTATTCTGACTGGTGACCAAACGGTGTAGGACCTGATCATATGTTGCAATGTAACCTTGCAACTCATCTGGATCTTCACTGTTTTGCAAATGAAAGAGAATTTCTGAGTTTGAGTCTGAGTTCATTTCCAAGCATCAGTATAGTCAGATTTTCAGTTGAACCAAAAATCTAACCAATCAGATGCTTGAGAATCAACTTAGACTCAAGTAAATGTTATACACTTATAATCAAGATTAACCCATGACCCTGTTCATATAGGTACATGTAATTTATTTATATTCAAGGGTGAGTTTTTTTCATGGCTTTCTTCATTTTGTTCACATTGTTGTCATCATTTTAAATTTCTTTTATTACTTAACACATACAGTATACTCCCATGGTGCAAAGAATATAGCATATAGTGTTACCATTAACCCTTTCCCTCATGAATATTCATGTAAAGAAATAATGACTTGGCATGGCAGAAAACTGTAGAATCAGATCTATATAATTGTCATAAGCAAACTGAGCAGACCCTGATCAGACGGCTCCTACAGGAGCCGTGTGATCTGGCTCTACTCTGTGAGTAAAGCTGTTTGGAGCTGTCTCTGCGAGGAAAGGGTTAATCACTATCTATTGTATATCTATCTATCAGTCTTCAAAAGATGGTTTCTAATATGATCACCCTAACTACTCATCAAGTATTTGGACAAACTTAATGCATATGGTGCAGACCGAGATCAAACTCCTCCTGAAGGAACAGTTTGATCAGGGTCGACACTATATGCTACTATGTCAGTCTTACAGTCTCAGAATGATCCCAATTTAACTTATGGATTGAGAGGGGAGACCAGGCGTCTTAACCCTTTACTCCATCAATATTCATGTAAAAATAATGACACCATGAATATTATTTAGGTTAATTGTCATGAACACAGAAACAGTACAGTCATATCTGTATCATACCATAAGCAAACAGAGCAGACCCTGATCAGATGGTTCCTACAGGAGCCATCTGATCTGGGTCTACTCTGTTTGCAAAGGCGTAGAAAAGCATATTTATGGAGTAAAGGGTTAATATAGGGTAATTAGAGCAAGTACAGTACTATAGAAAAGTTTGGTGGAATTGGTGCCTACTTTACATACTGAAGTACGACGTGAAAGCTCTCTAAATATGATAATATTATAGGCAGGCTTTGATATTATATGCAGTATTCCATTAACATTTCTATTTTTTATGCCACCCTTTTAACAAAAGGGGCTATATTTTGCACCTGTCGGCTGGTCGGTACTTTTGGTGACCAAATGGTTTCTGATCAGTAACTCATCAACCTTTTCATCTAGAGTCCTCATATTTGCATCATTATGAGTACATGACCTCTATTGATTTGTTAAAGGTCAAGGTCAAACTTCAAGGTCAAATTAAAACTAATGCAATGGTTTCAAATGGTTTCTGATCAATAACACCTAGAGTCCCCATGGAGAGTTTTTTCATGATAAGTAGATGACCCTCACCAATTATTAATGCCAGGAGGTGAATTATAAAAATCAAATGTCAAGGTTGCAGGTCAGATTTCTTAAACAATAAAGTTGGCCATAACTTTGAAGTATTAGAAAAATATACTTCATCTTTGGCATATATACTCATATCACGAAGTTTCAGCATTTGAGAGGGATCATGTCAAGGTCAAACTTCAAGGTAATTTCCTAATACTTTGGCATGCATATTGGTCTCAGGAAGCTTCAATGTTTGAGTGGTGCCCTGTCAGGTCACACTTTAAGGTTAAAAGTCAAGATTATAGGACTGCTACTATTTAGGGGGGAGTGGAAGGGGGGGGGGGGGGGCATCTGTTGTTTAAAATCTTTCTACACCCTATGTCATACAAGCCTTTTAACATTTAGATATTGTTCAAACTTTGTTTTACTTTCAGAGCTGTTGTTTTAAATCTTATTTTATGTTTAGAATGCATTAGTGTTAATGCTTTACTCAGTAGATACACCTTTTAATGTCTTTGCAACAGAGTGGACCCAAATCAGGTATCTCCTGTAGAAACCATCTGCTGTGGGTCTGCTTCGTTTGCTTATATAGATCTGATTCTACAGTTTCTGCTGTGGCCAAAAATTCCATCCTTCATATGCCACTATAAAAAATCAATTAATGAATATTCCTGATGTCATTATTTCTTATATGAATATTCATGAAATATTGGGTTAAATAAGAGGCAGACTGATCTTTCTTATTTCTGATTTTTCCACCAATCCCTATCTTCCTGATTATAAAATCTAATTAATATGACTAAGAGTGGGTTTAGCAGAGAAATAGGCACAGAAAACAGTTTACTTAGCTTTCCCTTTATTCCATGAATATTTATGTAAAGTAATAATGAATATTAATTTGATTAATTGTTATAATATCACATGAACACAGGAATATTTGTCAATTTGCAGAAACTGTAGAATCATATCTATATTATACCATAAGCAAACAGAGCAGACCCTGATCAGACGGCTCTTGTCTGTCTGATCTAGGTCTACTTTGTTTGCCAAGGTGTAGAAAGGCGTATTTATTGAGTAAAGGATTAATACGCCTCCTATCTACAGCTGTGTGAAATCAAAATGGGATTGTTGGCTATTGGGATGTCATTTATACCAAGCATTATACTTGGTGACAGGTTTAACCCTTTCCCTGTTCTCTGTTGATTTCAAATTTCAATACCTACTTAATATTCATGGGCAAAATAGTTACAATGAAATATGGAAGGTGGAATATTGTAACCATTTTAGAAACTAAAGAAACAGATCTATGAAATTCCATTAGCAAACAGAGGAGACCCTGATCAGACGGCTCCTCTAGGAGCCGTCTGATCTGGGTCTTCCCTGTTTGCAAATGCGTGGAAAGGCATTTATATGAGGGAAAGGGTTAAGTGTTGGTTTTTTATATGCAGTCTCTTTTATTCAAGTTTGCATGCTTGATGTTCAGAAGCATATGGGAAGTTTAGGTTTCTAAAATTCACTGTTGTGGTTTTGCAAATAATCAGAGCACGCTGAAGATTTATTGTTGTGTGTAATTGTTTTAAGCTCACCTGGCACAAAGTGCCAAGGTGAGCTATTGGGATGATCCTATGTCCGGCGTCGTGCGTCGTGCGTATGTGCGTTGTGCGGCGTCCGTCGTGCGTACATGCGGGCGTCAACAATTTACTTAAGCATCTTCTTCTCTGGAACTACAAAGCCAAGAGCTTTGATATTTGGTATGTAGTATGATGTAATGGTCCTCTACAAAGATTGTTCAAATTATGTCCCCCGGGCCAAAAATGGCCCCGCCCAAGGGCTTATCAGTTTTTCATAGGAAAATCTTGAAAAATCTTCTTCTCTGAAACTGTAAGGCATAGACCTTTGATATTTGGTATGTAGCATCATCTAATGGTCCTCTACTAAGATTGTTCAAATTATGACCCCTGGGCCAAAAATGGCCCGCCCCGGGGCTTATCAGTTTTTCATAGGAAAATCTTTAAAAATCTTCTTCTCTGAAAATGTAAGGCATAGACCTTTGGTATTTGGTATGTAGCATCATCTAATGGTCCTCTACTAAGATTGTTCAAATTATGACCCCTGGGCCAAAAATGGCCCCGCCCCAGGGCTTATCAGTTTTTCATAGGAAAATCTTTAAAAATCATCTTCTCTGAAACTGTAAGGCATAGACCTTTGATATTTGGTATGTAGCATGATCTAATGATCCTCTACTAAGATTGTTCAAAGTATGACCCCTGGGCCAAAAATGGCCCCACCCCGGGGCTTATCAGTTTTTCATAGGAAAATCTTTAAAAATCTTCTTCTCTGAAAGTGTAAGGCATAGACCTTTGGTATTTGGTATGTAGAATCATCTAATGGTCCTCTACTAAGATTGTTCAAATTATGACCCCCAGGACAAAAATGGCCCCGCCCCAGGGCTTATCAGTTTTTCATAGGAAAATCTTTAAAAATCTTCTTCTCTGAAACTGTAAGGCATAGACCTTTGATATTTGGTATGTAGCATCATCTAATGGTCCTCTACTAAGATTGTTCAAATTATGACCCCTGGGCCAAAAATGGCCCCACCCCGGGGCTTATCAGTTTTTCATAGGAAAATCTTTTAAAATCTTCTTCTCTGAAAATGTAAGGAATAGACCTTTGGTATTTGGTATGTAGCATCATCTAATCGTCCTCTACTAAGATTGTTCAAATTATGACCCCCCAGGACAAAAATGGCCCCGCCCCAGGGCTTATCAGTTTTTCATAGGAAAATCTTTAAATATATTCTTCTCTAAAATTGTAAGGTATAGACCTTTGATATTTGGTATGTAGCATTATTTAATCGTCCTCTACTAAGATTAATCAAAATATGACCCCCGGACCAAAAATGGCCCCGCCCAAGGGCTTATCAGTTTTTCATAGGAAAATCTTTAAAAATCTTCTCCTCCAGAACTGTAAGGTCTAGGCCCTTGATATTTGGTATGTAGCATCATCTAATGGTTTTCTACCAAGATTATTCAAATTATTACCCCTGGGTCAAAAATGGCCCCGCCCTGGGGCTTATCAGTTTTTCATACGAAAAGCTTAAACATCTTCTTCTCCAAAACTGTAAGGCAGAGACCTTTAATATTTGGTATGTAGCGCTATCTAATAGTTTTCTACCAAGATTGTTCAAATTATGTCCCCTGGGTTGAAAACTTCACCGCCCAGGGGCATATCAGTTTTTTATAGGAAAGTTTTTAAAAATCTTCCCTTAAAAATCTTTTAAAGTCTTCTCTGAACTTGTAAGGCATAGACCTTAGATATTTGGTATGTTGCATTATCTAATAGTCCTCTACCAAGATTTTCAAATTATGAACCCCGGATCAAAATTGACCCCGCCCTGGAGCTTAACAGTTTTTCATAGGAAAATCTTTAAGGTCTAGACTCTTTATATTTAGTATGTAGCAACATCTGATGGTTTTCTACCAAGAGTTTTCAAATTATGCAATCTGTCATTGAAATCATTAATCTGTGAGCGATTAAGGGCCATCATGGCCCTCTTGTTTAATCCTTTATACAAACGAATGGAGTACTTTTTAATATCTGTAAACATTTAATCTTAGATATCTAGCAGGAGGTGGATTTCCATTAAGTGACAGTTACTAGATTAATTTGAGAATCATGTTGTATTATCCCTTCTCCTACTGAAGATACAAATGTGAATCCATCTATTTTGAATATCAATTCTAAAGTTGGATATATTGTAGCAACTGAATGTAGTGGAAAATTATAAGTGCTGGGTCCAAGGTTATAAAACTTAGTCTGAGTCTGGGGTCATTCTCAAGTATCTGATTGGTCAGATTCTGAGCAAGCTCAGAATCTGACCAATCATATGCTTGAAAATGATCTCAGACTCAAGCAAAATGTTTTATAACCTTGGGACCAGACCCATATGAGTCAAGCTCTCTGTCTCTAAGAGCTGTCTCATAAGGGTCTACACTATTAATTTTGCAAATGCAGTTATACGCTGATAGCATGACCAGGGTTAAAGTATGAATTTTTTTGCATGCAAGCAGTGAAATGGTAACCACTGGCAACAATCTGGGAAAAACAGAGACATTGTGTAACAACATTTTATCAGGATCCAGATTATTTGATACTCTTATTTGGCAAATATTCTGCAATTTTTGCATTTGACAATTATCCTTGGCAGCCCAAATATTTGGACAGACATACCTAGGAAAATAGCGCAGACCCTGATTGAACTGCTCCCAAAGAAGCAGTTTGATCAGGGTCTAACCTGTTTGCTACAAAGTCGGGGTAATTTAAAGATTTCAAACTGATGCAAAATTGAAATATGGAGAGGTGAGATTGGTTATCTGACTATTTGGGGTACCAATAGATTAGGTACAAATAGTAGTAAGAGTTCATTATACAGTAAAACCTCACTAATTCAGATTTATGATAATGAAGAAATGAGAACCTTTTAGGCAACTGATAGCTTAATGCAGAGTGGAAGGCATGCAGAAAGTTCCTGGGGAGCTTTCTGCATGACTTTTACCTTTCATTAAACTGCCATCTTTCTTATACCTGATATATAAAATATGTTAAATGCTTATTTAAGCGTTACTGTTACTATAAAAGAGCTTTTTTGTGAAAATTGCTAGGTAATGTTTTTAAATCCTTTGTCAATCCGATGATGCTAGATAAAAAATTGGACACTTTTCTCCAGTTAGCTTTTAGAAGTATCATGGCTTAATTATAGAAGTTAGTTGTGACTAAAATGTGTATTAACCATTTCCCTGTACTATGTGTATTACAAATTTCAATACCTACTCAATATTCATGGTTAAAATAGTTATAATGAAATATGGAAGGTAGAACATTGTAGCCATTTTAGAAAGTAAAGAAACAGATCTAACAAATTCCATTTAACAAACACAGCAGACCCTGATCAGATGACTCCTGTAGGAGTCGTGTGATCAAGGTCTGCCCTGTTTTCTAATGTACATTGGTAGATCTGTTTATTTAGTTTCTAGAATGGCTACAATGTTCCACCTTCCATATTTCACTATTGTGCTCATGATATTTTAGTTACGAGGTGTTGAAATTTGGAATAAATATAGACCAGGGAAAGGGTTAAACCCTTCCCTCATATAAACTTTTTTCATGCCAATGTAAACAGAATAGAACCTGATCATTTGTAAGAGTGGTCTGATCAGGGTCTGCTCTGTTTGCTTTTGAAATTATAGAAGATCTGACTACAGTTTCTAGGAATATAAAAAAAAAATCTGTGTACATGTGCCATTTTAAAAATCAGCTAATGCATATGTGTGATGTCATTATTTCATTTATGAATATTCAACAGGGAAAGGGTTAACAGTGGGATAAAGCTTACATAGTAACTTAATGTAGTTTTACTTTTACTTTGCAGTACAAATCAATGATCCTGAAAACCCTTCAGTGCTGATTGAGGGTGTCCTGTTCCGTGCCCGGTACCTGGGCTCCACCCAGCTGATATCAGAGGGCCAGCCATCCAAGGCGATGCGAATGATGCAGGCACAGGAAGCAGTTGGAAGAATTAAGGTAGGGCAGGTACATATGTGTATGTGGTACAAGGGTTGTGTAGTGCAAGGCATTAGGTGTGTAATACATACATCACAGCATGTTAAATTTGCATTTCAAGGTCTTTTTGAGTCCCACTTAACCCTTTCCCTCATATAAACCCCTTTTCACACCTTTGCAAACAGAGTATACCCAGATCAAATGGCTTTTGTTGGGTCTGCTCTGATTGGGTCTGACTTTACAGTTTATACCAAAACTAAAACTTCATTTGTACATAGCACTTGAACAAAAGAAAATTTGGTCACGGCAGAAACTGTAAAATCAGGTTTGTATTACTCCATAAGCTAACAGAGCAGATCCAGATCAGACAGCTCCTACAGAAGGCATCTGATCTGGGTTTCCTCTGTTTACGAGATGTTAAAAGGTGTACTTATGTCCAGATTAAAGATATAATAACAATCATTGCATTTGTCCATGCAAGAAATTGTTCCCTTTCCGTCTTTTCATGAAAGGATTATTTAGATTTGACATAAAAGATTGATATAATAAATTGCCATTTAAAATTAAATTTAACCCTTCACTTGCTGAATTTTAAAACACATTTCTCCTTCTTTACCCATGCCCTGTTGTATAATTACATATATCTTCACTGTGTACAAGTATTTCGCTGTGCAATCACTGCTGGGGAGTGTACTGGTTGCACAGTCAACTTGTAAATAGTGCAGACCCTGATGAGACAGCTCCTGCAGGAGCTGTCTCATCAGGGTCTTCACTATTTACTGGTAGGTATATTGACGTGAACAGCAAGCGAAGGGTTAAATTGAGTTACTGCGTGTTTCAGAGAAAAGCATATAGCATATACATCTTTATCCTTTTAACATATTCTTTATTTGAAAATGTAACATTTTATCAGCCAGTTTGAAAATTAGGAAAGAGGACATCCATTATGATGCATATTTGACAACTATCATTCCACTTTTTGCAAGAAGCATTTTGAGAATTGGAACTTAATGCATTATCTGTTTGCTGTGTGAAAGTGGTGTTTAGATTGTGAATGCTGATGTAGCCGTATTTGTGAGCCCTTTGAAAACTTTTGAAATGAACGTGAATATGAACTTTCAAATTCATTGGTTTCTCCATCATGGTTTGTTAGTGAGAATGATGTTGAGAGCATTTTATGAAAATTGGAGTTTAAGAAAATGATTGAATTGCTTATTAAATCCGGGTTATTTTTTGCTTTGAAAAAAATGTGACACTCATATAGACAAGGGAAGTAATCATGTGTGATTCTCTTTGTGCAGTTTGTTGTAGTTATGTTTCTTGTATGTTCCCCAGGTTCCAAAATATTTAGAGATATGAATTGACAGTACAGATATCTTTTGCCAACAGAATGTGTACATGTGTACAAAAAAGCAGATTGACTGTTTTTAATGCATATACTGATTGTTATGATATATTGATTTGAGATTGTAGTCTTTACTAACAATTGTTAGTATTTTACCCTTTGAATGCTGAATGTGTAGAAGTTTTACAGCCAAAGAATTGAGACCGCATTTGATAGACGTGTAATATTAGACAGTTTAGATGGTCAAGCAAGCATTAACCCATTCCTCCATAGGCTATTTTTTTTTTTTTAGATCCAACCTCTTTGAATAAATCTACCGAAAAGGAGCATTAACTAGAGAAAAGGAAAAATTTAGCATTTTGTAGTTTGAAACCATTGTGATAAATAGAGTATTTGCTCCTATAGGAGCATAAATGCTCTATTTATCAAAATGGTTTCCTAAAGTGACTTTTACAGAGGCATAGAAAGGAGTATTTATGGAAGAAAGGGTTAAAGTACATATTCATACCAATCCAGAGACTAAGTCACTATAAATATATATTTTAAACATTTTAATGCCGATTTTTCAAAGTGGGATGGTCCATTATTGTTAAACGATAAAAGTTCATTCTGTATGAAAGGGTATAATTTATGAGAGGACACATTAAATGATAAACTGATCCCTGATCAGAGGGCTCCTGTAGGATCTGGATCTCCACTGTTTGCAATTTCCAGTACACTCATCTCCCGGATTCAAAGGGTTAAATCATAATGAGGGGATTAAAAAAATATTTACATTCCTTTTGTTCTTTTGAAGTATTTCAATTTGTTATTATAACTTATACCGCAACTTCTGTAAGTGGGGGCGCTTAGATTTACCTCTGTCTTTCTGCCAGTCCATCCATAAGTCCATCTATAAGTCCTTCTGAAACCTTTGATAAGAGTTTGTTTAAAACTTTCACAGATGAACAATATTGATATCTAGATGTGCATGAAGAAAGGTTTTTCATCTGTAATCATTTGTGACAGAATGGCTGTGCTTTGTTGCCACATGAAAGACTAATGGGTGTCCGATTATTTAGTGTAATTGTGATATTTACTTACCATATAATTATCTCTAATAAACACCCCAAGACCATAACATTCTTGCATTTTGTACACAGGTGGTTGGTTAATGCAGAATGAAAACAAAGCAGAAAACTCCTTAGAGAGCTTTCTGTATTGCTTTCAGTACTAGTCTGCATTAAGCTACCACCTGTATTTTGAAAAACTTCAATGATCATTATAAAGGGTTTCAGTCTAAACCCCCCCCCCCCCCCAATCCAACCCCAACCCCATGCAGATGTAAGGGGTGTTTATTGGAGTAGGGGCATTTATTAGAGATAATGCAGTGAGTTATTACATGTAAGTTATCACAATTTTGCCCATGATGCAGAGAAAGTGTTTTGGCAACTAATTTCAATAGTATTACTGACATTTTACCCTAGCCAGTATTAATATTTTGTGAAACTTTTATCCATTACTATCCATCCAGGCCTCGGTAAGTTATAGTGTCGTCCCTTGAACAGTCTGTTTGCATGTGATTGTTGAAATATATGTTTCCGTGTAGACGAAAGAAATAGAAAATCAGAGCACATACAGTTTGTATGTGATTTTAATATGGATTTAATAGTGCTGGTAGAAATTTATTAACCCTTTACTCCATGAATATTCATGTAAGAAATTAAGACATTATGAATATTAATTAGCTTAATTGTTATAATAGCGCATAGACGCACGAATGTATGGCAGTAACAGAAACTGCATAATCATATCATTCTCTATTATATCATTAGCAAATACAGCAGACCCTGATCAGATGGCTCCTATAGGAGCCGTCTGATCTGGGTCTATTCTATTTTGCAAAGGTTTAGAAAGGCGTATTTATGGAGGAACGGGTTAATTGTGTAAAGAATAGATGAATTATTTTGTAATGTTTTCTGTAATAGTTTGCTTTATTTAAATACATGATTTAATTTTACATATGGTATGTTTAGCTTATCCCTTTACTCCATGAACACTTTATATAAGAAAAATAATGACATCACGAATATTAATTAGATTGATCTTTATAATGTCACATGACCACAGGATATTGTGGCTTTGGCAGAAACTGTAGAATCTTATCTATACTAGTTCATAAGCAAACAGAGCAGACCCAGATCTGACGGCTCCTACAGGAGCAGTCTGATCTGGGCTTACTCTGTTTGTAAAGGCATAGACAGGCGTATTTATGGAGTAAAAGGTTAAATGGTTTATTTATGCCTGTACATCTTCAATTCTTATGTTTGATTAGAGTTTGCACTCTTCATTGCATAGGGATGAATTTAGGTAGTTCACAATTCAGATTTGATAAATCAGTTGATCGGCCAAAGTAATTAATATTGATTAAATCAAATGTTTAGGTATTGTATAGTCTTGATGTTGCTACAGTGATTGTTATAGAGTACAAATTTGACTTTGATTAATAATATCATTATCTTTTAACCCTTTTCCCGAGAAACGCCTTTTCAAGCATTTACAAACAGAAAAGACCCAAATCAGACAGTTCCTGTTGGATTCGTCTGATCAGGGTCTGTTCTGAATGCTTATGGTGTAATATAGGTCTGATTACATATATGGTTTCGGTCATGGCCAAAAATTCTTGTATTCATATACAATTACAAAAATATAAAAACACACGGCACATGTATTCATGGTGTGATTATTTCTTACATAAGTATTCATGGAGTAAAGGGTTAAACTATATCACATGGACACAATCTAACAGAGTATTCTATTTCTAGTATATTGACATTTACAATTTTGGCTTGACATTTTTAATATGGCCCTTCAACATAATCTTGATTTCATAGTCTATTCTGTTTCTTATATTGACAGTTACAATTATGGCTTGACAGTTACAATATGGCCCTTCAACATGATCTTTATTTCATACAAATTCTGAAAGTAGTAGTTCCTTTGAAAGCAAAAGCAACAATGCGATAAGAGAAAATTGCAATCTCTTATGAAGTTTGTTCATGAGCAGTTATTTATAGTGCAAGACTATTCACGCCCCCTAACACCGGCTTAAACGATACAATTTTCATGACTTAAAGCACTGAAATTATGATCCCAGACCAGAAAATATAAAACACTGAGAATGAGGTCAAGGTGACGTTTTACAGGCAAATACATAGCTAGGTAAAATAATATAGAACTAGATAAGCAAACAAAGCAGACTGATCAGACATCTCCTGGTGTCAAAAGGCATCTATATAGAGTAAAGGATTAATTATACATTAGTTATTCGCGAAGTTTATCTCTTTAAAAACAAGTACACCTTTTGGCATATGTTTGCAGTATTTATGTTTGAAAATGACAAATACATATGAATAACAATAACAGGAAAATACTTAAAATACACACTCAAAGCAAAACTTCTCCTTAGCATGGAAACAGGTATTTTGTCGTAAAATTATTCTGATAAAATTATTCTGATATTGTAAACCGTTTCTGTATTTTTTTTAAATTGACAAAAAAAAAAATCCCACTGTATTTATTTTAAAGTTAAAGCAGTTAGCCCTTTACCTGATGAATATTCATGTAAGAAATAATGACTGCCTGAATATTATTGGCTGAAGTTTATCTATAATGGCATGGTGAACAAGGGATTTTTTTACCCAATACATAAACTGCAGAAACAGCAGAAGTCCAGATAAGATGTGTAAATTGAAACATTTTCTAGCATAGCTTCATCATTTCTCCGCTAAACCCTGTGTTGTGACCACTCTTTAGAATAGTCACTTTGAGGCAATTCAAAAAAGTGGTCACAACATCGAATGACTATTTCAATATTTGAATATGCAGCTGTATCTGTTGCTTTGGAATCAGATCTGTATTGTTTCATAAGCTGGCAAAGCTTTAGACATCGTATCTGGGTCTGCTCTCTTTGCAATCAAATTTGACTAATAGGCTGAAAATATAAACAACAACACCCATTACAAAACATGTTTAACTCCATACTTGATAGACACTTTTTAAAAGTCACTTTCTGAAACCATGGTGATGAATAGAGCATTTGTCCCATAGGAGCAAATGCTCTATTTATCACAATGGTTTCAAAACTGCACAATTCTAAAAATTTCCTTTTCCCCAGTAAATGCTCCTTTTCAGTAGGTTTACTGAAAGAGGTTGTGTCTAAAAGTTGCCTATGAGGTAATGGGTCAATGCCTTTTCAGACAAATTAGACCAAGATCAGATGGCTTCTGTAGGAGCCGTCATATCAGAGTTTGCTGTTTGCTTATGGAATGATATACATCTGAACCTTGTTTCTTCCTTGGCCAAAATTTCTTGTGTTATTAAAATATATATTATTAAATTATAATATTCATGATACACATTTTTTTCTTACATGAATATTAATGAGGTAAAAAGCTAAAGCAAACCTTTATTCTGATTGATTTTCCTCTCCATTTGCTGTTGTATTTCCAGATCAATAATAAGCAAGCTGGTTTAAGATCAGACCCAGCTAAACCTAGATCCCCTAGTCAGCCTGATGGCTGGTATAGCCAGGATGAAATGATTCAACAGGTGCTCTTTATATACAGTTAACCCTTTCCCTATTGAATATTCATGTAAGAATTTATGACATTATGAATATTTATCAATACCTACTGAATATTCATAGACAAAATAGTTGTATTGAATGTGGAACGTAGCCATTTTAGAAAGTAAAGAAACAGATTTATCAAATTCCATTAGCAAACAGAGCAGACCTCGATCAGACAGCTCCTCTAGGAGCTGTCTGATAGAGGAGCTGTCTGATCTGGGTCTACTCTGTTTGCGTGAAAAGGCGTTTGCATGAAGGATAGGATTAATGTTGGTAAAAACTCAAGAATCAGATCTATATAGATTCATAAGCAAAAAGAGAAAACTCTGATCAGACGGCTCCTACAGCTACAGGAGCCGTCTGATCTGGGTCTGCTCTGTTTACTAATGCATGAAAAGGAGTTTGTATCAGATTAACCCTATACTTCATAGACACGCCTTTTGACACCTTTGCAAACAGAGTAGACTTAGATAAGATGGCTCCTGTGGTAACTGTCAGATCACAGTCTGCTCTGTTTGTTTATGAATTAATGTAGATCTGATTATACAGTGTGTGCGATGGTCAAAACTTCCCTTATTATTAACCCTTTCCTCCGTAAATACACCTTTCTACGCAACTGTAATAGTCACTTTTTGAAACCATTGTGATAAATATTTATCACAATGGTTTCAACACTACAAAATTCTAAAAATGTCCATTTCTCAAGTAAACGCTCCTTTTGGGTAGATTCATTCAAAGAGGTTGGGTCTAAAAATAGCTTATGGTGGAAAGGGTTAAAGGCTTTATAGTAATACAAAGTTATTTAATGAATATTTATATTATTTCTTACATGAATACGCATGAAGTAAAGGGTTAATCCTCTCTACAGTGGACACTTTTAGATGTCTTTGCATGATATTTTTTTCCCATTCGTTTTTCAAATATACTGTTTGACTGGCAAGCAGTTTGGATTCTGATTAGAGACAGAGTTTTACTCTGCATCTCCTCTGGATCCAAGCTGACTGCGTAGGACATTACAGACTCATTCATATAGTGCATAGTTAAAGGCAGGTGGTGGCTTAATGCGGTTCAAAAGTAATTTAGAGACCTCCTGTATGACTTTTGTTCTAAACTTGGCAGCCACCTGCCTGTAAGGATATCATGTTTATTCACTAAGTGACCGCTTGAGAGAGTTTCTACTGTATGTCTGTACAGAGCCGCTTCAGTATGTGTTTGGTCTGTCATTGTGTTGTCATTTAACCTCTTACCCTCATATAGGTGACTTTCTGGCACTTTTGTAAACACAGTAGACCCAGATGAGATGGTGTCTGTAGGAGCCATCTGGTCAAGGTCTGCTCTGTTTGCTAATGAAATAATATAGATCTAATTCTACAGTTTCAGAGTTGGTCAAAAGATCAAGTGTTCATATGCCATTATAAAAAATAATCTTATTGTTATTTATGAATATTCATAAGGGAGAGGGTAGTACAAAAAGTCCAAATTACATTCATCCTGTTGTTTTGATATTATCTTTGTATATTTTGTGATCACCCACCATCCCATGTTAGTATGTCTGTCCATCAGCAATTACTTTAAACAACATCTCCTCTGAAATCAGAAGGCAGAATGTAACCAAATTTTACATATATGATCTTTGTCTTATGTTTATCAAAATTGCTAAAAGAATCTGGATACTTGTAGAACTGTTTGCCATGGCAACCAAAAGAAAAATGTTTAAACAGTTTCTTCTCCAAAACCAGTGGTCAGAATTGATTGATATTTGATAGGAATAATCTTCTTGTGGCCCTCTACCAAAATTGCTAAAATCAAGTTCATTGCCTTTGAAGGGGCTAGATTTCCTTATATAACTATATAGAAAACCTTTAAAAATCTTCTCCAAAACTGCTGGTCCAATTTGAATGGTATTTGGTAGGATTAGTCCTAGTGTCCATACTGAGAATTACATGTAATTATGACTACCTATGATGCATACTTTGAACAATTGAACTATCTGGTGCTATAATTCCCAGGTGATTGATATATAGGGCCATCATGACCCTCTTGTTTTCTATGACATATGCAGAAAGCATTATCAAAATGTTTGATTCTGTGGTTTAGTGAAAGCATGATTGATTGAATGTTGCAGACCATTGCTGATGATAGCATAAGCTGACATCAATGTGGTCTGTGATGCTTAAGTCAGGCTGTGTGTTTTATACACACTGTGCAGATTTGTCTGTTGCCATTGTTACAAGTTTAACATTTCAACAGCTGGTTGATTCATACATCAGGACTAAAATGTAACCACCTTGTTTTCATCTTCATATAGCACATCTGAGCATGATTTGCTCATTATGAATGTTTCGGATCGTTGGTTGGTGGCCCATCTATTAGTCAACAATTAGTTTAACAGTCTTGTATCCACCATTATCAACTAGTTCTATGCACTTTTGATCAAACTTGGGTACAATGTGTATGGCTAAAAGATCTCGGACAAGGTCGATTATGGGCAAAGATGGACTTCTAGGTCTAGAGTTAACACTTTCCTTCATATAAACACCTTTTCACGCAGTCTACTTTAAACAGAGTAGACCCAGATCAGATGGCTCCTATAGGAGCCATCTGATCAGGGTCTGCTTTGTTTGCTGATGGAATTTGATAGATCTGTTTCTCTAGTTTCTAAAATGGCTACATTGTTCCACCTTCCATATTTCAACTATATTGTTCTGAATATTCAGTAGGTATTGAAATTTAGAATAAATATGGATCAGGAAAGGTGTCAAGTGCTCTTGATATTCCCTAAAATGGCATATTTTACCTTGTTAACACTATCTATCTCATTTCTCCCCGGATCCTTATAAGATTCACGTATAATGTGTGTAGCTTCCTGCCAAGTTTGATTGTATGCCCTTAACTTTTCCAAAAATAGCATATTTTACCGTGTTAACCATTTCCTCTATGAATATTTATTTAAGAATCGATTACTTCATGGACTGAATTTTTTTTTTCCTAGAGGAGCAAATGCTCTATTTATCACAATGGTTTCAAATTACAAAATTCTAAAATTTTACTTTCCTCTAGTAAATTTCCTCTAGTAAATGCTCCTTTTGGGTAGATTCATTCAAAGAGGTTGGGTCTAGAAATAGCCTATGGAAGAAAGGGTTAATACATCCAAAAATGGCATGTTACATTGTTTTAACCCTTTACTCCATGAATATTCATTTCAGAAATAATGACATGAATGTAAATGAACTCAAAAATGTTTGACCATCACAGACACTGTAGAATCAGATCTATATTATTTGAAAAGCAAACAAGGCAGGCAATGATCACACAGCTCCAACAGGAGCCGTCTGATCTGGGTGTACAGTAAAACCTCTCTATAACGACCACTAAATTACATCAAGTATTTTGTGTTAAAGGCAGGTGGCTACTTAAAGCAAGGTGAAAGTAAAACAGAACGCTCCTATAGGAGCGTTCTGTTTTACTTTCACCTTGCTTTAAGCAGCCACCTGCCCTAAATACCAACTAATTAACACAATTTAGTTGCCGTTATAGAGAGGTTTGCAAAGGTGTTAACATTATAGAGTGAAGGGTTGAAAAGTGATATCTGGACAGGTGAGTATTCCAGTCATCATGGCCCTCTTGTTATAGTGCTTGCATTCATTGAGAATCTTCCTTTAATTAAGAACTATTAACAACCCTTTACTCCATAAATACATCCTTTCAAGCCTTTGCAAACAGATGATATAGATCTGATCTTACAGTTATTGTCTAAGCCAACAATTTTCAAAATTTTCCCTTTCAAATTTTTGCCTTATACCAATGAATGTTCTGTTCATGAAGTGATCAGTTCACTCATAAATCTTCATTAGGGAAAGGGTTAAATATTGATATCAATATCAAGGCAGTTGAGGTGGGGTCACTGTTACATTGGGAAATCTTAATTTGTTTGTGATTTTTTATGGAAAACGTTTTAATGGTTTACATTAGGCACCACTTTCCTCTGTCATGTTTTTTTTTTTTTATCAAACTATCAGAATTGCATGTATAAAAGTAATATGTTGAAATGAACAATACCAATTTGTGCATGACATTGACTTTTTGCACGAAAGTAATTCTTGTATGAATCACAACTATTGTATAACCCTTTCCTTCATAAAAAATGCTTTTTCACACCTTTGTAAACAGAGAGGACCCAGATCAGACCGTCTGATCAGCATCTGCTCTGTTTGTTTATGATCTAACTCTATATTATAGTCTCTACCAATACCAAACATTAAATTTGAGCCTCCGTGGCTGAGTGGTTACGGTCTTCGACTGACAATCGCTTAGCCCCTCACTGCTGTGATTCAAATCCTGGTCTGGGCATTTGAATTTTCATGTGAGGAAGCCATCCATCTGGCTTGTGGTATGTCGGTGGTTCTACCTGGATGTTCTTCTGTGCACGAAACAATGCAATTTGTTTCGTGCACAGAAACACCTGTGGGGTCTTCCTCCACCTGTAATTAGCTGGACATCGTGATATGACAGAAATACTGTTGAAGCAATGTAATACCCGATAAAAACCAAAAACAAACCAAACTATATGAATATTTCTGAAAGCAAGAATTCTTATAAAAAAAATTCATTGGGGAAAGGGTTAAGAGGTTAAAAATATTGCTTGACACAGGAAAATAAATTAGACAATAAATGATATCAAAATGAAAGTGATAAACATTCAAATTAATTAAGACAAGAAAACATGGTAGAATTTGAAATAAATTGCATCACTGAATTCATAATAGCGTACACTATGATAATGGCTGCAATAATGTACTGCGATTGTTGAGAACTTGAACAAAGGAAATTTGTTGAGAGAAGTAAAAATATCCTAATCCAAAAATCAATTTAACAAAACCTTCATTTGTCCTTTCTTGCCAAAAGTTTTAAGTGAGATAATTCTTTTTAATGATCTTTCTATACTATTTTAGCTGTTTTACTTTTAATCTGCATTAAGCTACCACCTGCTTTACAGACCCATAATTAGGCCAGTTAAGACAGGTTCTACTGTAGCAAGAGATTTGCTCCTTCAAATATTTAAAAAGTGTTTGATGACAAATGAGTGTTGGCGTCAGCTGTTAATTCTTTGATTTTGTTGTGTATGTGTTTTTTCTCTTTAAACCCTTTGCTCCATGAATGCGTCTTTTTATACCTGTAAAACAGAGTAGACTAAAAATCAGATGGCTCTTGTAAGAGTCCTCTGATTAGGATCTGCTCTGTTTGCTTATGAAATGATACACTTTCTGTCATGGCTAAGAATTCCTATGTCCATGTGCCATTATAAAAAATAATCTAATTAATATTCATTATGTCATTATTTCTTTAATATTCATGGTGTAGAGGGTTAAAGATTTTGTCAAGCATGCTTTGGACAGTTTTTTTGGGCTATTTTTTTGCCCTCATTGTACCTTTCACTTAGACAATCTGTGAAATAATTCAGTATTTTTTAGTCTGTTTAACCCTTTCCTTCATATAAATGCATCGTTTAACCCTTTCCTTCATATAAATGCATTTTCGTCCATCTGCAAACAGAGTAGACCCAGATCAGACGGCTCCTATAGGAGCCTTCTGATCAGGGTCTGCTCTGTTTGCTAATGGAATTTGAAAGATCTGTGTATTTATTTTCTAAAATGGCTACAATGTTCCACCTTCCATATTTCATTATAACTATTTTGTCCATGAATATTCAGTAGGTACTGAAATTTGGAATAAGCATAGAAGAGGAAAGGGTTAAAGCATGAACGCTCAAATCAAGTCACAGCTATAATTGTATTGCAATTTGTCAAGATTTCACTTTTGCAATCTAAGTTATCCTTTATAAATGCCCAGCTTCTTGCATTACAATGATTGTATTGCTGACAGCAAAAAAGAAAACTGCACAGACATCTTCAAATTGTATTGACCCAGATCAGCTGTTGTTTCTGATCATGTGCAGCAGCTGATTTGGATGTAGACTGTTTGCAGTAGACTGTTTGCAAAAATTAATGTCGTAAGTACCATATGGTTTCAAGTTCAAACCATATATGTTTTGAAACTGTTGTTGACAGATGTTAGGCCTGGTTCATTTTGGCAAGCACTATAAGGTATATAGCATATGTTGTCCTCGTAACATAGGCTTCTGATAGTTGCATAGTATGCAGTATAATCTCTGTATAATGACTTTAAAATTGTCTAATTCTTGGTCTTAACTATTTCCCTGTTCTTACATGAATATTTATCAAGGAAATGGTTAAACGAGACATGTTAATTCATTCTGAGGTTGATATAGAGATTTTCTACTGTACTTTTATTGTTGTATTGTGTGTGTACACTGTATTCTTTTTTTTCTTTTTTTAGCTGCAAACTGTTTTATTTGTTTTTAACACTTTAGTCCATAGATATGCATTTTAACGCATTTGCAAAAACAGTAGACACAGATCAGACAACTCCTTATTCATGCTTAAAGGGTTAACAAAGTCATTGGCTTCTTACTTAAATTATGAGTGTTTAATTGAGAAATGTTGTTAATAGATGTTTTTACTTGCAATTTTCAAAACATTAGAAGTTTTATAAGGTTTTGTTTCATAGTTTTCTATTCAATGGGAAGAAATCTGACAATTTATCCTTTCACCTGTTTATTTTTAGACATATAGTAGTCATAACCCCATTCATATAGCTGAATATGTTATTTAAGTGATAACTTGAACAAATAATACCGGAAACTGCAACAGAATTTCCTTTTCAAAGAGAATAATAATTCATAAGTATTGTTAAACTAGCATTGACATTCAAGAGTTTTGAGTTTCGAGTCATGGTCCTAAAACAATGTGACCTGTTTCTTCTGTTCACACAAAGTTTCAAACTTGATATGATTTTGCTAAACCATTCCCTGTTCTATGTTTGTTACAAATTTCAGTACCTACTGAATAGTCATGGACAAAATAGTCATAATGAAATATGTAAAGTGGAGCATTGTAGCCATTTTAAAAACTGAAGAAACATATCTATCAAATACCATTAGCAAACAGAGCAGACCCTAATCAGACAGCTCCTACAGGATCTGGGTCTACTCTGTTTGCAAATGTGTGAAAACATGTTTATATGAGGGAAAGGGTTAAAGAAGCCAGTATATCACAGATACAATGTTACCAGATCTGCAACCAAAAAAGCTTAATTTCTGCTGTGAAGAATAATGTTTATGCACTTGTTTGGTAAATAGTTCAGTCTGTCAATCACAAATTGTTTCTAGGAATCTTTATTTGATATCTTCAGCAATTGCTGCTGATTTAAGCATATTAAACTCATGATTTGAAAGAATATCATTATGACAATAAAACTTCTGAATTTAACTTTTGAAATAGACAAAAACATTTTCATAGATCGTACTGTTTTGTTAACCCTTTCCTTCATATTGCATTTTCACGCAGTTACAAACAGTAGACCGAGATCAGACCAGGGTCTGTTCTGGTTGCTAATGGAATTTGATAGAACTTGTTTCTTTAGTTTCTAAAATGGCTACAATGTTCTACCCTCCATATTTCATTGTAACTATTTTGTCCACGAATATTCGGTAGGTATCGAAATTTGGTAAAATTATAGAACACGGAAAGGGCTAAAATGTTTGAAAAGGTGAATACCCAGTAAGAGTCCTTTCATACGTGCTTTGATTTTGCAAATTACTGATGTATCGAATTTTGTCAACCATTGAAAGGATTAAAATTACTTTACCAATAACATATACAATCAGCCAAAAAATGTATTGCATTGTGCCTGGCACATTTGAATTATGTGTCTGTCTCATTTCTGAAGAGCAAAAACACAGAGAAAAATATGCTCTTTAATAATGACAGTTCCATTTCCATTTAATACATGTAATCTAATCTATTAAGTCAACTATAAAAGAAATATTGTCATACAGTCAGGGCACATGAAACTTAAAAACTACTAGCCCGACCGGGCTAGTGGAACTAAAAGTTAACATTAACACTGCATTATTAACTTTGTTGTATTCTATATAAACAGCTTGGATCCAGATGAGATGCCAAGTAACTTTATGTCTCATCAGAATCTAAATTATTTCACACTTAACAGTAAAATCCCTCCAAACCGGATGTTCAATTGCGTATCAGTATTGGTCTTGGAGACAGGTGACAGCTTAATGCAGAGTGAAAGTCATGCAAAAAGCTCCTAGAGGAGCTTTCTGCATGACTTTCACCCTGCATTAAGCAGCCACTAGCTTAAAAATATCTAAATTCTTGTCAACTAGAATTTCAGTTTAGAGGGGTTTTACTGTAATTGGAAGTTGAGATGAGATGTGTGGGGGATAAATAGAATTATATTGCACACTCCATTATTCTCATGCAGAAATTACATAGAATGCAAAGTGCACTTAGGTAAATGTATTACCTTGACCTTAATGTTAACCCTTACCTCATGAATATTCAAGTAAGAAATAACCATATGAATTGTAATTAACTGAACGTTTATACGGTATGAATTATTGGTCATGGCAGAAACTATTGAATCAGATCTATGTAATTCCATAAGCAAACGGAGCATCTGATCTGGCTGTACTTCATTTGCAAAGCCGTGAAATGGCATTTCTGTGAGGTAACGGCTGACTCACTGAATGCTGAATATTCAAAGTTGGATTGTCTATCATTGTTTAACCCTTTACCTCATGAATATTCATAATAATGAGTATCAGTATTATGAACAAGGGAAGTTTTGGCCTTGGCAGAAACTGTAAATTCTGATCTATATTAATTTGTAAGCAAACAGAGCTGAGCAGACCATTATCGAACAGCTTCTGTGGGAATCGTCTGAACATGTAAAGGTGTCAAAAGACATTTCGAACAGGTACAAGATTAAAAGTAGAGTTCATTTATGAAGTAAGAAAATGTTAAATGTGCTGGAGGATTAGGAATGACAAACAGTGCAGACCCTGATCAGAGAACTCATAGGGAACCCTTTGATCTGGGTGTACACTGTTTACAAAATTTATGCCCTAGTACACTGGTTTCCTGCATTTAAAGGGTTGCCAATAGTTGACTCAATGAATATTCATTTAAGAAATAATGACACAATTATTATTGATTAAATTAATTTTTATAATAGGACATGAATACAGGAAGTTTTGGCCATGGCAGAAACTGTAAAATCATATATATTATATTGTAAGTAAACAGAGCAGACCCTGACGAAATGGCTCCTACAGGAGCCGTCTGATCTGGGACTACTCTGTTTGCAAAGGGGTAGAAAGGCGTATTTATGGAGCAAAGGGTTAACATTTCAGCTGTTGTTCATAATCATAACAGTTTTATTTCTGTGTTAACCTTTTCCCTGTTCTATACGAGGGGTGTTCAAAAAGTTCCCGGAAAAGTTCTGTAATTTCTTTACATTGCAATATTCTTCCATAAATTTTAGCTCAGCAATACTATAAATAATTCTGAGTCTGAACATAAAATACAATGCACAATAAAACTAAATATATCAAAATATTTAATGTCTATAACGCCCACCATAGGGAGACTGGCCCAAAGTCATTGAACGTCATCTACGTCATGTCTCACTCATCACTTACCAGCTGATAGAATTGTCTCAAATTCAATCTTTTTCAATGTATTCGACACCAAATGATATACATTTTTACACCTCTTTTATCCAGGAAGTAAACTTTTAAATGCTCCACTGAAACTGTTCTTCGAAAGCGATGAGATTGCCAAACAAACCATAATGCGCCAGTCCACTTTAAGCAGTACTTTGATTTTCGTGATGTGACACGACGTTACTGACTTTGGACGAAGGCTCCGAAGCTCGTCCATGACACTGTCTCTGCTGTTTTTAAACCATCCGTACCACTCATACATCTGCGATTTCTTCATTGCAGTGTACCTATATGCCTTCTCCAACATCTGAATGGTATCTTTCCTTGAAACATTATTTAAAACGCAACATTTAATCGCTGATATATGCTCCATACTCATTTATGGGCATAATACAAAACAAAATGGCCGCCAGAACGCCATATGATGTCACATTAATTAGTGACGCCACTAACGTCACGTCGACATTTGGTGCTAAGCAGGCCTCGAAAATTTCACTCATCCGCTCGTAATTACGAGTGGAAAGTGGTGTAGGACGAGTAAAAATTTGGAAGTACACATCCGACAGGACAAGTAGCTTTTTGGAGGAGAAATGATAATTTATTTGGAGCTGAAATTCTGGCCAACTCACGTTTCAAACAGTTGTTATGTTCAATTGACATTCGAACCTCGCGGCTAGCTGAACGCTTGATTTCCTATAGCAGGTGCTCTTTGCTTGCTGACTGCACTGACTGGGACTCTTATTTTTGTTTCATAAGTGAACTGATTAAATGGAGTGAAGGCTTTACGTGATGAAAATACAGTGGAAAAATAAAATAAAGAAATAGTTTTAGTATATTATTAATGGAAATTAGTTTGTTATGTTTGCAAATAAAGATACAACGTTGCGATAGCCACTGTTTCAAAAAGTCCGAAACCAGTCTGGTAAGGGGACTTTTAAATGTTTATATCAACACCGCTTTATGGCACGCGCTGGTGTCAAACCGAAATGACAAATTGACAGATCACTATGTTCTTTGGTGGTGGGAGAGATGACAAGAGGAGGGGTTAAAGAGAAAACCCATGAAAAGAAAAGCATAGCAAACATGGTATAAAGCCCCATCTATGCAAGTCCACATAATTTATGTATACCCACAATTTGTGTTACCGTTCTAGGCCTACTTTCGATTTAATGACTCAGTCGGATCAAAGTTATTTTCAAGTAATTTGACAGTTTAACAGTGTTTGCCTGAACATGTACATGTAGGACAAGTTACTTTTCTGGAGGACGAGTCAGAATTCTTAATCACTCGTCCTACAGGACGAGTAACTTCTAGAGAAATTTTCGAGGCCTGCTAAACCGACGCAAAGTTTGAAGAGAAAACCTGTGGACTGTGAGTTACAAGTATTTGTTTAAAGGGATTACGTATAAAAAATATTAAATTTTGGGCCGGTTTTGAGATGGTGTGGTTGCTATAGTTACCATAAACTTTGGTATAGTAAATGACTGATTCATTTTGTACACTTCAAACTCTTGTTTCTACATACTCACAAAGTTTCATCAAAATCTGTTAGCTCTTCCTACTTTTCCGGGTATATTTTGAACACCCCTCGTATTTATTCCAAATTTCAATACCCACTGAATACTCATGCACAAAATAGTTATTCATGTAATGAAATGTGGAAAGTGGAACATTGTGGCCATTTAAGAAACTAAAGAAACAGATCTATCAAACTCCAGTAGCAAACAGAGCAGACCCTAATCAGATGGCTCCTATAGGAGCCGTCTGATCAGGGTCTACTCTGTTTGCAGATGCGTGAAAATGTGTTTATATGAAGGAAAGGGTTAAATGCTATTTTGAATTTCCAATATTTATGAAGTAGACGGGGTGTCTGATAGTTTTATGTCTTTGTTTCCAGCAGATATCTTTCCACACTAAACATGCCACTGTCAAGTATATTAGAATGCCATTAGTTGAAAGATTGATAGCAACATTTTAGATCTGTTTATGGAATTATATCTGACATTCTATATACATCAATTCCGTGTGTAGGTCTAGTTATGCACAGCTCCGACGAATAGGTCATATAAGAAAGTATCTCTCGCCTGCTGCTACCAAGACTTTGGTGAACTCTCTGGTTACATCAAAGATAGACTACTGCAACTCATTGCTGCATGGAATTCCAAACAAAACACTGCGGAAGCTTCAAAGAGTGCAAAACACAGCAGCCCGCATCATAACAAGGACTTCTCGATATAATCATATCACGCCGGTTTTGAAGGAACTTCACTGGCTTCCGGTTCAGCATCGGATTGAATTCAAAATTCTGACACTTTCGTATAAGGCCATGCACAATGAATCCGCCAAGTACATTGTCGACATGCTTGACGTGTACAGGCCCCGCAGAGAATTAAGATCAGCAAGTAGTTCTTTGTCGTTGGTTGTACCAAAAAGTCGTAAGGTAAAGTACGGTGAGAGAAGTTTCATGCATGCAGCTCCCAAACTCTGGAATGCTCTTCCATCAGGCATTAGAGATGCAAGCTCACTGGCATGTTTCAAAAAATCTCTGAAAACGCATTTCTTCAACATATATTATTAGGGCAGTTTAGAAAACGTACCTGCTAATCGTCGGTTGTCATAACTGCTGCATTGGCCACAGAGTGTTGATCCTGCCACTTCCTTATGACTGTGGACTTTTAAACCCCTTTTTATGCCCCCAAAGCTAGGCTTTGGCGGCATATAGTGATCGCACCGTGCGTGGGTGTGTGTGTGTGTGGGTGGGTGGGTGTGTGGGTGGGTGTGTGGGTGTGTGTACCTTTTGTCCGGAGTATATTTCCTTTGTCACATCAGCTACGGATACCAAATTTGGTGTGTGAGTTCATCTTGGGATGGGGGAGTGTCGCATACCATTTTCATGTCACTGTGACCTTGACCTTGACCTTTGACCTTGATTTTACAAAAAGCTTGTCCGGAGCATATCTCCTTTACCTTACCAGCTACAGATTCCAAATTTGGTGTGTGAGTTCATCTTGGGATGGCGGAGTGTCGCGTACCATTTTTAGGTCACTGTGACCTTGACCTTGACCTTTGACCTCGATTTTAAAAAAAAGCTTATACCTTACCAGCTACAAAAAGCTTGTCCGGAGTATATCTCCTATACCTTACTAGCTAAGGATTCCAAATTTGGTGTGTGAGTTCATCTTGGGATGGAGGAGTGTCGCATACCATTTTCAGATCACTGACATTGACCATGACCTTTGACCGATTTTACAAAAAGCTTGTCCGGAGCATATCTCCTTTACCTTACCAGCTACAGATTCCAAATTTGGTGTGTGAGTTCATCTTGGGATGGCGGAGTGTCGCGTACCATTTCCAGGTCACTGTGACCTTGACCTTTACCTTTGACCTCGATTTTAAAAAAAGCTTATACCTTACCAGCTACAAAAAGCTTGTCCGGAGTATATCTCCTATTCCTTACTAGCTAAGGATTCCAAATTTGGTGTGTGAGTTCATCTTGGGATGGAGGAGTGTCGCGTACCATTTTCAGGTCACAGTGACCTTGACCATGACCTTTGACCGATTTTACAAAAAGCTTGTCCGGAGCATATCTCCTTTACCTTACCAGCTACAGATTCCAAATTTGGTGTGTGAGTTCATCTTGCGATGGCGGAGTGTCGTGTACCATTTCCAGGTCACTGTGACCTTGACCTTGACCTTTGACCTCGATTTTAAAAAAAGCTTATACCTTACCAGCTACAAAAAGCTTGTCCGGAGTATATCAACTATACCTTACCAGCTAAGGATTCCAAATTTGGTGTGTGAGTTCATATTGGGATGGAGGAGTGTCGCGTACCATTTTCAGATCACTGTGACCTTGACCTTCACCTTTGACCGATTTTACAAAAAGCTTGTCCGGAGCATATCTCCTATACCTTACCAGATACGGATTCCAAATTTGGTGTGTGAGATCACCTTGAGATGGCGGAGTGTCGCATATCATTTTCAGGTCACTTTGACCTTGACCTTTGACCTCGATTTTACAAAAAGCTTATACCTTACCAGCTGCAAAAAAGCTTGTCCGGAGTATATCTCCTATACTTTACCAGCTACGGATTCCAAATTTGGTGTGTGAGTTCATCTTGGGATGGAGGAATGTCGCGTACCATTTTCAGGTCACTGTGACCTTGACCTTGACCTTCGACCTCGATTTTACAAAAAAGGTTGTCCAGAGAATATCTCCTATGCCTTACCAGCTACGGATTCCAAATTTGGTGTGTGAGTTTATCTTGGGATGGCGGTGTGTCGCGTACCATTTTCAGGTCACTGTGACCTTGACCTTTGACCTAGATTGTACACAAAGCTTGTCAGGAGCATTTCTCCTATACCTTACCAGCTACTGATTCCAAATTTGGTTTGTGAGTTCATCTTGGGATGGCAGAGAGTCGTGTACCATTTTCAGATCACTGACCTTGACCTTGACGTTTGACCTCAATTTTACAATCCGGAGCATATCTCCTATACCTTACCAGATACAAAAAGCTTGTCCAGAGCATATCTCCTATACCTTAAACATTGACAATAAACCCAGGGTCCTTTTTAACGTTGAGAATGACTTAGGGTCCTTTTTAACTAAGTTTTGACCCTTGGCTCTTTTCTTAGCTATCATAATCGTCAAAGGTTCTGTTTCTAATGTTAAGAACTGACTCCTGTGTCATTTTTAACAGCATCAAAATTTCATGTTACACCTGCATTACATTGTATTGTTTTTCCGCCAAAATGCATTTCGGTGTCAAACACTTTGGGGGCATTTGTCACCCGTGACGACTCTCTTGTTTCAAATATAATGCTCCACAAATGTAGAAAATAGATAAATGAATAACAAAAACCTCATCCATATTTTTATGGACTTCTAGGGAATCCCCTTGCTGTTGAACGTGCGGGTGTTGTGTCAGCGGGATTCCGCTGTCCAGATGTTGCGGTGGCCGAGGGAGTGCTGTTGTCAAACGCGGCATCCCTATATGCTTGGTACCTCTGGTAACTCCAGTTCCAATGCCGGAGGGAGCACCGTAGTGGAACAGGGCATCCCTCTACGGTATAATTCCGCGCTGGTACATTGGGAGTCTTGCTGGCATGACTTGCTACCCTGTCCTTAACCAGTGCCAGGGATTCCTGTTAAGCTGACCCAGTTTCCGTATTTTTGCTTACCAGTGAACTGGGTCGTGTAATATATGGGCAGCGGGCAAATTAAGCCTGTACGGTCTAATGCAGCATCGCGTGTCTCAGTCAGTCTCGATTTGTCCGATGTGATTCCTTTGCCATTGCAGCCGGTGGGATATGTTGCAGGAACAGTATACGGGATACCTTCTTTAGCTCTACTTTGGCTGGGCTTTTTGGGTTCCCATAATAAGACATTTTATTCTGTAATTAAACTTTGGATATACCCAATTACAACTCTATTAAAATATGATACGCTGTGTACTCCCTCATTGCCATAGCGGGTCGAATAGTGTTTGACTGGAGGGGTTGCATACTGCGCGTATATAACAGTTGTGTATTTGTATTGCTTAGTTTATATGCATGAACTTCAAATTGATCTGTTCTGTTACCCAATTTTCCGGCAATATTTTATGTGCAGTGTTGTATGTTAAACGAATGTACCCAAGTCTGTTGAGTCTGGGTCAAAATTATGGGACGTACTGGCACTGCGCATAGAATGTTGCATTCAAGTTTTGTTTTTTTATAATCTGAGTGCGTTGACACACTATAATAGAACATAATACGACACAGACAGATAAACTTACGGAAAAGATGTAGCTTATTTACCAATGTCCTAAATAAATTCTATTTTATTATTATTCTTATCTATATATAAGTATTAAATATATTTTATTTTAAATGTTCTGTAATTTACGCATTATTGTACAGAAAATGTATCTTTGTGAAGCGCTTTTGAACGCACATATCCTGTATGAAAAGAGCGCTATATAAATGTGGTATAATAATAATAATAAATAATAAGACATTTTGTAGGTTTTAACATCTTCTAATATAAAGGTGACAGGTTGGAGAGTTTTAACCCTTTTCCTCATATGAATGCCTTTTCACACATTTGCAAACAGAGTAGACCCAGAGCAGACGGCTCCTATAGGAGCCGTCTGATTAGGGTCTGCTCTGTTTGCTCTTGACATGATATAGATTTGATTCAACAGTTTTTTGTCAAAGCCAAAAATTCCCTTGAACAGTTTATATTATAAGAATTGAGCTAATAAATATTTATGTTGTCATTATTTCTTACATGAATATAGAACAGGGAATGGGTTAAATTGGGAAATAATTTTGTCACGTTTGTCACGTTTCATTATTTTCATTCTTGTTAAATTAAGTGATAGTTATATTTTTTAATCTGACTTTTCAAAGAAAAATTCTGCTTATGAGATTGGGAAGTATCATTTGGCATGCATATGGGCGAGTGACTGGGCATTTAGTCGTCAGAACACAGCTCTTCTTAACACTTTCCCTGTTGAATAGTTCAGTGTGAATTAATGACATCATTTATGTCTAT
The DNA here is from genome assembly GCA_963576725.1 of Azorinus chamasolen. Lineage (NCBI taxonomy): Eukaryota > Metazoa > Mollusca > Bivalvia > Cardiida > Solecurtidae > Azorinus > Azorinus chamasolen. Next base: position 43,884,458 of record OY755239.1, read on the forward strand.
TAGCTGATTAGCTCCACTTTTTCAAAAAGTAGAACTATAATGTCATGACCCTCTCGTTGTCATTGGTTAACCTTTTTGTTAAGGTTCATTTCTCAGAAATCATCAAAGATATTTGGTTCACATTTGGTATGCATGTTTACTATCACAAGGTGAACCCATTTCACAAAGGTAGGTAGCGCTAAAATTAATTTTGCCATAATTATGCCCCTTTTTCGACTTAGAATTTTCATTGTTGGTTAAGTTTTATGTTAAGGTCCATGTCTCAGAATCTGTCCAAGATATTTGGTTCAAATTTGGTATGCATGTTAACTATTACAAAGGGGGACCCTTTTCACAATGGCAGGTAACCCTAAAATTAATTTTGGGGACGTATTATGTCATGGCGCTGTCTGTCTGTCCATCAGTGAACTTTTGCTTGTTCGCTCTCTAACTCAAACAAATGCAATCCAATCCTTTTCAAATTTTGTCAGCATGTATATTACCATAATGTCTCAGTCAAGTTTGATAACCATCAAGATTGTCCCAGACACCCTAGAATTATGCCCCCTTACTATGAATTTCCGTGAATTTTTGCTTGTCCGCTGTCTAACTCAAACAAATGTAATTCAGTCCTTTTCAAATTTGGTCAGCATGAATATCACCATAATGTCTTAGTCAAGTTTGATAGCCAGCAAGATTATTTCTGACCTGCAAGAATTATCTCCCCTTACTTTATGAATTTCTTTGAACTTTTGCTTGTCTGCTGTCTAACTCGAACAAATGTAATTCAATCCTTTTCGAATTTGGTCAGCATGTATATTTGTCTCAGTCACGTTCGATAAATAGCAAGATTGCACTTGACACTCCAGAATTCACTCCCCTTACTTTATGCCACCTGATATGGAGTAATGGCCTGGCGTACATTGCCAGGGTCTGATCAAAAGGTCCAATTCACACCTCGAACTCAATCAGACTGAGAGGTGTGACTTCGATACAAACACGATAATTACATGCAAACAGACACTTTGGGGACGGAAAATGGCTTCGACTTAACGAAAACATGGTCAGTTCGAACTGGTCTTAAAAACCTAAATTTATATAGAATATATAGGAAGAAAAGTTGAGACTTTACAAAAACTTTGTGTCAACCGTCTGATCAAGGTCTGCTCTGGTTGCTTATGGAATTTGAATGCTCTGTTTCTTAAGTTTCTAAAATGGCTACAATAATGTTCCACCTTCCATATTTCATTTTTGCTATTTTGTCCATGAATATTCAGTAGGTAATGTATTGAAATTTGGAATAAACCTAGAACAGGGAAAGGGTTAAAATAGTGAAATGGTTTCTGGACAATAGCCTTCTCTAGGTAAACATGTTAGAGCAACATGGTGTCCATGAAGCTTGCAAATGTTGGGGTTGCTTCAGGGGGTAATGTCTGATATCACGTCATGGTCATTGTTGCTAGAAAAAAAAAGAGTTATTTCCAGATAATAGCTTTAGTTAATTAGGAAAGACGTACTGTGAGTAAACTTGGCGTGCAGACTGGACAGCTTACAAGGCCTGTCGCTTTTAAATATTCCAGTAAGAAATATATAATTGAATATCTAATAGCTGAACTTTTATAATGGGATATGTACACAGGATTTTTTGGCGTTGGTAGAAATTTTCAACATGTTACCATTGTAGAGCCACAAAATGGCTACCTATCAAAGTCTTGTAATTAATCCAAATTTAACCCTTTCAATGCTGAATTTTCAGAGTGGAATAGCCCATCCATAGAATCCACACAGTATGAAAGGTTTAACACTTTCCTCCATGAATATTCATGTAAGAAATAATGACATCATGAATATTATAATTAGATTACTTTGTTATAATAGGACATGGATGGGCATGCACAGGAGTGTTGGGCAAATTAGCAGAAACTCTAGAATCAGATCTATGTAATTTAGTAAGCAAACAGAGTAGACCCAGATCAGATGGCTCCAAAGGGGTAGACGGGCATATCTATGAAGTAAAGGGTTAAACTTGCTGAAGATTTTGACAAGCAAACAGTGCAGATCCAGATCAGAGGGCTCCTCTGATCTGGGTCTACACTGCATGCAAATGCCAATGCATATGTGTCCCACATTAAAGGGTTAAGGATGAAACTATGCATTTTTACTACAAATAGTTTTAAGCTTGGGTGCCTGGTCAAATAGCTTTTATTTTGGCTTATTGTGTAGCCAATATATTATTCGTTGAATAAAGGGTCATAACTAAGGATAGTTCACTCTTTCCCTGTTGAATATTCAATTAACCTTTTGCTCCATAAATGCGTCTTTCTATGCCTTTACAAACAGATATAGGAGCCATCCGATCAGAGTGCTCTGTTTGCTTATGAAATTATATAGAATTTTTAGTATTGGTAGCAACTGTAATCAGATGTATTATAGTTTCATAAGCAATCAGAGCAGACTCGAATCAGAGAGCTCCTATAGGAGCCGTTGGTCTGGGTCTATTCTGTATGCACAGGAGTGAAAAAGCGTTTGTTTGAATTTGTTCCTGTTATTTTTGAATGATTTAGAGAATGGTGAGTTTAAAGATGAGTTTGATTGGACTGTGAATTATCATCTGTGACAGGTTATTTTAATTAGATATTCTGCCTAGTCGTGAGATTAATGAGAATGAATCTTTAATTAAATGTTCTTCTTAGTTGTTAGATAAATGAGAAAACAAATAACTCAGAATTACGTAAAATTGGATCAAACTTATGCAATATTCACCTCCACTGTTAGGCTTAATATATATAGGCATAACTCTTTCTTTAACCCTTTCCTCCATAGATACGCCTTTCTTCGCCTCTGTAAAAATAAACTATTGAAACCATTGTGATAAATAGAGCATTTGCTCCTATAGGAGCAAATGCTCTATTTATCACAATTGTTTCAAATTACAAAATTCTAAATTTTTTCATTTCTTTAGTTAATGCTCCTTTTCAGTAGATTTATTCAAAGTGGTTGGATCTAAAAATAGCCTATAAGGGAATGGGTTAAAGAAATACAGTTAACACAAGCAACACACAAATTGTCTTATTCTGGGTTTTTTTATGGCAGGTGGTAACTTAACCATTTACTTCGTAATTATATATAAACCCATACATGCACTTGCAAATGCAATAGAACAGCTCAGTTTACTTCAGTTTACTTAACGGTACTACAGGTTATCTGTATGGTATTCTATATGATTGTGTATTTGATTGTATTTAGTTTTTATTTGATTGTTTGTGTGAATTTTTTGGTTATTGTCTATGTTCTTTTCAATATGTACTTTTCAATTTGATTATTTATGTAATTTCCTATTTGATTGTCTAATGTGATTTTCTGTTTGATTGTCTGTGTGATTTTCTATTTGTCTATGTGATTTTCTATTTGTCTATGTGATTTTCTATTTGATTGTCTATGTGATTTTCTGTTTGATTGTCTGTGATTTTCTATTGATTGTCTATGTGATTCTGTAGTACAGTAGTTTCTCTTTGTAGCAGGACTCAGTACTTGTATATAACACTATTTTCTCTCACTGGGCTCTGTCAAAACAAAATAACTTTTGGCTGCAAAAGTTTATCTGCTTCAATGTCCGTATTTAACCCTTTCCCCAGTTCTGTATTTATTCCAAATTTTAATACCTACTGAATAGTCACAGGCAAATAGTTATAATGAAATATGGAAGGTGGAACATTGTAGCCATTTCAGAAACTGATCTATCAAATTCCATTAGCAAACAGAGCAGGAGCCATCTGATCTGGGTCTACTCTGTTTGCAAATGTGTGTCTGGAGCAGCTGCCACTTTAGTGAGATTATACCTCGACATGTTTTTCTCTTGTGTATTGTATGTTACTAACACCGCTAGTTGTCAAGTGTTAATATTTTGTTCTGTTTGGATAGCTCGCCTCGAGAGGAGTGGAAAACCGGGAGGTTCAGGTGGACGATACGGACTCGGTACATATCACATACAGGCTTCACTTTGCCAGCTTATCATTGCAGAAGAAAGAATTTGCCAGTTATCTCCCTTGCTTTAATCATTTCCCTATTGAATATACATGTAGGATATAATAATAATATTTTAGAATTAATTAGATTATTTTTTAAAATGACACATGTCGGTTCAGTTTCTGTGTATAATGTGTATAATCAGATTTATATTATACCGTAAGCAAACAGTGCAGACTCTAGCCAGACTGCTCCTATAGGAGCCTTCTGATGTGGGTCTACTCTGCTTATAAAGGGGTAGAAAGGTGTATTTATGGAGTAAAGGGTTAAGGGAGATAACTAGCATGGTGTAACAAACTAGGGCTGTGAAGGAGAACCATCATTTCATCTGTGTATTGTTTAAAAACATCAAAGAATTTATAGTCATTTGAATGTTCATGTCAGAAATAACATCATGAATATTTATTAGCTGAAGATTTATAATGGCATATGAAGATAGAATTTTGGCCATGACAGAAACTGTAGAATTAGATCTGTATTATTTCTTAAGCAAACAGAGCAAACCCAGATCAGACAGCTCCTACAGGCGCTGCTAGATCTGTGTCTACTCTGTTTGCAATGGCATTAAAAGTTATAAGACTCTGCATGCTAACACCAAGTACATGTAATTACACTGTTTTGGATCAAGATGAGATGCCTAGTGACTCAGTGTCTTGTTAAACTGGATCCAAACTGTTTGTTACTCAGACTGTGTATTATGACAGTATATGTACACAATATTTTTTTTATATTGGTAGAAACTGTAGAGTCAGATCTACTATAATTTCATAAGCAAACAGAGCAGACTCTGCAGGGTTGCCACATGTCAGGTAAAAGTCATGGTCAGGGAATTGTCAGTGAATTTTGAGAACTGTCAGGGAAATTTGAAAATATAGGCAAATGTCAGGAAATTGTCAGGTAATTTTTCAAAATTACAATGAAAACCATAAATTTTAAAATTTCATAAAGTATTACAGAAATTATGACAGAAAGACCAAATTTCGCAATGTGATGTATCAGGGAAATTTGACATTATGTCGGAAATGTCAGGGAATTTTTTCCTGGTTTGTGGCAACGCTGCTCTGATCTAATGACTCCTGCAGAACTCATCTTATCTGTGTCTACTCTGTTTGCAAAGGCATGAAAAAGCTTTTGTAAGAGAGAACGGGTTTATCAATAACAATGGCCGATTTTAAAAGCTTAATGCAGTACAAAAATAATGCAAAAAGTTCAATTAGGAGCATTTTGCATAGCCATGTCAAACTTGACACATTTGTTCACCATCGCTAGGACCACAATGTGATCCATAACACTAACAATTAGGTATCTGTTTGCAATTTATGATATCTCATACAGCCCTAGTACTAACTTCTAATGCATTCTTATTTTTTGACAGCTTTTCTATGTTATTTTTTGAAGATTGCAGAACCATATTCATCACAGCTATTTGTGTCCGGTCATAATTGTTTGCCACAATGCTGATTGTTGTAAAATGTGAAGATGTGATGGCTTTTATGTGTTCCATTCTGCTTTGTATCTGTAATGATGCAAAATGTAAAACTCATCCCTTTGAATGCAATAAATGAGTGAAGTGGGAGCCCTTGCTTCAGGGTTCTACACTGCTTGCCCTATGACAGTGTATTTGGGGAAAAGGCCTAAACAGGCATGGTAAACTTCCCCTTCTCAAATTTTTGAAGATTCCATTTGAAAACTGAGTACTTCAAGGGTAAATTCTTTTTACAATAGTGGTAAATTTGTGGCAATTTTTGCAAACAGATTTGAACCAGTTGAGACATGGAATAAATCATAAAGAAGAAGTTTTCTTTATCTTTTTTGGCAGATTACTGCTTAATGCAGGATGAAAATCATGCAGAATGCTCTTCTGAGAGCTTTCTGCATGACTTTCAGTGTGCATTAAGCTGCCACCTGTCTTACAGACCGGCAATGAAACTACTTTGAAAGTCCTTTTTGGAGGGCTTGTAATGTATTGTGGAATGAGATAAAGCCTTGAAATGCTGAATATTCAAAGTGGAATGTCTGTAACTGTTTAACGATGGTGCCCATTCAATATGAAGGTAATAACTTTGATAGAGGATTTTGAATGACAAACAGTGCAGACCCTTATTTGATGGCACTGATCTGAGTCTATACTGTTCGCAAATGCTAGTACACTTGTTTCATGCAATCAGAGGGTTGAGTAAATCTGTTTTATTATTATTGTTCAGATTTCTTTTGCAGTACCATAGTTGTATTTTTATGCTCACAATATACATGTGTGTGTGTGTAATGGTACCTTTTTGTCATAATTGTGATCACAGATATTGTGAAGCTTTTAAAACTTAAATAGAAAATAATTATAAAATCTTTGCCGCTGCTTCTTAAATTACTCTTTATCCTGCTCTCCGCGACCTGACTCGCATTTGTAAACGGCTTGGATCAAGACATGATGTCGAGTAACTCGCCGACTCATCAGGATCCAAGCTGTTTGATACCAGGTCAATATCTTCTCAAACACTTGATGGATCTGAAGTCAAACTTGCACTATATCCAAATTTGGGCAGACATTGTTTCCACAGCGGAATAAAAGTTAAGTGTGATGAATTATTTTTATGTGAATATTGCACAGTTTTAGATAATTTAGACAAGAATCAAGTGTTCTAAGCATGTTTTACCGTTCGAATGTGGGTAAGAAGTATATTGTTATTTGCAAACAGTGTAGATGCAGATCAGAGTGCCACTAAGGACTATCCCTCTGATCAGGGTCTGCACAATTTGTCATTAAAATCCTCTTGCAAATTGATTGGATTGATTATAAGAAAATAATGGACCATGCCACTTTGATAATTCAGCTTCAAAGGGTTAACCTTTTCCTTCATATAAACGCCTAAAATTTAATGAATTTGCAAACAAAGAGGGCCCAGATCAGACGACTCCTAGAGGAGCCATCTGATCAGGGTCTGTTCTGTTTGCTAATGGAATTCGATAGATCTGTTTCTTAAGTTTCTAAAATGGCATTAATGCTCCACCATCCATATTTTATTATAACTATTTTGTCTATGAATATTGAGTAGGTATTGAAATTTGGACTAAATATAGAACAGGAAAAGGGTTAAAGAAAAGTGGTTAGTGATATTTAGAATCTTCATAAGAACAGAAAATGATTTGCTAGAACCCTTTGAATGCTGAAAAAGGGGAATGCATTGCCCAATAATGAACACAGGAGTTGTTGGTCATGGCAGGAACCCATCTGATCTGAGTCTACTCTGTTTGAAAAGGCAAGAAAAAACATGTATATGGAGTAAAGGGTTAGGACTTATTTCTAACATTCAAAACGATTAGCATAGTTTTCTATCATGAATATAGAAGAGGAGTTGCTATAGAAAAACATGAACCGCTGTATACAGGAGGCATCTGGTACAATCAGGCATTTTGCAAATAGCAATCCACGTGTCCGAGCTACGACTTCTGATCAGGATCTACACTGTGTACCAGGCTGAATAATGAAATGCTGCAGTTTCTAAGAAGATGTAGTGCCATGTGTTCGGTGTGGCATTGATTCTAGGACTTTATACTCTCTTTATAAAGCCTTTGGAACATAGTCTTGAAGTGACAGCATTAATTTAGCTTATAGTTTTTTGGGCTCTGCTACATGAAAACCATCCTCTAGGTTTAACCAACATTGTAGAACCAAACCAGCTACTATCTTAACAATGCTGCATTTGATCAAGTTCTGCACTGTTTGCCTCCCATCAGAGCCTTAATTCTGTTTATCTGACATGTGACAAACATTTACAACGTAATCAGATGTGGTGTTCCCTTTCCTTCATATGAATGTGTTCTTCACAAATTTGCAAACAGAGTAGACCCAGATCAGATGACTCCTATAGGATCAGGGTCTGCTCTGTTTTGCTTATGGAATTTGATAGATCTGTTTCCTTAGTTTCTGAAATGGCTACAATGTTCCACCTTCCATATTTCATTTTTACTATTTTGTTTATGAATATTCAGCAGGTATTGAAATTTGGAATAGATGTAGGAGAGGGAAAGGGTTAACCCTTTACTTCATGAATAGTTAGTTATCAATAAATGACTGAATATTAATCCCATGATTTTTTATAATGGCTAATAAACAAGAGATTATTTTTAACATGTGAGGAACAGAATGTTTATCTGTTATTTCATAAGCAAAAGTAGACCCAGATCAGATGTCTCCTACAGGAGTCATTTGATCTGGGTCTACTCTGTTGCAAAGGAATGGAAAGGGGTTTGTATGATGTAAAGTGTTAAATGCAGTGGCTAATCTTGATCTACACTGTTTGCCAAGCCTAAAGGTTGGTTTCATATAGCAGGGCTAATTGTGTGCCTGTATATCATACATTTATTATGTTGTCCTGGTTTGTGTATTAGTTATTGTTTTCTTGTCAGTTTCATTTCTGTATTTTGCTGATCATTTGTATTTTGAAATTTAAATTTTGTGAATTAGAACTCGTTAAATCTCTTGGGAACAATATTTCTGTTACATAATTTTCATTAACAAACAAGTAAATAGAAACATGTCTAATTTTCATTACTAAAACTGCAGTCAGTTTATTTTTCCATAATGATACATGAACACAGGTACTGCAGAATCACATCTGTATATACATATACAGTATAACCTCTCTTAATCGGAATTCTAGTAGATAATAATTTAGATACTTTTAGGCAGGTGGCTGCTTAATGCAGGGTGAAAGTCATGCAGAAAGCTCCTCTAGGAGCTTTCTGCATGACTTTCACCCTGCATTAAGCTGCCACCTGTCTCCAAGACCGATATTCATACTAAATTTAACTGCCGGTTAAGAGAGGTTTTACTGTAATACCATAAGTGAACAGAGTAAACCCTGTTCAAATGGCTCCTATAGAATCAGTCTGATCAGGGTCTACTGTTTGCAATAGCAAGAAAAGGCAATTTAACCCTTTCCCTCATAGAAATGCCTTTTATGCATTTGCAGAGTAGTTCCAGATCAGACGCCTCCTGTAGGAGCCATCTGATCAGGGTCTGCTCTGTTTGCTTATAATATAATTTACATAGATCAATTTCTACAATTTCTGCCAGAACCAAACTTTCCTGTGTTCATAATATTATGCCATTATAGAAAATAATCTAAAAATTAATATTCACAATGTCATAATTTCTTACATGAATATTCATAGACTAAAGGCATTTAAATCTGGTAAAGGGTTAATTGTATCTGCCTCATATTGATAGAATGAGTTTTTGACAGAATACGAGCAAAACTCTTTGCACATTAAGAAATTGTTGTCCAAAAAAAACAAACCCACTGTCGTCTGCTCCAATAATTATTCTAAAACTTAATTTTTCTTCCATTTTTCATGAAAATGCAATCAAAGTGTCACAGAGTTTAGATTCTGATGAGACGGAGAGTTACTCGGCATTCTCATCTGAATCCGAGCTGCTTGCACAAGTAATTACAGTAAAACCTCTCTAGAACGGCCACTAAATTGTGTTAATTAGGTGGTATTTAGGGCAGGTGGTTGCTTAAAGCAAGGTGAAAGTAAAACAAAACGCTCACATAGGAGCATTCTGTTTTACTTTCACCTTGCTTTAAGCAGCCATCTACCTTTAACACAAAATACTTGATGTAATTTAAGTGACCGATATAGAGAGGTTTTACTGTACTAATTTACTGTTAGCATGCAAAGAGTTTATAGTTATTTTGCCATCTTTAACCCTTTACTCTATGAATATTCATATAAGGAATACTGTCATCGTAAATATTAATTAGATAAATTTTTATGAACACAATGCCATGCTTTTTTGGCTGTGGCAAAAACTGTAGAGTCATATCTATATTATATCATAAGCAATCAGAGCAGACCCAGATCAGAAGGCTCCTACAGGTAGCTGTCTGATCTTGGTCTGCTCTTTTTGCAGAGGCGTAGAAAGTCATATTTATGGAGCAAAGGGTTAACTCTTACCCTGCTCAATCTTGGATCTGTTGAATTTCGACTACAGTAAAACTTCTCTATAACGGCCACCTAATTACATCAAGTATTTTGTGTTCAAGGCAGGTGGCTGCTTAAAGCAAGGTGAAAGTAAAACAGAACGCTCCTACAGGAGCGTTCTGTTTTACTTTCACCTTGCTTTAAGCAGCCACCTGCCCTAAATACCGACTAATTAACACAATTTAGTGGCCGTTATAGAGAGGTTTTACTGTACATCCGATACGGTTAAGCTTTTGAGAGGCTGTTTACTAAGTGTCAAACAGCTTGGATATCCATGAGACACCATGTTGTGCAACTCATCTGAATCCAAACTGCAAATGTAAGCCAGGTCACAGATGGCATGATAAGAGTTACTCCTTTACTCCATGTATATTTAATTAAGAAATTATGATGTCATGAATATTAATTAGATTATTTTTGATAATGGCATATGAACACAGAGCACTTTGGCTAAGACAGATCTTGTAGAATTAGATCTATATTATACCATAAGCAAACGGAGCAGACCCTGATCAGACAGCTCCTATAGAAGCTGTCTAATCTTGGTCTACTCTATTTGCAAAGGCATTGAAAGGCATATTTATTGAGTAAAGGGTTAAGTGAATTCTCAAGGACCCATAGTAATTGCTCCAGTTTTTACAGTCTTGCGCAGTGGAACATCAGTCTGCCGTCTGTTTCTGACATGTAGTGTTATAGAGTAATTGTAATATTGGGCTAGGATTGTAGGAACAGAAGACAATATAATTACTATGTCTAAGAAAGTACTTGTGGTAAGGGGCACTAACTGAACTCATTACCTGTTGAATATTCATGTAAGATATAATGACATCATGAATATTTATTTAGTTTTTTTTTATAATGGGATATCAACATGAGTTTTTGGTATTGGTAGAAAAATGTAGAATCAGATCTATACTCTAACAGGCTTAGCCTTTTCCTACATATAAATGCCTTTTCATGCCTTTGCAAACAATAGACCTAGATCAGATGGCTCCTGTAGAAGCTGTCTGATCAGGGTCTTCTCAGTTTGCTTATGAAATTATAATAGAACTTACTCAGCAGTTTCTACCATACCCAAAATTCCTGTATACATATGCAAGTATAAGAAATTCTGCTAATAGTTATTCATGATTTCAATATTTCTTACATGAATATTCAATAGGGAAAGTGTGAAGTTATCCCATGGCAAGAACATTACAGACCAGAATCATTTCTCAATCTGTGTAGAGTTGATGCTTATAAGGGCTGCAAAGGATAAAGATTGTTGTCTGTATATCACCATAGACTTCTCATTTTGGATGGTGACAGTTACATGAAGTTTTAGGGTAGATTTATACATGAAATTGATTCCTCTAGTTTTGCTGTCAGATCTGGTATGAATTTCTTTCCTGTTGTTTAATTTAAATTGCTAATTTTTTAATTACACAGCCTGACAAATTAATTTTAACATTTAAGTAATTGTCATTGACTTTAACTGTTGCAACTGGGCAAAAAAGACCTTGCTTCTCCTTCCATTTCCTTTCAGATTAGTATTAGAACTGTTAACCTTTTACCAGATGAAATTTAATGTAGGAAATAATGACATCATGGATATTTATTAGTTGTATGTTTATGATGGCATATTAACAAATGGTTTTTGGCCATGGTAGAAACTCTAGAACCAGGACTACCGATATATAATTCTGTAGCGAACAGCAGGTCCTGATCAGACAACTTCTACAGGAGCTGTCTGATCTGGTTCTACTCTGTTTGCAATCATGTCAAAAGGTATCTCAATCAGATAAAAGGTTCAACATTAGATCTTGATGAGGTACCAAGTGATTCATCTACATATATGTCTAAACTGTTTTACCCCTTTCCATGTTGAATATTCATGTAAGAAATAATGACATCATGAAATAATGACATCATGATTAAATATTAGCTGAACTTTTATCATAGTAAATGTATACAGGAATGTTTTGCATTGGTTGAAACTGCAGATCTGTGATAACAGACAGACAGCTCTTGTAGGATCTGGGTCAACTCTGTTTGCAAAGGTGTTAAAAGGCATCTCTATCAGATAAGTGTTCAACGGGTCTTGATTGTTACTGTTAGAATTGAAGCTTTCGACTATGTCTTTGCAGATGAAAGTTATTGAGTATTGTAAGGGGTAAGACATGTCTAGGCAGTTTAACGATTTGGGAATGCTATGTGAAATATGAGCAATTGATCGTCTTTTTAATCTATACTGTCTGAATAATTAACTATATATATATTTCTTTTGTGGTTCTCAGACTTAAGTTGAAAGGTCTGGACTTTAGGAACTATCCTTTTAAATGCTAAATTTCAAGATGGATTCCCTCTGATCATGATCTTCAGTTTGTAAAAGTCAGTTTGCCTGTTTCCTACATTTAAAGGGTTATTCTTGTCACTGGTACAAAATTCACTTCACAAAAATAGAATCCCATGACATAAACTGTCAGTGATCAGAGGCAAAAAGTTAACATGTTTTTACCAACCCAACATTTAGATTCCAGACATACTGGTAAAAACAAAATCTATGGGTAATGTTAGGATGAAAAATACAGCCAGTGCCTGTTAGAAAGCCCCTAGCTTTATTAGTCTTGGTGAAGAAAGAATGCATTTGAGAAGAGCAAAGGACCTTATGCAAAATTAACCCTTTCCTTTATATAAATGCTTTGTCACGCATTTGCAAACATGACAGACCCAGATCAGACTGCTCCTGTAGGAGCCATCTGATCTGGGTCTGCTTTGATTGCTGATGGAATTTGGTAGATCAGTGTTTCATTAGTTTCTTAAATGGCTACATTGTTTCACACCTTCATATTGGTATTGAAATTTTGAATAAACACAGAACATGGAAAAGGTTAAATATTTGATTGCTGAAAACTGAATAGCCAGTCATTGTGAAAAAAAAATCCATTCAGTACGATTGACAGGGGAATTTGCTGTAAAAAATCAGAATAGGAAACGGGCCATGCCATGATGACCTGATCAAAGGGCTTCTCTAGGTGTGGATTTATGCTGTTTTCAAATACATGTACCAACTTACTGTAGAAGCTGACTTATTTATATTTACAGGAACAGTAGACCTGTCTTAAATGACCATTAAAAAGAGGTCTAAATCCGGGTCTTTAATAAGACAGGCAGTAGCTTCTAGTTGAAAGTAATAAAGAGAGCTCCTATTGGAGCTTTCTGCATTATTTTTGCCCTGCATTAAGCAGCCCTCTGTTTTTTACGACTCCTGTGTTCAACAAATGAATGGCCACTTAAGAAAGGTTCTGCTGTAAATTGTTTTGCTGTTTATTTCAGTTATTAGAATAATAATAATAAAAAACAGTAGGGGACTCAATTTTCAAAGAGGAGTATCCCAGAGAATATTTATTGTATTATGTGTATATTTCAGGCCCCTGAAGGAGAAAACCAGCCCAGTACAGAGGTGGACCTGTTTGTGTCTACAGAGAAAATCATGGTCCTTAACACAGACTTGCAGGTATGAGATTCAATCAAGCTAACCAGTCACTTGATTGTGATGCATATGTATGCATTTGCAAACAGTAGACCCAGAGCAGATGGCTCCTCTAGGAGCTTTCTGATCAGAGTCTACAGTGTTTGCCTTGACCAAATCAACTACAGTGAAATTGTGCCGAGTCAACATGCAATGGGAGATCGCTGATATGTCAAGTCAGCCCGCATGTTGACTCAACGGATGGAAAATCCATCATGACTGCAGATGATTCCGGTGGTAGACATATTCCTGCATTCTGTGTATTGAAATGAATTTCAGCGTTTCTATTAGTTACATTTTTGTGAGATGTACTGTCTGGTAAATTAAATGACAAAATAACAGTTTGCTCATTATATTCCTTACATATTCTACATGAGACTAAGACATATCGCAAGACAACACAAATTCAAACACAACCTCTTTCAGAACACTTTCGTAAATAACAGGATATGATGTATTTACAAACCCCAAAATGTCAAAGTTGTTGTGCCAGGATACATAGAAATGGTACAAACATACACCAAATATATCAATGCATAAGAACAAACATGACAATAACTTCATCACATGCAATGTTCATACAGTTTGCTTGTGTTTTCACGTGATAGAGCAGTGTTCGACGATAGAGGTGCTTAAATCTCCTGTCGGCTGATCAGTGTTTGATGTCGAGTCAAGAGTGTTGTCAATTGTAGTAATTACAATTATCGGTGCTGTGCACCTATGACAAGTCAGCGCATGTAAGGAGTCACCGTGTTTTGAGTCAGTAAGGATAGTTTACATAGGGATTAAGAAAGCAAGTTCTCGGGACCATTAAAGATTGTCGAGTCAGGCCGTAATGTTGAGTCAGCACATGTCGACTCATTGTAATTCTTCTGTATGTTCATATGCTATGAAACATACTTTACATTTCAAAACTGGAATCTCGATTGGCTCATAGAAGTGTTCAAAATCAAGTATGCAGATCTATATGAGAGGAATGACTACATCCCATGCATTTGAAACTGCTTGTGGAATTTCGGATGAATATGAAATTTCAGACTTTGCAAAAGTTCAAAAGAAATGTCGACAGGGCTTGAAAATATGTTGGACCAAAAGAAAATATGTTGGACCCAAAACTTAGGCAATTAAAAACAAAACTGAAGAGACAAGAAAACATTATTAGGTTGTCAAAGTTAAAAAGTCAATAAAAGTATTAGAATATTGTGAGGTTCAATCTGTATTCACTTTTTTTGCAGTTAAAAAGTTTTGAAACCAAGTCACAGTTCCTGATTCATTCTAATGTCTCAAAGATCCTGCAATCTGGTGATTGCAGTGCAGGACAAATGATACACTGAACCTCATTTTGTTGAATGGTCATATTACACCATTCACCAGGTGATCAAAATCTTTCTTAGTCAGTTTACAATGAGTGCAATGCCTTTTGTGTTATAGGCAATTGCTAATATGGAGTCTGATATGTACCACTAGGTGGAGTGAATGTTTCTGAATATCGGTTTCTAGTATCCGGTATCATTAATGGTAAACAATATAAATAATAAACATTAACATGGTATGCTGTCCTTCATTAGAAAATCATGAGAGAGATATTTTCAGCAGACAGGTTGTTTCTTATATCTTTAACCCTTTACCTCATATTGATGCCTTTTGACACCTCTGTCAAAGTCACTTTTTGAAACCATTGTGATAATTGAAATAAGTAATACTACAGTAAAACCCCGCTAATGCGACCACTTAATGAATAAACATGGGTGCCTTTATAAGCAGGTGGTAGCTTAATGCAGGACAAAAGTAATGCAGAAAGCTCCTAGAGGAGCTTTCTGCATTACTTTTGTCCTGCATTAAGCTACCACCTGCATCTAGCACCCAGAATTATACCTCTTTTAGGTGGTCGCATTAGCGGAACTTTACTGTACACTAAAGTTTGATATGTTTACCCTGTACTCCATGAATATTCATGTTAGGAATAAGGACATCAAAAATATAAAAATAAAGGTCTAATGGGTCTGGAAGACAGGTGGTAGCTTAATGCAGGGCAGAAGTAATGCAGAAAGCTTCTATAAGCAACTACCTGCTTTTAAAGACTTCTATGTTCAATAAATGAATGGCTGCTTAAGATGGGTTCTACTGAAATTGTTAAAATAGTACATGACCACAAGAATATTTGGCCATAACAGAAGGTGTAGAATCGTATTTATATTACATCATATTAAACAAAACAGCACACCCTGATCATACAGCTACAGGAGCTGTCTGATCTTTGTCTACTCTGTTTGCAAAGGCATATTTATGGAGTAAAGGGTTAAAGAATTATACTCAATGATGAGTTTATTTACAATTTACAGGAGATCATGATGGACCACTCTCTACGGACCATCTCATACATTGCTGACATAGGCGACATACTGGTCATCATGGCACGCAGACGCTTGATGGGCAGTCCTGGTGACACAGACTCGATGCGGAGGCGAAAACAGGCCAAGATCATCTGCCATGTTTTCGAGAGTGAGGAGGTGAGTGAATCTCTCATAACTCTTTCAAGACTATAGACCAGTTTGTGGTTACCGATTTTTACTGATGAAAGTGTTGAAAGGGTTAAATATGTTATAAGAATGTCTGTACAATTGAACAGTATAACTCGAACTAAAAGTTCAGTCCTTCCAAAATTTACAATACAGAATTGCTTTAAAATATATTAGTACAGATATCTACAAACACATGGGACAGCTTAATGTAAGTCGAAAGTAATGCTGAAAGCTCCTACAGGAGCTTTCAGCATTACTTTAGACCTGCATTAAGCTGTGAACTCGATAAATTGTCCAGATAAGAAATCGTATAACGTGAACTTCTGTTATCTCAAAACTATTTTGTATGGTCCCTTAAAGTTTGAGATATCGAAGTTCAACAGTATTTATTTAGAATAGTAGCTACTCTGACACAGATGATGGACCCTCAACAGCATGCTGAGGTCAGTTGTAAGAGGAAATGGACATAGCTTTGATTGAAAAACTTGAGATATTCAGTGTATGATTAGAATGTATTATGGAATTGTTTGGGTTTTTTTAGTCACTCTGTTGCCGAAACAATTGGAGATTTAACCCTTTACTGCATAGATACATCTATTAATGTCTTTACAAACAGAGTAGACTCAGATCAGTGGCTCCTATAGGGGCCATCTGACCAGGGTCTGCTCTGTTTGCTTATGATAGATTTTATTTTGCAGTTTTTGCCATGGCCGAAATTGTGTTTGTCCACATACCATGGTAAAGATTCATCGAATTAATATTCATGATGTCATTATTTTGTACATGAATATTCATGCGGTAAAGGGTTAAAAATTATTTTGACAAATTTTGCGATGGGATACTGATGATGTTATAATGTTCCCACATCTTGGTTTATTTCATTGCATGGGGGAAATGGTCTGAATATAGCAGCAAGATTTAGACCACACTTCTAATTTCCCTTGGGTACCTTTTGTTTAGGAATTGAACCTCTCACATGCTAGTGATGACTTTGTGACTACCTGTGCAAACACTGGGTCTAGATGAGACGCTGAATAGCTGGGCGTCTCATCTGGATCCAACCTGTTTGACACTCTTCATGTATTTATGAAGAGAAATAAAAGAAAACTTTACTTGAAGCAGACAAATTATTTGCGGAAGACAATTACCGGTATTTAGCATGCATAGGGTTAAACTTGATTTGAATGCGGGACACACATCCTCTGGCATTTAAAAACAGTGTAGACACAGATTAAAGGGCTCCTAGAGGAGCCCTCTGATCAGAGTCTGCACTGTTTGTCATTCAAAATCTCTAGCTAGCTTAATTAAGCCTTTCATACTGAGTGGACTCCATAGTTAAACACTGATGGGCTATTCTACTTTGAACACTCAGCAATGAAAGGGTTAACATCCACTGATTTTCTAAATTTACTAAGAAATTTCCCATGAAGTACTTCAGGGTTTAGTGTGAGAAAAGTTACTGGGAACCAGATGCCCAGATAACATGCATAAATTCAAACATTTCCAAAACTAGCTCCTGTATTTCTCCACCAAACCCTATGTTGTGACCACTCTCTAGAATCATCTCTGTGAGATGATTCTATAGATTGGTCACAACATAGGGTTTGGTTGAAAAATGACGACTTTAGTTTTATAGTACACATATCTGTTGTCCCAGAGTGCTCAAAAGAAAGCTTCATTTATGGATCCAATGAAGATATGAATGGTGTCAAGTAATTCAGGGCACTCAAACACTTACAAGCAGTGTAGACTGACACGTGCAGACACAAAATGTAGTAACTGATCTCGGTGTACACTGTGGGCAAATAGTTGTCCATAATGCTTGCCGTGTTAGCAAAAAGCTATAAATAAAGTGCGTATTCAAATACTAAAATTTCGTTTATTCACCAAACCTATGCTATGGCCATTCATGTCCAAAATCCATAACCTTTTCCCTCATACAAACTCTTGTTCATGCCTTTGCAAACAGAGTAAACCCAGTCGGCTACATTAGGAATGTTCATGGACAAAATAGATATAATGGAATATGAAAGGTGGAACATTGTAGCCATTTTAGAAACAAAAGAAACAGATCTCTCATTTTAGAAGCAAACAAAGCAGACCCTGATCAGATGGCTCCTAAAGAAGTCATCTGATCAGGGTCTGCTCTGTTTGCAAAGGTGTGAAAATTCGTTTATATAAGGGAAAAGGTAACCTTACTCATCTTAGGTGTGCCTAGGCCCTTGTATCAGTCTTGCAAGAGCCACAGACAAGCAGAGTCTATTCTGAACTGAGTGACAAATGGGCCATTGGCCCATCAGCCACAAAATGAATGGGCCATTTTGAAATTTTGATGGGCCAACCAGATTTACACCTGATTACCATGGAAGTAGTATGCAGTATGTAACCTGTTTAACCAGTCTGAAAATAAAATTAATGCACTTGTCTACATGTTTTGTTGTAGATAATTCAAGTGCCAATCAGTTCTCTTTAGATACTGTCTATGCTGGACGCATGTCTCGTCAACATGCTCGAAAGTGTGAACATCCTGTCACAAAAGTGTTTTTACGATAGTGTTTTTTGACAGATAACACTAAACATCGAATTTTTCTCAGCATCGTAATGTAACTAGTTAAATTTAGACAGCCAACTTGCCTGAATCCGCGGAGACACGGTTTTCCGAGCTACAAGAAGCGTAATCACTTGTCCATTCAGTTTGCCGTTAAATTCTCAGATTCAGCTAACGCTGAATCCATAGGCTGCTTCGGCACTATCGTGAGGCAATCTAATAAAGTCCTGCCCTCTTCAGCCTTTCTTTCGGATATAACTGCTTCGTTATCGTATAGAAAAGTCCAGATAATCACAAAATGTTTTTCACTTTCGTTTTCAACTCGCGCGAGAGACTATGTGGTTTTGATATATAAATTAACCAATCAAATCGCGTAAAAACCTTCACACCAGATGCTGTATCTGGGCGACGTCACTACCGGAAATAAATTTGCTGTCTCCAAGCAACAAGTAGCGACTCTTTTTCACGACCTCTTTCGCGACCGTGAAACAAAAACAAAACATACCGATGTTAATTCAGATTAAATTATATATTTAGGGAGGGGGGATTTCAGATTTTGTGTGCCGGCATGGCCCTAGGATGGAATTCTCTCTGCGCCATTTGGGATTTCTATGCGTGAATCCCACAAAGGCGCGTCCCAGAATAGACTCTGGACAAGAGACTAAAATTGTAAATTTGAGATTACCTAGGCAACAGTTTGGATCCAGATGAGACACAAAGTAAATTGACGTCTCATCAGGATCAATGATGTTTGAGAGATTATAACAGATAAATTCAGCTTCAAATTAGTGACTGACAAAAGTTTTATTTAGACAACATAACAAAGGGATAAAATGGTCAGGGTCGATGCTTATAAAGCTTTTTAGTTGAGTCTGAGTTTGTTAAGCTTTTGATTGGTCAGATATGAGCCAAAGACACAAATCTTGTCTGTCTGTCCATGGCACAACCTGGTTTGATTTGCAATCAAGGCAGCTGAGAGGGGGTATTCCATCACCTTTAGTGATAGTTCTAGTTATTTTTACATGAATATTTATGGAGGAAAGGGTTAAGACACTCTGTCTCCCCTCCCTGTTAGATTTTCTGATTATGGGCTTTTTAAGATAAGACACAATTACTTAACATCCAAAGTGTAGACCCTGATCAGAAGCCTTCTTTTGGTATGCAGTAAAGTAATAAAATACCAGAGATAAAAGGCATGTATGACCTGGCATTTTACTGGTCTGGGTCTACACGGTTAGCAAAGTACCCAAACTCCAATTTTCATACATTTATGTATTAGCAGATTGTTGTTTCATAGAATACGACATAAGATTGCCAAACTTGAGGAAAACTAATCAACACGGCATTGCTTTTCGATTGTCAATAACAATTGTGGTCTTGTATTCGACACTCGCTGTAAATGGCACTGTAATGGAAAGCTTGTAGCACTGTCAGTAGAGATTTGGCAAAAATTGCATTTCCTTAGGGAGGAAACAAAAAATGTTTTCAGTTACATTGGCTTAGATTGGATTATTGTGACCAGACAGAGGTTTTCAGCAGTTTGGGTTAGCCCTTGAAATGCTGGTATATTATCTGTTTGAAAATTTATTTTCAGCCCTAAATTAGTTTTTGATTCCTTGTTTATGCCTCTGTCCACCAGTCCATTTGTCAGTGATTTCAAGCTAATGTGGGCTAGAGAACAAAAGATATTTTGTTGTCTTTGGTTTATGTGGCTAAAATTTGGATTTAGGTGTCTGGTTTTGACAACTTTAACATTTTACCTGATTGACACATTTTCATGCCTTTGCGAGCAGAGTAGACCCAGATCATATGGCTCCTGTAGGAACTGTCTGATCAGGATGTTTTCTGTTTGCTTTTGAAATAATATAGAGCAAATCAACAGTTTCTGCCATGGCCAAAAATGCTTGTTAAGAGGGAACACCCCCTCACCCCCAAACAAAATGACAGCAACAAAATGCTTCCCTGAGAAAATGTCTCCCAAAGCTGTTACTCAGGATCTGACCTGAAATTCTGTATTTTTCCTTCTCTACTAGTTCGTAAATTTGAATTAATCAATTCGGCACCATTTAGATAACTTTAACCCTTTATTCCATGAATAATCAATATTCTTATTTTAAAGAAATAATGACATCATGAATATTAATTAGATTAATTGTTATATTAACACATAGGCACATGAGTCTTTGACCTTGACAGAAACTGTAGACTCATGTCTATATTATAGCATAAGCAAACAGAGCAGACCCTGATCAGACGGCTCCTACAGGAGCCATCTGATCTGGGTCCACTTTGTTTGCAAAGGCGTAGAAAGGCATATTTATGGATAAAGGGTTAAGTTACCTTGATAGAATAGCAAAAAGTGTAGACACTGATAAAATTACTAGTTCAGGAGTAGTTTGATCTGGGTCTGCACTATTTTCCTAAGTTTGTTTGAGTACTTCAGGTAGTAAGCGTAAAGGTTCTGCATAGGATGCAGACAAACTTGACAAGACAAACTGAGAACAAGAAGATTGAAATAAGCCAGAAGACGCTTGTAGGTCAATTAATCATGAATGTGTCCTTCACCCATAAGCAGTCTTAATTATGTCTGTAATGATGGCTTAACCCTTTCCCTGTTCAATATTTATGTAAGAAATAATGACATCATGAATATTTATTAACCGAATTTTAATAATATAAACTTATCAAGGGAAATATTTGCTTTTAACAAAAACTGTAGAATCAGATCTTTGTCACGTCATAAGCAAACCCTGATCAGATGGCTCCTATAGGAGCTGTCTGATCTGGGTTTCCTCTGTTTGCAAATGCGTGAAAAAGACTTTATTTAAAGGGAAGTGTTAAGTGAGTGAAAAGCTGATTAGACCATGACATTCAAATGCATTATTAACCCTTTGCTTGCTGAATTTTAAAATATATATCTCCTTCTTTACCCATGCTCTGTTGTATAATTACATATATCGTCACTGTGTACAAGTATTTTGCTGTGGAGTACACTGGTTGCACAATCAACTTGTAAATAGTGCAGACCCTGATGAGACAGCTCCTACAGGAGCTATATCATCTGGGTCTTCACTATTTACCGGTAGGTATATTGACGTGAATAGCAAGCGAGGGGTTAAAAGACAATGTGAGGGTGTAACAAAACCTATATGAACACTGTAGAAGTACTATAATTTGTAAAACTTCTAACAGATAAACTTAGGCAAATAGTGCAGACCCTAAAGAAGCTGTTTGATCAGGCTCTACACTATCTGCTAATTTGATAACTTTAAATTAGATGTCATAGCTGCAAATTGTGAAGACTATGATTTTGGTCTGCACTTTTTGCCTACGTTTATCTGTCAAAATACTTTGGATAATGGGGGTAGCCCTTTTAACACTTTCTCTGTTGAATATGCATGTAAAAAATAATTACATATGTGGGATGGTCCATCTGTGTGTCACTAGTCCATTCACCATAAAAGGTTTAAAATTGGAGGAGCTCTCTGATCTTGGTCTACTCAGTTTGCCAGTTCACTTTTTTCCCCCCATTCAAAAGGTTAATCCTAAATGAAATTGAAACTTTATGACGTTCCTTCCCAAACCCATAGATTTTGGAAAAAATCCAAGTTGGCATGTCTGACTATAATTAAATCTTCCCACAGATTGTTTTACTTCTTTATACATAAATATATTCTCTGTGTATGATGTAAAGAGTATTAGCACTTTGCATGCTAGCATCAGATTCTGACGCCATTTATGACCTTTGCAAACTAGATCAGGTCCCACAAAATGTTGGGCCTGATCTGAGATCCAGATTGTTTACTAAAAAATTTGAAAACACTAAGTCTTTAGCAAACGACAAAAGTTACTAAAGTGTGCAAAGAGTTAGTTATATCAACAGTAAAGCTAGGTTCCCACTGTCGATCAGATCGACTTAACCAAGCCCGACCAAATGATCTGATACTGGTCTGGCTCGCTCTGCAGGAGTGATCGGGGAGGTTGACCTTGGTTGGCATCGATCTACCTACCCAAATTTTTTGTTTTGGACATGTTCAAAAGATTTGGATAGAGATCGAGTAGTCACACGCATGAGTAGCGATCGGATATTGATTGAGACTCATCAAGTAAAGGGTCGAGGTGATTGAGAGACAATCGTGTAGAGATCTAGTGCGGTCTGGGTGAAGTCATTTTCCCGATCATCTCGATCAACGCAAACACACACATGACGATCTAGTCGGGCAGAGGTCCTGTTGATCAGGTAGAGATTGTATCTGGGTCAGGTTGATCGAGTAGAGATCTGTGAGACGTAGCCAAGGCACTCCGGTCTCCATGTCTCGGACGATTTTCGCCGAACTTTTGTCTTCCCATCTGGCTTAATGACAATCATCATTTCATCTGAAAAGATCACTTTCTTCCAGTTGTCATTAACAGTCCAGTGTATCTTACCTCTACACCAAGTCGCCCGTTTCTTCTTGTTTTCCTTACGTATTCCAATCTGTTTCCGCACAGTTCGCCTTTTGTACCCCAAAAAGTGCAATCTGCGTTGCACTGTCCTTGTTGATACAGGCAGGGGTGCTGATTTATTAAATCCACCAGTGATCTCCTTCAAACTCAGTCTCCTATTGCTGTTTGTGATTCGAGAAAGAGATCTATCACTCCGACCAGATACAATACCTGGTCTTCCACTCCGAGGCATATTTTCTACATCCCCTCGCTCCCTCCACTGCTTCAAAAATTTAGACACTGTAGATTCTGACAAATCCAACCTTCTGGCAACATCTCTCGCCTGCATTCCACTTCCAATCAATTTAATTATGTCACTTTTCTTTTCCGATGACATCTCTTTCCCATGCTTCACCATCTTTATAAAATGCAGTGATATCACAATTTTTAAGACAATGACGTCATATTTGCTATGCAATTGAGTCTAAAATACCAAAAAGACGACACCCGAGTACATTCTAGAAGAATTGAGGTCAAAACACAAGAAAAATAAATACAAAAACAACACTGCCACATGTAAACACAATGATGCCATTAAAAAACTTGACTCACTTATGGCATGACGCTGTAGCTTCAGGGATTTATTTCTACAACAGTCCCTTAGTTACATGTACCTACAGTAAGGGATTTAGCTCTACAAGAGTCCCTTAACCCTTTACACCATGAATATTCATGAAAAAAATAATGACATTATGAATATAAATTAGATTGATTATTATGACGGCACATAATCACAGGAATTTGTGGCCACAACAGACACTGTAGAATCATATCTTTGTTATTTCATTAACAAACAGAGCAGATCCTAAAGAAGCTATCTGATCTGGGTCTACTCTGTTTGCAATGGCATAGAAAGGTGTATTTATGGAGTAAGCGGATAAAAGAAGTCTTATTGTAGGGAAAGGTTTAACTCTTTACTAAATATTCATGGACAAAATAGTTATAACGAAATACGGAAGGTGGAACATTGTAGCCATTTAGAAAGTAAAGAAGCACTGTATCTTTCAAATTTCATTAACAAACAGCAGACCCTGATCAGACGGCTCTTATAGGAGCTGTCTGATCTGGGTCTACTCTGTTTGCAAATGCGTTAAAACAAGGGTCAATCCAAGACTCCAACCCTTAGAATTATTAATTAATTCATTTCATTGTTGAGGCAGATAGTAGAGAATCATAACACATATGTATATAAGTAAACAGAGCAGACCCTGATCAGACAGCCTCTAAACAATATGTCTGATCTTGGCCTTGTCTATTTGCAAATGTATTAAAGGATGGACTTATCATTTAAACTTTAAAATGGTTGGCATTTGCTACCAATTTTGCTCACAATGTCCATAAATTCAAATTGACTGGTCAAATATTTTAAAATATGAAAGGAAAGACAGATTGACGAAGGACAACCCTTATCAAAATGCTCCTGGCAGTACTGAACTGTTTGCATACACTGTAATTCTTTCTCTGTTGAATATTCATATAATAAATAATGATAGCATGAATATTTATAAGTGGAATGTTTATATTGGCATATGTACACAGGATTGTTTGGTATTTTTCGAAACTGTAGAGCCACACCTTGTATGGGTGCCCTATAGTAATCGCTGTGGCCTATTTGTTTTGTCCGCTCTCTTACTCAAACAGTTTTCATCCGTTCTTCACCAAACTTGCTGAAACTTGCATCTGGCTTTTCAGGATTATAGCTCATGAAAACATTGAAATAGACAAAATCAGCCTTGTACACTCTCTACGTTGAGTAGTTTTTGTCCGATTGTCACCAAACTTGTTGAAAATGGCGGTGGTAATAATGTCTCGGCCAAGTTCAATTATCAGCTAGATCGATATAGGCACCTCTGGATTATGGCATTTGAATGGCAAAAAATCAACAAAATTAGCCTTGTCTGCTCTCTATGTTCAGCAGGAAAGAACAATGAGAAGCAATTGGCACAGCTAAACGTCAAGAAGCACTGCAATACAGTTGATAACAGAATCTGCAAAATTATTGGCTATGCAATTTCCTCTCAGGCATATTAAGCCCCTCAGCATTTGGGACCCTTTCTGACTTGGTCAGTGTTCTAGTGTCATAAACAAACGGAGAAGACACTGACCATCTGATCTGGGTCTACTCTGTTTGCAAAGGCATGAAAAAGATTATATGAGGGAAATGTTTAACTATTTTCCAATGTTCCAAGGGTAAATGCATCAAAGTCACTCATGTTGATTAGTCTGTTTTGAGGTGACAGGTACAGCCATGTAGACAGTCATGTTGAACTTTCTGCATTGGTGTGGCAGTATAAACACTTAACCGGCTGAATAATTAAAACTGACTCCTCCCTTTCTGAATATTAATTATACCAAATATTGTAGCAAAATTTATCACTGAAGAAAATGATTTTCATGATGAACAGTGCAGACCCTGATCAAAGGGCTACTTCAGGAGCCCTTTGATATGTGTCTACATTGTTTGAGAAGGTCTGATATACTGAGTTCCCTCATTTTAAAGGTTAAGTAATCTTGTCTTCTTACTGTCTGGCACACCAATCTTGACACATGTTGCCAATTTCTGCAGTCAGTTGATAAATGAATTGATTTACCAGGCTGGTATGATGTTGCACAGGTTAACTCTTTGGCTGCCAATCATTGTTATCTGCAAAATTTGTTGTCTCTTTCAATATTCATTTTGGAATGTTTTTCCTTCCTGTATCGGGGTGTACGTTGCTGAGTCGTTATGGTATTTGACAGACAATCACTTAGCCCTTCACCACTGTGGTTCGAATCCCAGTCCGGGCATTTGGATATTTCATGTGAAGAAGCCTTTCAGCTGGCTTGCACTGGGTCAGTGGTTCTACCCAGGTCGTCTTCTGTGCACGATACAATGCAATTTGTTCCAAGCATAGAGGAACCTCTGGGTCTTCCACCTGTAATTAGCTGTATGTCGCGATATGACTAAAGTATTGTTAAATTGACATAAAACCTGGATACAAACAAACCTTTCTGTTTCAAACCCATAATCACACCATCAAATAGGATCCTGATGAGAAGCACAGTTACTCAATGCCTCTTTGGATCCAAAGTTATGGCACAGGACTGGTGGTCACAGATGTCTGGAAAAGATTTAAGATTGTTCCATCATTGTTTAACAATAAATCCTATTTTGTATTAATGGGCAAATCTGTCCACGAATGAGCCCTCTGTTCTTGGTCTACACTATTTGCAAAGGTCAGGTTACTTTTCCCTCCAAGTGTAACAGGGCTAAAGGAATAATCTGGTGTCTGGGATATTTAGGTTCTCTTTTAACTTTTACCCCATAAAGGCACCTTTGACGTCTTACGCCTATTGATGACTGCAAACAGAGTACACACTATGATCGGCCATGTTTTGTAGGAGCTGTCTGATCCGGGTCTACACTATTTATTTAGGAAATCATGTAGATATGATTCTACAGTTTGTACAATGGTAGAAAATTCTCATGTTAAAAATCATTAATGCCATTATAAAATTTCAGCTAATTAATTTTCATAGTCCAATTTCTTACATTCATTTTAAGGTAAAGAGTTAAACCCGTCTTGATTTTATTGCTCCTTTTTACTTTAATAAATTGATTTATTAAATCCTTATACAGTTATTGTATTAAGTTATGACATTCAAAATCAATTTTTTTTATTTGCTGTCTGACAAATTTAAGATCTTCTTCAATTTACAAATTGGTTCAGCTGATTGCATTTGGGGATCAAGAAAACTGAGTGAAAATATGTCAAAACATACTCAGATGCCTGCTTGTTCTGTTGACTGAACGATATTAGCAAATATTATAATCCTTTTCTCCATAAATACACTTTTTAATGCCTTTGCATATAGAGTAGACTCAGATCAGACAGCTCTCTTGGAGCCATCTGATCAGAGTCTGCTCTATTTGCTTACAGAATTATATAGGACTGATTCAGTAGCTTCTGCCAAGACCATAAAATCAAGTGTTATGTATAGCATAATGTTGGTAAAACATAAGCTGATTAGTATTCATATATAATTTCTTACATGAATCGGATAATTATCTATGGTACACATAGCTTGAATCCCCACCACTCAGTTTGCTCAAAACAATATTTTTACTAGTCGCATGACCTTACCGTTTAATGTCACTATAATTATAGGGACAAAATTATGTTCCCTTTACTTCAAGAATAGTCATGTAATAAAATGACATCATCAATATCTAGCCTCCTGTAGGAGCCATCCTGTTCTGTTTGCTAATGAAATTATAATAGTTCAGACTCTACAGTTTCTGCCAAATCCAAACAATCCTGTGTACATAATTATGCCATTATAAAAATCAGCTAATAAATATTGATGATGCCAGATGGTATTATTTCTCACATGAATATTCATCTGGGAAAGGTTCAAATGGTTATCTATGGAGTATTGGGTTAGCCACTCGCTCTCCCCCACCACAACCCCCAATGTTTTTTATGCCCCCTTCAAGGTTGGAGGCATGTAGCCTTGCTCTTGTTCGTATTTAATCCTTTCCCTCATATAAGCGTGTTTTCACGCATTTGCAAAAGAGTAGACCCAGTTCAGACGGCTCCTCTAGGAGCTGCCTGATCAGGGTCTGCTCTGTTTGCTAATAGAATTTGATAGATATGTTCTTTGCCTTCTAAAATAGCTACAATGTTCCACCTTCCATATTTCTTTATAACTATTTTGTCAATGAATATTCAGTAGGTATTGAAAATTTGAATATATATATATAGAAAAGGGAAAGGGTTAAGTATGTCTGTATGTACAATGTATGTCCCACAAATCTTGTTTGTCCACCTTTTCCTACACCAATTGGAGGATTTACATCAAACTTTCACATATGAACATCATTGATGTGAAGATGTGCTTAAAGAAGAGAATTTTTGCTCAGACCATTTTTACCAGAGTTATGGAAATTTAAAATTTTCTTCACTATAATTATAGTGAGAAATCTTGTGTGTCAAACTCTTCATGCACTAATGCAAGGATTTACTTCAAATTTTCACAGATGAATTAACAATTTTGATATGGAGATGTGCATGATGAAGGGAATATTTGCTCCGACCTTTTTTAGCCAGATATATGGAACTTTGAAATTTTCTAAATAAGCTGTAGTGAAAACTCTTGTGTGTCCAATCCTCAAACACCAATATGATAAACATTCACAGATTAACAAAATTGTTGTGAAGATAACATTCACAGATGAACAAAATCAGTGTGAAGATTCACATGAAGAAGGACATTTTTGCTCCAACCTTTATGAGAGTTATGGGACTTTGAATTTTGTTTCACTACATGTATATAACATATGGTGAAAAGTGCTTGATTTAGAGACAATATCTCCTATGGACACAATTTTCTAGTTTTCCGTTCAGCTTTAACCCATTCCCTCATACTGACATCTTTTGATACCTCTGTAAGAGTCACCTTTTGAAACCATTGTGTTAAGTAGAGTATTTGCTCCACAGGAGCAAATGCTCTATTTATCACAATGGTTTAAAAACTACACAATTCTAAAATGTACCCCTTTTCTATGAAATATGCTTCTTTTTGGTAGATTTATCCAAAGAGGTTTGCTTTTAATACAGCCTTTGAGGGAATAAGTTAACCTATTCCCTCATATTGACACCTTTTGACACCTCAGTAAAAGTCACCTTTTGAAGCCATTGTGATAAATAGAGCATTTGCTCCATAGGAGCAAATGCTCTATTTATCACAATGGTTTCAATACTACAAAATTCTAAAATGTTCAATTCCTCTACTAAATGTTCCTGTTCAGTAGATTTATATAAAGATGTTGGGTCTAAAAATAGTCTATGAGGTAATGGGTTTAATGAGGTTTAACTGTAGTCACATAATCTGTCAGGTAGAACATATGTCAGAAAATAATTACTTGGACATTATCAGGAAGATTACTGGCTTCAGATGAATGTCAAAGTGGTTAACTGTAACTACTTTATTGCCAAAGAATGATGATGTATTGAAAATGATATAAATGTTAATACCCCTGTGACCTATACCATTTATCTGGTTGTCATAGTGTAAATGTCATTATGCTTCAGTGTTAATGTACATACTAATTATCTCTCTCATTTGTAGATTGAAGAGGTGGCTAGATTGATCAGTATGTCAGATTACCATCTCATTCACTTGCAATTTATCAGACAGCAATACCACTTTGTGCAAGCTAACCCTTTCCCTGTTCAATATCCATTTAAGAAATCATGACATCATGAATATTTATCAGCTGTACTTTTTAGAAGGTAAATTTTTCAAGGAAACTTTTTGTTTTGACAAAAACAATAACATCAGATCTATATCATGTCAATCGCAAAGGTTAATAGACCAGACCATGATCAGTTGGCTCCTGTAGGAGTAGTCTGATCTGGGTCTACTCTGTTTGCAGATGTGTGAAAAATGTGTTTATATGACAGAAAGGGTTAAAGCCCTTGAATTTCAGGAAACAAGTTAAATGTTGAATTGTTCAGCATTCAAAGAGTTAATAGGTATGTTTTTAGGGTATTGGGAAGTAAAGTTCATGGCTATGCATTTGTGTTGCTGGTGCAGCATCAACTATCTGTACAACTGACTGAATCAAACTATGCTTATTTACCATGAAATGGGACACATTGTTATCAAAGATCCAGTCATATATTATAAGATGATAAAAAAAAAATCATTGATTAATTCTTTACCTCACGCATATGCGTGTGAGAAATACTGACATTGTTTAATTAATTGCTGACTTTTTATAATGGCATATTAAAGTAGGATATATTGCCTTTTAGCAGAAATATATAATTAGGGCCCTGCATTGAAAATGCAGGAGCCCTATAGGAATCACATTTTCTATCTATCTGCCTGTATGTCCGTCAACACTTTTGATGTGACGCAATAACTCGAACAGTACTTCACATATTGGTTTCATATTAGGGGCATATACTTAGTATCATCAGAGAAAGACATCTATAGTTTTTAGGTTTAATCAGATCACTATGTCTAGAATTATCTGCCCTTTATTCATAGAAAATGCCATCATGTTCTGTCAACACTTTTGATGTGACACGATAACTCAAACAGTACTTCACATATTGGTTTTCATATTAGGGGCATATGCTTAGTATTACGAGAGGAAACCACCAATACTTTTTGGTTTGAATGAGATCACCATGTCCAGAGTTACCTGCCCTTGATATATCAGAAATGCCATATTCAACAAGAGATCATCTGCAGGGCCCTCTCTGACTGGGTCAGTTTTCTAGGTACATAAGCAAACACTTTACAGAGCAAACCCATTTGCTATTATAATGATGGTGTCATTGTTTCTTACATGAAGATTCATGAAGTAAAAGGTTAAGTAATTCGCACATTTTTTGAGCCAAAAAACTTTCAAGTTGTTCTAGATTGTAACCATTTGCAAAGGTGTTCACATTGTCCCATTGGGAATTTTATATCCATGTAGCACTCCCTATATTGACACTCAGCATTATGAAGGTAGTTCATGTTGTAGGTTATTTTAATGAGATAATACTACTAGGTTTTTTACTCCATGAATATTCATGTAAGAAGTGATGGCATTATGAATTGTTTATTAGATTGATTTTTAAAATGGCATATTAACAATTGAAACTTTTGTCTAAGTAGTTACTGTAGAATCATATCTATATCATATTTATGTCATAAGCAAACATAGTACATCCTGATCAGACCACTCCTATAGGAGCCATCTGATCTAGGTGTACTCTGTTTGCAAAGGCATATAAAGGTGTATTTATGGAGGAAAGGGTCACTCATCCATCAAAAAGAGGTCTAATTATGGTTCTGTAAAGCTTTCTGTATTACTTTTGCCCTTCATTAAGCAACCGTTTGCTTTTTAACACTCCTATATTCAATAAATGAATGGCCACTGAGACAAGGTCAGGGTTACAGATAATGGGAGTATTGGGGTATTTACCCAATTAAAATTGTGTTAAAAGCAATTGTTTTTCAAAACAATGAGTAACACAAAGCAAATAAATATAGCAAAAAACAGAAGAAATTTAGAATACCTAATGAGAATATGAATAATACCCTATTACGAAAATTGCCATACCCAATAAAAATTGCAAAAACCCAATTCTGTAAAAAATCAAGGAGTAAATACCCAATTGCATCAAAACCTTATCTGTAACCCTGAAATGTTCTACTGTATTTTCCATTCAGTATGTAAGAATTTTACCCTAACAATATGAATATCCGTTAACTGATTTTTATACGCCCACCTAATAAAGGTGGTCGTATATTGTCGTGGCCCTGTCCGTCCGTCCGTTCGTTCGTTCGTTCGTTCGTTCGTTCGTTCGTTCGTTCGTCCGTCAACATTTTGTTTGTCCGCTGTTTTCTGGGAAAACTATTTGACAGATATTAATGAAACTTCACACAAATGTTAAATGCATCAAGATCTGAAGCTGAGTTGATTCTGAGGTTCATTTGATTTTTCATTTCAGAGTTATGGCCCTTGTCCTTAAAAAATATGCAAATAGTTTGTCCGCTGTTTTCTGGGAAAACTATTTGAGAGATATTGATGAAACTTCACACAAATGTTTAATGTATCAAGATCTGAAGCTGAGTCTATTCTGAGGTTCATTTGATTTGTCGTTTCGGAGTTATGGCCCTTTTACTTAAAAAATAATGCAAATACATGCAAATAGTTTGTCCGCTGTTTTCTGGGAAAACTGTTTGACAGATATTAATGAAACTTCACACAAATGTTTAATGCATCAAGATCTGAAGCTGAGTTGATTCTGAGGTGCATTTGATTTTTCATTTCAGAGTTATGGCCCTTGTCCTTAAAAAATAATGCAAATAGTTTGTCCGCTGTTTTCTGGGAAAACTATTTGAGAGATATTAATGAAACTTCACAAAAATGTTTAATGCATCAAGATCTGATGCTGAGTCGATTTTGAGGTTTATTTGATTTTTCGTTTTGGAGTTATTGCCCTTTTACTTAAAAAAAAATGTAAATATATGCAAATAGTTTGTCCGCTATTTTCTGGCAAAACTGTTTGACAGATATTAATGAAACTTCATACACATGTTTAATGCATCAAGACCTGAAGCTAAGTCGATTCTGAGGATCATTTGATTTGTTGTTTTGGAGTTATGGCCCTTGCACTTTGCAAGTGGGCGTATTATGTACCGTATGCGGTACTCTTGTTTTAGATTGACAGAATATGTCTTACAATTTCTTAAGCAAGAAGAGCAAGCCCTGATCAGACAGCTCCTATCTGAGCCATCTGATTTGGGTCTTCTCTGTTTTGCAAAGGCATGAACAAGTATTTATAATGGGGAAAAGGTTCACTTGCAAGGGGACTTTAAATAAGAGGAACCCTTTGATCTAGGTCTGCACTGATTGTAAAAGCTAGTTCATTTTTTTTCCTGCATTCATTGGATAAATATTGCCTGCAAGTCTTGTCTTGGATTTATTAAATGACAACAATATTAAGGCATAATTAGTGATATATTGCAATAATCTAACAGTAAATTGTATAGAGCCATTAACAGAATCTATTCAGATGTTCATTGATTGCCGTTTTCCTACAGAAATGTATTTCAAAAGGGTTGTACAGGAACATAATTATGTTATATTTGTCCCTGGTAATTTTGTACAAGCACTTTACTGCTCAATCCTTCCAATGCTGAATATTCAATGTGGATTGATCCATCAGTGTTTAATTATACAGCCCTTTCAATATGAAAGTCTTATATTTGCTACAGTGGATCTTGAATTACAAACAGTGCAGACTTTGACCATAGATCTCCTATAGCCATCTGATCTGGATACACACTGTAAATTGCAGAACACTCTTTTCGCACATTCGCTAATGGGATGCTGAGGTGTTGAAGCAGTAGTTACTGTTTAACCCTTTGAATGGTGGGAAATTATTTTATTGGTTTTTGCAAACAGTGTAGACCAAGATCAGAGGACTGCTAGAAGAGCCCTTTGATGAGGGTCTGCACTGATTGTCAATCAAAACCCTGTAAGAAAAAAGCATTCAATACTGAATTGATTTAAAAGTTAACAGTGATTGGGCCATTCCACTTTGAATATTCAGCATTCAAAGTGAGAAGATGTAGTCAAGTCAAACTTGAGAAAGTATTTCTTCTCTGCTAATTGACAGCATTTCTTGAGTAATCAAACTTATAAAATTATGCGAGTACATGTATTTATTAGCTGAATTTTTATAACGGCATAATTGTACACAGGAAATGTTTGCTTAGGCAGAAACTGTAGTATCAGATCTATATTATACCATAAGCAAACAGAGTAGACCCGGATCACATGGCTCCTATTGGAACTGTCTGCTCTGGGTCTACTCTGTTTCCAAATGTGTGAAAAGGTGTTTATATGAAGGAAAGGGTTAAAACTTAGGAAAATGTCTATTTCTCAATATTGTCTCAATTGTTCGGTAGAATTGGAAATGACAGGCTGTTTAACCCTTTACTCCATGAATATTCATGTAAGAAATGATGATATCATGAATATTATAATAGATCTGACTCTACAGTTTCTATGTACATACCAATACCAAAAAGTCATTTGTACATGATAATGCCATTATAATTTTTCAGGTAATATTATATTCATGATGCCATCATTTCTTACATGAATAGGGTTAATTGGATTATTTTTATGGAAGCTCATGAACACAACCATGTAGTTTTGAATATGGCAGAAAATGAAGAATCAGATCTATATTGCTTCATAAGCAAATGGAGCAGACCTTGATCTAGGAGTCATCTGATCTGGGTCTACAATACACTGTTTGCAAAGGTGACAATGAAAAGGGATAAGACTGGAAAGCTAAATATTAAACATCACAATTATTTTTTAATTTCTCCACCAAACTCATATATATATATGTAGCCGGGTAGCGATTGTGGTGAAATAAGTTGATAGGCTTTACTGTGTGGCCGGCTAGCTCATTCGGTAGAGCATGAGACTCTTAATCTCAGGGTCATGGGTTCGAGCCCCACGTTGGGCGCCAAACGTAACATGGTGAAAAAGTTGTGACTCGACTGGGACTCGAACCCAGGGCCTCTGGCTTACCATGCCAACACTCTACCGACTGAGCTACCAAGCCACACAGTAAAGCCTTACGAGGGGTGTTCCAAAAATAATGTCATCTGTGCTTTATTTCGCGGAAATCGTGCAATTAATGCACAAAACCACCTCGTGTCGATTGAGTGATCACTGGCTCGTGACACAGGTAAATATCTCGTCCACACGTTCACTTGCCTCGGTACAGTGTACATCGTTTCATAGCCTATTCGTTAGACTATACACAAAATGACAGGAAAACGAGCTGAAAATGTTCTTGAAATTAGGGCCTATATAAAAGGTAGGTCATTACTCGGCATAAAGGCTGTAGATATTCACCGCGAGGTGTGTGACATTTATGGGGAGGGCCAAATGTCCCACAGGACTGTTTGTAGGTGGGTAGCTAAATTTAGTGCTGGGCAGCAGCAACTGAAAGATGCTGCTCGCCCAGGTCGTCCTGCAACAACTACGACCAAAGGTAACATAGAAAAATCCGAAATATCCTCAAAACTGATGCTCGATTCACCGTAAGACAATTGGCTCGAATGACAAACTTGTCGTTAGCAAGAGTTCATGCAATTTTGAAGAAACGCCTAAAAGTTAGAAAGATAAATGCAAGATGGATACCCCATTTGTTAACGGATGAGCAAAAGAAGACGCGTGTAACAATGGCAAAAAATCTTCTCAAAATGTACCCAAAATATTGTAAAAAGGCTTTTGATAATATAGTCACTGGTGATGAGACCTGGGTGTATTATTTTGAACCAAAGCGGAAGGTTTCCAACCGAATATGGGCCACTAAAAATGCCAGACGCCCAAGTATTGCCAAACGAATACGAACGGTAAAGAAGGTTTTGTATGCTATTTTTTTCACTAATAAGGGTCCAGCTATTCAAATCCCGGTGCCAAAAGGCAGAACGGTCACAGGCAAGTTCTATAAAAACGTTGTTCTGAGAAAATTGAAGAACTACTACAAAAGTAGCCGCCCCAAAACAGGACTTAAGTATGTCCGACTTTTGCATGATAATGCACCCGCTCACAAGGCAGTGAAGGCACGTATTGTGACTGACTTTTTGGAGTCAGAGAAGGTTACCGTCCTTCTGCACCCTCCGTATTCGCCAGACTTGGCCCCCTGCGACTATTTTCTCTTTCCAAAACTTAAATATAATTCATCTGGAAGGAGATACAATTCGAGAAATGCCCTTGGATCTGCTGTTTATCAGTGTCTGATGGGTGTCCCCATTGAAGAGTATGAAAAATGCTTCCAAAAATGGATTGACCGGCTAAAAAGGTGTATTCTGGCTGGCGGAGAGTATTTTGAAGGGTAGAGCAAATTAAAATGAACAAAAGCACTTCCGCTATATGAGCACCGATGCAAGTGACATTATTTTTGGAACACCCCTCGTATGATCAACTTATTTCACCACAATCCCTACTCGGCTACACATATAAGTTTTGATCAATCATAAAACTCTCTCTAATAGATAATGCTAATGAGTTGTGACAATTTGGAGAAATAAGGCCTGTATTCCCTTACATGGAGCTTTGTGAATTTTTTTTTAACTTTTTCCTTAATGAACATTTATGCATAAATTAATCACTTCATGAATATTCACCAACTCAATTTTTATAAAATTTGTAAATCATTCAAAGGAATATTTGGCTTAAGCAAAAGCTACAATCAGATCTATGTCCATAAGCAAACAGAACAGACCCTGATCAGACCTCTCCTACAGGAGCTGTCTGATCTGAGTCTTCTCTGTTTGCAAAGGTATTAACCCTTTCCTCCATAAATATGCCTTTCTACCCCTCTGTAATAGTGACACTTCTTGAAACCATTGTGATAAATAGAGCATTAATTTTGCTCCTATGGAGCAAAATCATTTTCCTTTTCTCTAGTAAATGCTCTTTTTCGGTAGGTTTATTCAAAGAGGTTGGGTCTAAAAATAGCATATGAGGTATTATGGGTTAAAAGGCATTACTTTGAAAGAAAGGGTTAATAGATAAGAACATGAATACAATCTGTTCCATTCTATGCTAGCCTTCAAAGGAATGAGGTTTTGTTCCCATCAGAATACAAGATTGTTTTTCCCAAAGGAAAGTTAAGTCTAGACCAATTAGTAGTGGTACCATTGATTGAAACCAGTCCATCAGAAGATGAATTGTCCAATACCTCAAAACAGATGTTATAACAGTGAGTAGTATGTTTGGTAGTTTCTTCCAGATCAGTACCCAAAGTCCTTTGTACATATGCCATTTTAAAAGTTCAGGTAATGAATAATGCATGATGTCATTATTTTTAGCTCGTCTGTTTCGAAGAAATCATGAGCTATTGTCTTAACTACGGTGTCTGCGTCTGCGTCGTCGTCCGAAATCTAACATTGACCATAACTACTTCAATTTTTCATATACAACCTTCATTTTTGGTATGCATGTTCATCTTGACAATGACGACAGACGAGCGTTGGCACCCACTTACGGTGCTCTTGTTTATATGAATATTCAACAGGGAAAGTGTTAACACTGCCTGCTTATATAGTGTCTAACCGCTACAATCAACAAGTCATTATTTATATATCTCAAGTGTCATCAACAAACAAGTTATTGTTTATTTATCTTAACTTTATAATCAACAGGTAAATCCTTTTATGTATCTTATATCTATTATCAACAAGTTATTATTTCATTTCAATAATGACATGTATCTTATATCTATTATCAACAAGTTATTATTTCATTTCAATCTGACCAATTTTTCGACAACTCACTTCCATCATCAATAAAGTCTTGTTTATGTAAATGTTCTCTCTCATTAAGAAAGTTATGTTGCCTCTTTCATAAGGAAGAAATTACACCAGTCCTGTATCTTCACGGACCAAAGCCTTGTTTATTTATCTTGTCTCTATCATCAAGGAATAATTTTTAGCTTTGTTTGTGTAGCTTGCCTCTATCATCAACGAACAGGGCCTTTATGTACATCACCTCTTCGTTTATGTAGCTTTCCTCCCTCATAAAGGAACAAACCCTTGTTTATGTACATCTGTGTATAGGTACAAACCTTGTTTGTGTAACACACCTTTATTAACCCATTCCCTCATATTGACAACTTTTGACGACTGTAAAAATCACTTTGTGAAACCATTGTGAGAAATGGAGCATTTACTCCTATAGGAGCAAATGCTCTATTTATCACAATGGTTTCAAACTACAAAATTCTAAAAAAAAAATCCTTTTCTCTAGTTAATGCTCCTTTTCGGTAAATTTATTCAAAGAGGTTGTATCTAAAAATAGCTTATGAGGTAATGGGTTAATAAGTCTTGATATGTATATTCATTCAGATATAAGGTGTCTCTTCATTGGTAGACAAAACCTTGTTGGTGTATCTTGTATTGATCAATAACAAACACAGCCTTGATTATGTATTGCACCACTATCATCAACAAAGCCTTCCTTATATATCTCACCTGTATCAGTAGACAGAGCATTATTTAGGTACATCACCTCTTCCATTAACAAACAAATTTCACTTCAGCCACAGAATATCCTACTTAAATGGGGACAGGATTGTTTCTTTGACTTTGATTCTTTCATTTCTTTGATTTGTTGCATTTAAATTGATCCTGGTATTAACTTGGAAAGTTTTCAGAATTCTTGATTGAACATTTGTTCCTGCCAAAAATATGAACATGTTATGTTGGACAACCCTTTCCCCCATTTTCACGTGTTTGCAAGCAGAGTAGACCTAGATCAGATCGCTCCTATAGGAGCCATCTGATGGGTCTGCTCTGTTTGCTATTGGAATTTGATAGATCTGTTTCTTTAGTTTCTAAAGTGGCTACAATGTTACACCTTCCATATTTCTACATTAAAACTTTTTTGTCCGTGAATATTCAGTAGGTATTGAGAATTGGACTAAATATAGAACAGGGAAAGACTTTGACATTTATTGTGCTGGTCTTTACTTCACAAACATTTCAAAAACAGTTTTGTGTGCAAACAAATTGAAACAAACCCAGTAAGTACTGATGGTCCATAGTACCGTTTACTCTTTGCATGATAAGTAAGTTTTTGTCTGCAACAATTGTCATCTGCTTCAATATTTAATTAACTTCATATAAACTTGTTTTCACGCATTTGCAAATAGGGTCTGCTCTGTTTGCTCATGGAATTTGATAGATCTGTTCTCTACTTTGTAAAATGGCTACAATGTTCCACCTTCCATATTTCATTATAACTATTTTTCCATGAATATTCAAAAGTATGGTCCAAGTCTCATCTGAATAAAAACTGTCTGCATGGGTAATCATGAGTGCTAAGAGTTAAGAAGTCTTGCCCATTTACGAGGATGATGTTGTCCTACATCCAAACACCCCCAATGTCTATTTTCGTCTGATTAAGCATACCAAGTACTGTAGGATAAACCTAAATAAAGCAAATGTCATCGTTCTGTAGAAATCCTTAACCCTTTAAATGCTGAATGGTCGATTTTTCTCAAATTTGCCTTAAGAATTGTTATGAATAAAAGCTTGGATGAGCTCGATTTCAGAGGAATCTGTCACGGGGAACCACTTTTTTCCTCTGCCAATGTGGTGGCGTGGGGTATGTGAGCTTGCTCACAAAAATTTGCGAGAGGATTTTGGAATGACAAAATAGTACAGTCCTTGATCAGGGGACTCTAAGGGAGCCCTCACATCTGAGTCTACACTGTTTGCAAAGACCTGTTCACTGGTTTCCAGCATTCAAAGAGTTGACCACTGCACTCCAAACTATTTGACACACTGTGTCTCTTTCTCTTTAACCCTTTCCATGTTCTATGTTTATTTCAAATTTCAGTACCTACTGAATATTCATGGACAAAATAGTTCTAATGACATGGAATGTGGAACAGTGTAACCTTTTTAGAAAGTAAAGAAACAGATCTTTCAAATTCCATTAGCAAACAGAGCAAAGTCTGATCAGACGGCTCCTGTAGGAGCTGTCTGATCTGAGTCTACTCTGTTTGCAAATGCGTGAAAGCAGGTTTATATGAGGGAAAGAGTGAAATGAAGACAAATTTAGCAATTGTAGTGGAAGAAGAATGTCAATACTTTTTACTAAGCATGCAAAGAGTTTAATCCAATAAACAGGAAGATTTCTGATGAGTTTAGAACCTAAAGCTGACTGATTCGCAGAAGTTTTATGTCTTTGTTCACTATTGACAAATCTTGTATAACTTTTGCTTAGTGTCTGGTCTTGATAGCCCAGACTTAACATTTTCAACACTGAATTTAAAGAAATGGAATAGTATCAGTATTTAACCCTTTCCCTGTTCTATATTTATTCCAAATTTCTATAATTACTGAGTATTCATGGACAAAATACTGATAATGAAATATGGATGGTGGAACATTGTAGCCATTTAAGAAAGTAAAGAAACAGATCTATCAAATTCCATGAGCAAACAGCAGACCCTAATCAGACGGCTCCTATAGGAGCCGTCTAATCTGGGTCTTCTCTGTTTGCAAATGCATGAAAACACGTCTATATGGAGGAAAGGGTTAACCCTTTACTCCATGAATATTTATGCACTAAGTAATAACATCATAAATATCAATTAGATGAATATTTAAGATAGTGTATTAACATAGGGGATTTTTGCCATGGCAGAAACTGTAGAATCAGATCTATACTACCTAATAAGCAAACAGAGCAGACCATGATCAGACGACTTCTACAGAAATCAATATAATTCAATAAGCAAAGAGAGCACACCCTGATCATATGGCTCCTACAAGAGCATTTATATGAAGGAAAGAGTTGATGCTTTTGTAAATCAGGGTTTTCATTTTCAGCTGATTGCCGATTGAAACCATCGGCTGAAATGAGTTTTGCATTGGTTGTTTTTCTAGAAATCTTGAAAATCAATCTAAGAACATGTCAGTGCAATCTGCTATGTCCAGAAAATAATCGGTTGTTATGAATGAAAATGAAAACCCTGGTAAATAGAGTAGACACAGGTCTGATGGCTCTTGCACGTACAAGAGCCATCTGATCTAGGCCTACAAGAGCTATCTGATCCGGGTCTACTCTAATTGCAAAAGTATTAACTCTTTCCTTCATATTAATGCCTTTTGAAACCTTTGCAAATAGCATGGACGCAGATCAGACGTCACGGCTCCCATAGGAACCATCTGATCATGGTCTGCTCTGTTTGCCTTTTGTAGAATAAAGATCTTATTCTAGTTTCTGCTTGAGCCAAAATGTCCTATGTTCGTATGCCATTATAAAAAATAATCTAATTAATGTTAATGATGTCATTATTTCTTACATGAATATTCAACTTTGATAATTGAAGTATGCATCAATTTTGCGCTTTTTATACCCCACGATCAAGGGGTAGGGGGATGCTGGGGAGATATTGTTTTTGCCCTGTTGGTTTGTTTGTGTCCAACTTTAATGTTGGTGATAACTTTGTAGCCATTGCACATACATACTTCAAATTTTGCATGCATGTGCAACTTATGGAGGTGAACATTTTTAGGGGTGACTTATTAAGGTCAATGTCACACATCAAGGTCAAATTAAGGGTCAAATTTAGATTGGTGATAATTTTGTGACATTCAACATACATCCTTCAAACCTGGCAATCATGTGCAACTTATGGAGGTGAACATTTTTAGGGAGGGACTTATTAAGGTCAAGGTCATATATGAAGGTCAAAGGTCATATCAAGGGCATAGTGTTTCACAAACACATGTTGTTTATAAAATGGAGTTCAAACAGTTTTGTGCTTAGAATGCACAGTTATCTTTTCTCTTTGCATGCTAGCAGTGATTTCATGACAATCCATGCAAATAGTTTAGGTCGAGATGAGGTACTGGGTCTCCTGCATCTCATCATGATCCAAACTGTTTGACAATCTAATCATTGGTTTTGAAATACAACAGAGAAAACCAGTT
Source organism: Azorinus chamasolen (assembly GCA_963576725.1). NCBI lineage: Eukaryota > Metazoa > Mollusca > Bivalvia > Cardiida > Solecurtidae > Azorinus > Azorinus chamasolen. The sequence goes on from OY755239.1 coordinate 43,925,541, forward strand.
TGTAGCAGATGACATTTACTTGGTGTGCAAAAAATTATGGAAGTAATGTTTGATGGTAGACACGTTTTCTGTGGAGGTGTTTCCTGGGAGCATTTAAATTCCTCGCCATCTTGTAACGTTCATTTGATCAGATTGCTCTCAGTAGTGCTTGATTCCTTCCTGAAGCTTAGTAGCAATATCCGTAATTGGGTGTCTCAGTGGGCCTTTCCATCTAGTTCGTAATGATTTGTATGCCAGAGTTAGAGCTCGGACAGACTAAAATGCAAATAGAATTCATCTGACCCTCTTTGGCTTTTCCCACAGAATTGTAGCTTTCTTTTTTGAAGATTTAGTGTTTCAGTACTGTAAGTTAATGTAAAGAAATAAATCAGTCTATTCCATTTATTTGAGATAATGTTTGTTTTCTTCTTTATTTGAACATTTAGAGAAAAACTCTGTTGGTTACCAGATATCTGCAAATATCAGTCAATTAACCCTCTACTCAATAAATACGCCTTTCAATGCCTTTGCAAACAGTGTAGTCCCAGATCAGACGGGTCATGTAGGAGCTGTAAAAAAATCCCCTGATTAATATTTGTGATGTCATTGTTTCTTACAAAATACTCATGGAATAAAGTTTAATCAGCTTGTAATATAAGCTGCAGGCAATTATCCAATTAGTTGCTGAATATTCAAGCAAGACTACACCCACTGTGAACATTATTGGATTTGAACTATTTTATTAGGTTGTCTGTTTTTCAAAGCAAAAAAGAGCTATTGTCATAACTCTGGCGTCGTCATTGTCATCTTTATCGTCCGGAAACTTTAACATTGGCTGTTACTTCTTTGATATTCATGCAAATCTTAAGAAACTTTACACACTTGTTACTCATCACAAGGGCTACAATCAAACAGATAAATTCATGGCAAACAGTAGATGATCACATATAAGCAAGCAGAGCAGACCCTGATGAAGCAGCTCCTAGTGGAGCTTCTGATCCGTGTTTACTCTGTTTGCTAAGACATTTACCCTTTCCCACATTTAGACAACTTTTTGTACTTTTGCAGACAGAAAGAGAGTAGACCCAGACCAGACAGCTGCTGTAGGAGCTGTCTGATCAGGGTCTGCTCTGTATGCCTGTGGAAAAAAAGTCGCTTATTCTACATTTTTTGCCATTGTCAACAAATCCCTTGTAACAAGGTGGGATTACCAGATAGGGTTTGTTGCTTGTTTGTTTCTTCACCATTTGATTTACATGCAAAACAACTGCACAATACTGAATAGATTTAACCCCTTATTCCATATATATGCCTTTTGATGCCTTTGCAAAGTAGACCCAGATTAGACGGCTCCTCCAGAAGATGTCTGATCTGTTTGCTTATGGAATGATATAGGTCAGACTCTACAGTTTCTGCCAATAGCCAAAAATGCATGAGATCATATGCCAGCAGCCTGTACATAAACAGAAGTAGTTAATATTCATGATATGATTTTTATGCCCCCCCCCCCCCCCCCCCCCCCTGGTATCAGATCTGGGGGCATATTGTTTTTTCCCTGTCAGACTGTTTGTTTGTCTGTCTGTCTGTCTGTTTGTTTGTTTGTCACCAACTTTAACATTGGTCATAACTTTTGAGCCAGTACCGATAGAAACTTGATATTTGAAACTTGATAAGGGTTAAGGATAACTTTAAAAAAGCACCAGAGTACACTGTAATAAGAAACTTGCAAGTATTTTACATTCTAATCTAATTTAATAGTTCTTGAATAGGAATGGAAGAAAAATGTACTTTCAAAATTGGACAATCTCTACAGACATAACATACCTATGTAGTAGTTAATGCTTAAATGCATAAATATCAAGGTCAGGCATAAAGGTTAAAAATCCAATGGAAAATTTGACATGTGACATCCAGGCAGCACGCAGTATGAAACACCATGGGACTACCTCGCTGGAAATTGCCTCCTACAAGAAATTACCTTATAAGGATCACTTGTTAGACTTAACACTTTTAGTGTAGGAAATGAGTCACTAATGTCCTTTGCAAACAGTGTAAACCCTGATGAGAGGACCCCTAGAGGAGCTCTCTCATCCGGTCTGCACTGTTTGTAATCTTACAGTTTTAAAAAATCCCTGAATATTCACTGTTAGCTTGGCCTGTTTGAATTTTAGAAAAGTCCATTTGACAATTTAACATCAAAAGAGATAAGATTGCTTTGTTATAACATAGTTATGTTGAAAGGAGTATAATTTGTGGATGTCGGAGTATTTTCGTTTGCGGTGGTTTAGGCGTTTTGAGGTATTTCAGCATTTGAAATAAACAAAAGTTCAAGAAAAAAAAAGTCTTGCTTTTCTTATGTCATTGCCAAAAGATCTGGAATTTCAGCACTTGAAATAAACAAGAGTTTAAAAGAGAAAAGAGCTTTGCATTTCTTTGAAATAAGCAAGAGATAAGAAAGTCTTCCTTTTCTGATGTCATCAACAAGAATGGGGATATTCACCACCAAAGGATGGTGGTATTTCAGCATTTGAAATAAGCAAGAGATAGTAACAATGTACATAAGTAAAAGCTTCCTTTTCTGGTGTCACCACCAAGGTCAAGGGTTTTCACCACCAAAGGATGGGGGTATTTCAGCATATGAAATAAGCAAGAGATCAGAGTGTCACCACCTAAGGATAGGGATAAATATTTTGTTTTTCTTTTGTCACACCCAAAGGATGGGGGATATTTTAACAATCTGAAATAAGGGAGAGATGTGTACAGAAGTAAACGATTTGCTTATGTCACTGCTAAAGGAACTTATATGGAGGGTTTAATTAACCCTTTCCTTCATAATAAATACCTTTTCACCTATTTGTAAACAAAGTAGACTAAGATCAGATGGCTCCTATAGGAGTAGTCTGATCAGGGTCTACTCTATTTGCTTACTGACATTTATAGTTCTAATTATACAGTTTCCACAACAGTGAAAACAGTTTCCACATTTCAATTTATTAGCTCACTTGAGCAAAGCTCAGGGTGAGCTTTTGGGATACTTGAAAGTCCATCGTCCGTCGTGCCTCGTCAACAATTTGCTTGTGAACACTCTAGTGGTCACAATTTTAGTCCAATCTTCATGAAACTTGGTCAGAATGATTGTCTTGATAAAATCTCGGACAAGTTTGAAAGTGGGTCATGTGGGGTTAAAAACTAGGTCAAATAGTAGGAAAACCTTGTGAACACTCTAGAGGTCACATTTTAAGCCCAATCTTCATAAAACTTGGTCAGAATTATTGGCCTATTAAAATCTCAAACGAGTTTGACAGTGGGTTATGTGCGGTCAAAAACTAGGTCACTAGTAGAAAAACCTTGTCAGAACACTCTAGAGGTCACATTTGTGGCCGAATCTTCATGAAACTTTATCAGAATGATTGTCTTGATAAAATCTCCGATGAGTCTTAAAATGGGTCACATGGGGTTAAAAACTAGGTCACTAGGTCAAATAGTAGGAAAAGCTTGTGAACACTCTAGAGGTCACATTTTTAGCCCAATCTTCATGAAACTTGGTCAGAATGTCCTAAGGCGGTACTTCCATCTTCCCCCTATTGTATGTTTGTTTGTCTTTGTGTGTCTCTTTGTGTCTTTTATAATACATGTACATTTGCTGTTAAATGTCATCATGGTGCTGTTTGGGTGGTTGTGTGTTTTGTATGCGGTGTTTCCTGCCTGACTCTTACATGTACTTTTATCAGAATGATTGTTCTGATAAAGTCTCGGATGAGTTAGAAATTTGGTCATGTGAGGTTAAAAACTAGGTCACTAGGTCAAATAGTAGCAAAACCTTGTGAATACTCTAGAGGTCACATTTTTAGCCCAATCTTCATGAAACTTGGCTAAATTGATTGTCTTAATAAGATATCAGACCAGTTTGAAAGTGGATCATATGGGGTCAAAAACTTTTAAAACTCTTATGTTCAATAAATGAATGGCTGCTTAGCTGTTACTTCTTTTTCCAAAGCAGATATTTCATTTTTCAAAGCAGACATTTAATTTTCCTCAGGAGATATATTTTTGTAACTATTGATCGAGGTCTGCCTCAGTTTGCAAAGGCATAGAAAAGCATATTTATGGAGTAAAGGATTAAAGAATAACTCCTTTATATCTCCATCAAACCCTAGGGTTTGCTGTAGAAATGATGTTTTTAATAATTTAAACACACACCTTGTGTGTTGCTCAGTTCATTTTTCAAAAAGGATGAGTTACATTTATCACGTATTCTGTGGTTTACAAAGAAATGTTCTTAAAAAGATACAGTAATAGATCTATTGTAACAAAATGAAGATTCACCAAAATTTCATTAAATTGAGGCTTAACTCTGTCTCACAGGAAATGGATTTTCACTTCTATCAGATTGAAATATCACATCCCAGATTCAAAATAATCTAAAGTGAAAGTACTGTAATTACCCTTCACATTTAGCCATAGAAATTGGGCAAACAGTGCAGACCTGAATCAGATTTGCAGAATTGACTTCTTCAGTGCATTACAAACTAATGGAGTGGAGTAGATTGGGTGTCTGAACCCTTGCCCTGTTCTACGTTTATTTCAAATTTCAATAACTACTGAATATTCATGGACAAAATAATTATAATGAAATATGAAAAGTGGAACATTGTAGCCATTTTAGAAAGTAAAGAAAGAGATCTTTCACATTCCATTAGCAAACAGAGCAGACCCAGATCAGACGGCCGTCTGATCTGGATCTACTCTGTTTGCAAATGCATGAAAACTCATTTATATGAAGGAAAGGGTTAAATATTTAATATCAATATGGGATCTCATCCTAGAATCAAAAAAATTTACAGTGAAAGCATCGTAACTGATACTTAAATAATATCTCTCTTTGCAAATGCTATTTGCAAACAGTTTTGATCAAGATCAAACTCCTACTAATTCAGCATCTTGTCACAGTACAATTTGTTTGACATTTGAAAATAGACAGAAATTGTTTAGGTTTTTCGCTAACAATAGTGTATTCAAATCAGGTCATAGGTTAATCTAATTCTCCAAGTATTCAGACAGACAAATTTAGGCAAAGAGTGCAGACCCATCTCCTGCTGCTGCTGTGAATCTAGTTTAAAGTTTTCAAATGATGACAATTTGAAGTATTCAAATTTACAAACTTGTGGAATGTGAACATTTTGATTAACAAATATTTGCAGTAGATACAGTAGTAATAATTGTATTGGAACATAATCTCATGTCTATGATTTATAGGATCTCTATAATTCTCCATCAAACATTGCTCACATTATCAGAGGAATGCAATATGATCATTTCAATACTCCTACTGCATGATGATTGTCACTGTAATCTGCTGCAGCAGTATCAGTTGTCAGACCATATGATTTTAGGGGACGCCAGACTGTAATCTGCTGCAGCAGTATCAGTTGTCAGACCATATGATTTTAGGGGACGCCAGACTGTAATCTGCTGCAGCAGTATCAGTTGTCAGACCATATGATTTTAGGGGACGCCAGACTGTAATCTGCTGCAGCAGTATCATTTGTCAGACCATATGATTTTAGGGGATGCCAGAGTGACACAACTTCAAAATTGGACCCTCACCCATTATTACTGAGACTTAGTGCAGGTTTGAGCCTTTTAACCATTATTGTGCGGGACACAAGTCACTAATGTCCTTTGCAAACAGTGTAGACATCAGGGTCTGCAATGTTTGTCATGTTACACTTTCCTTTAGAAAAATCCCTAAACATTCACCATAAGCTTGACCTGATCGAATTTTGGAATAGCCCATTTGAAAAGTCAGCGTTGTAAGGGTTAACCCTTTTCCTCATAATAACAACAGAGTAGACCCAGATCAGATGGCTCATATAGGAGCCATCTGATCAGGGTCTGCTCTATTTGCTTATGGTATAATACAGATCTGATTCTACAGTTTCTGTCTTTAGTCAATATGTCCTGTATTATGTATTTAGAATATAGGTGTAAAATGGTGGCCACTGTGCAACTCTTGTCTCTAAATGTACCATTTTGTACTAATTTGTTGTGACTCTAGATATTGAAAATAAGAAAATATATCGAGACACAAATTGTAGTGAAGTCACTTTTATAAAGTTAGTAGTAGACACAATACATGAACAGTTCACAGTTTACGATCCTTATGCCATTCCTGCATAGGCTATTTTTAGATCCAACCTCTTTTTTAATTGATATACCAAAAAGGAGCATTAACTATAAAAAAAGGAGAAATTTAGAATTGTGTAGTTTTGAAACCATTGTGAACAAATAGGAACAAATGCTGTGTTTATCACAATGGTTCCACAAAGTGACTTCTACAGAGTGTCAAAAGGCGTCAATATGGGGGAATTGGTTAATTAACTCCATACAGACTGAGTAAACATAATAACAGTCAACTATGTGCATGAACTGTTATAAACCAACAGCAGAGCTCTGCTATGGGAGAACCAACCATAGGCAACTTCAAACAGTGCAGACCCGGATCAGCCGCAGTGTTGTGGGTGTGGCATGTGACCAGGGTTTCATTGTTTACTGCGGCAGAGCACTAAATAATATTTGTTTCTGATGAGTTTCAAACTGTTGCCTATGGTTGGAGCTCATTCAAGTCACTGAATCCTGAACAAAACGGCATGCACAGCAAAATTCTTCAGTGAAAGAATGTATAAACATGAACACAATAACTTTGGGATATAATGAAACCACATTTCTTACTCAATAAACAGATGAAAAAGTCATCAATCTTTCTCATCTGGATATAAATTCTGAATGCAAACCATTTGCATATTTGCTAATAAATTTGCTGCTAGCGTGCAAAGAGATAGAATACATGAAGGAATTTGTTAGCAGTGAACAAAAATTAATAATGATAAATTGCATGAGCATGTAGAAATGATGGCACAGATACGAATTTCTCCAAAAGGACATGAATTTTAAGGATTTATGGCATGTTTTTATACTGCATGTTCAGTTAGTTTAGTAGTGTCGTTTCCTTTGTAAATGAAATGGAAAAAAATCTCCTATTTCTCTTGAATTAACCCTTTCCAAGTTGCATATTCATGCAAGAAATAATGACATCAAGAATATTTATTTGCTGAATTTGCTGTTATTTGCAAGCGGTTTGGATCGAGATTGGATTCCGCGAGTCCGATTTGGATCCAAACTGTTTGACACACGGCTTGAGGCCTACGGCGAAATAAGGGTTAAGAGTAGTTTCAGGTTTATATAATTATATCTTATCCTTTTCCCTATTTCGCATATTTCGTTGGAAACTGATAGGTAATTATATGATTCCTCTGAATGGGAGATTTTGTGCCATCCTGTTTAAGTTGTTTAACGGTTGACTATAGCCTGATTAAGGCGAGCGTAAGACGGGTTTGACTCTGTTCAGACGCCATGCTACGTAGCGCCTGATATGGATCAACACTGCTTGCTTATATAAGTTATTAGTGCGTGTTCAATTGCCAACCGTCTTGTTATTGCACCTGAATTACTTTTCCAAATTTCGTTTCGTTGGAGAGTATACATGGGTGTATTTTGTTTCAATGTAGAAGGTTAATGGGTGTGTGGGAGACAAGTTGTGGCTTGGAACTGGGTGAGTGTAAGGCGGAAAACCTATAAGAGAGCTCTCTGTTTTGCTGTCGCGTTGCTTTGGACGGCCACCTGTCTTGTTTTTGCTTATTTGAATATTATTCACCTGTGTCCTTGTTACATGCATGTTTATATGTATTGATACCTGTATATATGTTATGGATCTCCATACATGGAGGAAACTAATAAACTACAATAAATTATACAGTACATATATTTATAGGATCTTTTGGTACTGCTGGAAAATGTAGTCATTTCTACTATAATTTCATTTGTTAACCAGTTACATAACCTCCCGGGAACTTTAGAGTTTGTGCCCTTGAATTAGTAATGAATCTATAGTTGACTATTTTAGCCTTTTTCACTCTCTTAGTCAAAGAGTGAATGGATGAATGAATGAATGAATGAATGAAAGACTTTATTTAATGAGGGTAGCTCAATTAGTCATAATGACTAATCTACGTTGAGGCCCTCAAACAAAAGCATTTCTTACAAAATACAAAACAGTAATACACAGAGATATATATATGCACAAAAAATCAATGTTCAGATTAACTCATTGCTTGCTAAGTTATTATTCAATCTTCATAAAATGTCATAAAATTGAGTGTGGCAATGCATATATAATCTCGGCAAAATTTCATTACCAATGACTCTGGCACTTTAGAGTTATGGCCCTTGAATTTGTCAACATTGCAAAATTGCCCTTGTCCAATCACTATGTCAACCAGTTTTAATCTGATTTTCATCAAACTTCATGAAATTTGTTTGTGGCAATAACATCTCGGCTAAGTTCCTTAAACCAGTCAAATGGCCCCAGACGGGCGTATTGTGTCAGTTTTGCACTCTTGTTAATCATTCAAGCAGTTGAGAAATTACTGACTTTGTGTCAAACAGCTTGGATCCTGATGAATAACTCGGTGTCTCATATTTTCTTGTCTGGAGCTAAGCTGTTTGAATGCGTCATTACGGTTGCAATTAATAGGATATGGGTTAACCCTTTCCTCCATGAGTTAATGTAACATGTAATGACATCATGAATATTAATTAGATTAATTTGTTACAATAGCACATGGACAGAGGAATGTTTGGCAATGGCAAAAATTACAATCAGATCTATATTATATCATAAGCAAACAGAGTAGACCCTGATTAGACGGCTTATATAGGAGCCGTCTGATCTGAGTCTACTCTAGTAGATCTGTCTGCAAAGGCATAGAATGGCATATTTATGGAGTAAAGGGTTAAATAATTTCCTTTTTGGAGATTTTATTTGAATTATCTCCTTGTGTTTCATGATGATACATTGAAGCTACAGTAAAACTCTACAGTGGCCACTCAAAAGAAATATAAGTCTGGGTGAGTTAAAGTAGGTTTTAGCTTAATACAGGGTGATAGCAATGCAGAAAGCTCCTGTAAGAGCTTTCTGCATTAAGCAGAACCTCCCATCTAACCCTTTCCCTTATATAAACACTGTTTCATGCCTTTGCTAACCTGAGTAGACCCAGATCAGACAGCTCCTGTATGGATGGGTCTGCTCTGTTTGCTTATGACATAATATAGATCCGATTCTACAATTTTTTTCAAAGACAAAAAAAACTTTAAAATGTTTATATTATACAAATTAAGCTAATAGATATTCATGATGTCATTATTCCCAACATGAATTTTAAATAGGGAAATGACTAAGAGCCATTTTTATTCACTATGTGTCCCTTTATAGAGGTAATACTGTAAATTGGTCTGAGATTACTAAAACATAGCTGCAAGTTCAAAGCACGAGAAATTCATTAATTTCCAGTGATTTCCATCTCCGAAAAGTTCAATTCTGGTGGATTAATTTTGTCAGGGATTTCTGTGCACCATGTCTGAGTGTGTGATTGAGGGAGAACAATATAATTAGTCATTTGCATTAGTTATAACAGAGCAAACAAAATGTGCCATTCCTGCCTTTAAACTCCCCCTGAATCTTGGTTTTTACAGACAATCAAAAAAATGGACATTTTTATCTCTTACAAGGCTGAAGTTTCAAATTGACTATTCCAAAATTCGAACAGGTCAAGCTTATGGTAAATATTTAGGGATTTTTCTAAAGAAAAAGTGTAAAATGACAAACAGCGCAGACCCTGATGAGAGGGCTCCTCTAGGAGCCCTCTCATCTGGGTCTACACTGTTTGCGAAGGACATTAGTGACTCATGTCCCACACTGTAAGGGTTAACTGTTTGCATGCTAGCAACAAAATTATGACTGTTTGGATTCAGATTCCAAACTGTTTGACACTCTGATTATGATTTTTGAAAACGACGGAAAATTCACTTTGCAGTTTTGCAGTAGGGGACAAATTGTGCAGTTTACAATTAGCTAGGTTTACAAAGAGCATTTATTAGAGGATAATTGGTCATGATTAAATCACCAATATTTAACTCTTTGCACCCAAAGTAGTTGCTGCCTGACAATTTATTGTCATTTCCAACAATTCATCAAGTTACTATGTTCTTCTATTTCTTTTAACCCTTTCTTTCATATATAAATGCATCTTCACGCATTTCCAGGGTCTGCTCTGTTTGCAAATGGAATTTGATTGATCTGTTTCTTTAGTTTCTGAAATGGCTACAGTTTTCCGCCTTAAATATTTCATTATAACTATTTTGTCCATGAATTATGTACTGAAATTTGTAAACAGGGTTTCCAACGAAAAAACCTGGTTATTAGATTGGTGTATGGTAGGCGGGCAGGCAGGCAGCGTCAAACAGGTGGTTTCTGGTCAATAGCTTTTAAGTTTTGATTGACCGATTTAGACCAAACTTGGTATGTAGATAGCTTACATGAAGACCTAGCTTAGGATTGTATTTAGAGGTTCTCAGGTCAAGGAGCAAATGCTCAATTTATCACAATGGTTTCAAATTACAAAATTCTAAAAATTTCCTTGTCTCTAGTTAATGCTCCTTTTCGGTAGATGCATCCAAAGAGGTTGGATCTAAAAATAGCCTATGGAAGAAAGGGTTAAGAAGCCAGCGTGGTGGAGATATTGGGTAGCTTTAGAAGCCAGCAGAGTGGCAATATTGGGCGTCCGACTGTATTAAGGTAGCTTTAGAATCCAGCAGAGCAGAGATATTAGGTGTCCATGTGTTAAGGTAGTTTCTTGATATTGGTTGTTTGTGTATTAAGGTAGTTTTACAAGCCAGCATAGAGGAGATATTGGGTGTCCTTGTATTAAGGTAGCTTGAGAAGTCAGCATAGAGGAGATATTGGGTGTCCTTGTATTAAGGTAGCTTAAGAAGTCAGCAGAGCAGAGATATTGGGTGTCCGTGTATTAAGGTAGCTTTAGAAGCCAGCATAGAGGAGAAATTGGGTGTTGTGTATTAAGGTAGTTTAAGAAGTCAGCATAGCAGAGATATTGGGTGTCCATGTATTAAGGTAGCTTTACAAGCCAGCATAGAGGAGATATTGGGTGCCCCTGTTTTAAGGTAGCTTAAGAAGTCAGCATAGAGGAGATATTGGGTTTCTGACAATGTATTAAGGTAGCTTAAGAAGTCAGCATAGAGGAGATATTGGGTGTCCTTGTATTAAGGTAGCTTAAGAAGTCAGCAGAGTGGAGATATTGGGTGTCCGGGTATTAAGGTAGCTTTACAAGCCAGCATAGAGGAGATATTGGGTGTCTGTGTATTTAGGTAGCTTTAGAAGCCAGCATAGAGGAGATATTGGGTGTCCGCATATGAAGGTAGTTTTACAGGCCAGCATAGAGGAGATATTGGGTGCCCCTGCATTAAGGTAGCTTTACAAGCCAGCATAGAGGAGATATTGGGTGTCGGAGTATTTAGGTAGATTTAGAACCAACAGAGGAGATATTTAGGTCTCTGGGTATTTTATAGGTAGCTTTACAAGCCAGCAGAGAGAAGATACCCAGTATTGGGTATCTGAGTATTTAGGTAGCTTTATAAGCTATCAGAGAGAATTAAATATTAGGTGTCAGAGAACTTAGGGTAGATATGGTAATTACTTTTTGAGTCATGTTGAATTACATCTTGAGATGTTCACATAGTTTTGTGAACCTCAGAATTATGTGACACAGTTTCAGGTTTTGATTCCTCCGTGAAAGAAAATGTCATTGCTAACAGGTAAATGGAAGAAATTGATCAGTGTATTGGCAAAAGAAAATGCGAGCCATTATATTAGTTGGACTAAAGATGTATGTGTCTCAGAGGGCTCCAAGCAAATTGGGATAGCTTTAACCCTTTGAATGCTGGAAACCAATGTACTGGCATTTGCAAAAGGTGTAGACATAGACCATAGTTCTCCTATAGGAACTCTCTGATCAGAGTCTGCACTGTTTGTCATTCAAAATTCTCAGTCATATTTAAGTCTTTCATACTGAATGGACTTCATAGTTAAATACTGATGTGCGATTCCACTTTAAATATTCAGTATTCAAAGTGTTTACGGGAACCTGGTGGCAAAATTGCTTGTGAATAACCTTTCGAAAGTTGCACATAAAGTGGTTGACATTGAATTCTGTGAAAAGCTTTGACACAAAGATTTTTTGCTGTTTCATAATATTACCAGAGGAATTATCTTTGTTAGTTTAAACTTTGTAGCATATGACTCTTTGAACCCTTATCATGTTGAGAAAACCAACATGTCCATATAACATTTTACTCCATGAATATTCATGTACGAAATAATGACATCACGGATATTAATATAATAGCACATGGACACAGGAATGTTTTGCTATGGCAGAAATTGTAGAATCAGATCTATATCATTCCATTAGCAAACAGAGCAGACTCTGGTCAGACAGCTCCTGTAACCTTTATCCTGCTGATCACAATATGAATTTCATTTGCAAATATGCTGGATCTTGATCAGTACAAGTGCTGCATAATATGTACAGTGCTGTAAAACCCAACTCAACTCAACTCAGCTCAGTTTCTTGGTAGACTTTAAGCTGAGTATCAAACTGCTTGAATCCTGATCAGATGTTGTGGTAAATCCTTTCCTTCATATAAAAGCCTCTTCACACATTTGCAAACAGAGTAGACCCAGATCAGATGGCTCCTGTAGGAGCCATCTGATCTGGGTCTGCTCTATTTGCTTATGAAATTATAATAGATCAAACTACTATATTTTACCAACACCAAAACATTCTGTGTACATAAACCATTATAAAAAGATAAGCTTATAGATAGTCATGATGTAATTATTTCATACACAAATATTCACCAGGGAAAGGGTTAATACATCTGATCAGGATTCAATTAATTCAATCAGTTAAAAAGTCTACCAAGAAGTTTAGTGGAGTTTGGTTTTACAGCTCTGCAACACTGAACAGGTTATATGGTGCCATTGCAGGAGAAAAATTACTGGAGCCACATCTCATTTGTATCCAGAAACTTAATACCTGCTGGAAAAACACAAATGCTGCAGTTTCCGTTTAGACCTCTGTTAGTTGCCTCATACGATCGTGCGAGATTGAACTGTGGTCCCAATGCTTGTACCTGGCAGGCGCACTCAAGAACCACATGGAGTGAATTGTATGATGTTTAACCCTTTCCTTCATGTAAATGCATTTCCATGCATTTGCAAAAAGAGCAGACCCAGATCAGAGGGCTCCTGTAGGAGTCTTCTCTGTTTGTTTATGGCAATTTATAGATCTGCTTATGCAGTTTTAATAAAAAAGTCTGTTTAACAGTGGAAAATCCCTTTTCCATGTTCATTTTATTGATTCTGTCCAGGAATATTCATGAGATGAATAAATTTTGAATATACAGGGAAAGGATTAAAAATTGAACTAGAAAATCAAATGTTTCAGTGGTTGACAATTCTTTTTCATTTCCAGTTGAAGGATAAAATTATCTCAAGGCTATGGCCTGAGTTCGAAGACAAATGAAATATTAAGAGAACTGCTGTGATTTATAGCCATTGGTATGCTAGAAAGGAGACTGGCACTATTATCCAGTCTTTTTGTCATAACATATGATGCGGCTCATGATTATTTTAGAATGATTAATTTTCGTCTTGAGCATACAGAAACAATTTGATGACTCCTGATGCCTTTATCACTTTGTCCCAAAGCAGACACTTATCAATTATCCCCACATGAGATGGTGTCATGTTGGAGTTTGACATTTCCCATATGATCAGTCAGACAGTATCCCTTTACCTGATATAAACATTTTTACAAGCTTTTGCAAACAGAGTAGACCCTGATCAGACGGCTCCTATAGGAGCCGTCTGATCAGGGTCTTCTCTGTTTGCTTATGAAAGAATAAAGATATGAGTCTATTGTTTGTACTACATCCAAAACTTCCTGTGTCCATATGCCGTTATATATTTTGCGAATACATAAGAAGACGTATTTATGTAGTAAGGGGTAAAGAGGTTAGGTTGGGTGTCCAAGTACTTCCAGTTTTGTTAAGGTAGCCTGTAACAATTATTATCTTATGCTAGTCATACATGTTTGTTGGAGCCATGTAAGAATAGTATTGTCTTTTCAACCTTCATGTAAGAAATAATGACATCCTGAGTATTTATTAGCTGACCTTGTGTACTGATGCATGAATGTCAGAGTTTTTTTCGTACCTTGGCAGAAACTGTGGAATCACATCTTTATAATAATTCCATTAGCAAACAGAGCAGACCCTTATCAGATGGCTCCTACAGGAGCTACTCTGTGTCTACTCTAGGTTTACTCTGTGTATATAGGTATTTATATGAAGGAAAGGGTTAACCCCATGAATGTGATAATTTAGTGTACTAGCATATGCAGTGTAGAGAAGCCCTTTAATCAGGATATGCAGTGTTTGTCATTCAAAATTCTCCAGCAAGGTTAATACTGCTCACTCACTCACTCACTTACTCTCACTCATTCCTCATTCAAAACAGTACCCTGTTGCAGGAGGTCCAGTTTAAAGGAATAATGACTATTTTATTCGGAGAATGGTCACAGAGTTTTTCACATGAATAACTTTGCAAGTCCATAATGGCATAGTTAACCCTTTCAACACCTTGATTGTCTGCTTTGATTCTAGAAGTACATTTTCATTTCATTTCATTTCTAATGACAGTATTTGAGTTTTCAAACAGTTTGGAACCTGATGATACACTGAAATACTTGGTGTCACATCTGGGTTCATTCTGTTTATATAAGTTACCACAAATTTGACAAGAACTTGCAAAGTATTAATGTCTAGTTATCATCTCGGGATCTAGAAATGGTTCTAATTTCCTGTTCTATGTGGTCCTGTTCCTATTTTTCCGTAAAGGTTGCCTTGATTAATTCCACAAATAAACCCATTAAGAACATTGTTCCAACTGTTCCATCATCAGTAAATCAATGAAAAGCACCAGATGATCTGAAGTTCAACTAGTTATGTCCTGTCATTGTTAACTGCAAAAAAAAGATGACATGAATTTCCTTGGCACAAAAACAGTCCTGTTTTGTGCTGATATTTTGACATTGTAATTAATTCCTTTATTTCCAGACAAACCAACCATTAAAACCTTTATTCCCAAGTTTCCATATTTCAATATTTGGATTTGTTTAATTCTTCTTTTTAGAGTTAAGAGAACATGTTTTGTTAGTCTGTCAAATAGCTTCACAAGAGCTATAAGTGCGTTTTTAACCTTTGCATATGGCTTTTATTTCAAGACAATTCTTGAATTATGCTGAGATCATCTTTTACTCCATGAATATTCATGTAAGAAATAATGATTTTATGAAAATTAATAACTGAAATTTTATAGGGACATATAAACCAGGGAATGTTTAGCAATGGCAAAAGCTATAGAATCAGATCTATATTATTTCATAAGCAAACAGAGCAGACCCTGATCAGACAGCTCCTACAGGAGCTGTCTGATCTGGATCTACTCTTGTTTGCTAAGGCATTAAAATAGATAATATAATTATGGAATAAAGGGTTAAAGCATGCATTTGAGACACCATGTGTAACTTGGCATCTTGACTTTGTGATAATGGTGTTTGAAAGAAAATACATTAAGAATTTTAAGATGACAATAATATTTGCAAACTGAGGCTGAGCAATTACTGAATGTTTTTGCAGAGATAATTTGGAACCAGTTGCCTAGAAGTATAAATTTAACTGTTTTGGCTTGCCTGAGCAGGAGTGCTCAGTGTGAAATATTGTCGTACAGTCATCCGTCGTCATCAGTCTTCAACACTTTACCTTACATAACACCTATGATACACCTTGGACAGTTGTAACCAACGTTCACAGAAGTTGTCCTTGTAAGGACCTGGATCATTTTAGCTCACCATGCACAAAGTGCCAATGTGAGCTATTTAGATCATTCTGTATCTATCTTTTGTCAACAATTTCTTAAATCCTTTACCTGATGAGTTTTCAGTTATAAAAATCATCCAATTAATATTGTGATGTCATTGTTTCAGAAATAATGATATCACGATATTAGTTGGATGATTTTTATAATGGCACATTATAACAACCTTTTGGCCATTGCAGAAACTGTAGAATCAGATATATATTATTTCTTATGCAAACAGATCAGATTCGGTTTGATGGCATTCACAGGAGCAATCTGATCTGGGTCTACTCTGGTTGAAAAGGCATCTTTATCAGGTAACATCTACTAAACCACAGACTGGAGTTTCACCAAATGCCACAGGAATGATCTATATAAGACTCTGTCAGATTGTAGAAATGCTTCCAGTCTGCAATATATACCGTATTTCTCCTATTAGACGCCCCCTCCCTAATAAACGCCCCCCCCCCCCCCCCCCCCCCCTTTTCGCTAGAAAAAAAAATAAATTCAAAGTTCAAATAATTAAACAAAACAATCAAACATGGTTGCTCACCTCTGTTTTCCTGATATAATATCCAAATACACTCCAAGAGTAAATTTAATGTCCAGGGCTTTTTCAGGGCTTTGTGTTTTTCGATTCTTGTTGTCATTTTCAAGATTTGGAAAGAAATGACCAGATTTCTTACAAGGGTTCTAGCCTTGTGTAGAAAGGGGCTTCATGCAAATTAGGGACAAGGAGACATCGCAGAATTTTGCTTTATGCAAATTATGACATAACACTGGAGCGCTGGTCGGCGAAAGATCAAAGGTGTCACTGTCTAGCAAACCAGCTGGCTTGTGGGTGCTACGGTGCTGATAGCCTTGGAGAATGAACACCTGCATTACCGTAAAGTCCCCAATAGTAGCGTCAAATGGCTAAAATTTGAAGCCTTCTTTTATGCATAAATCGGCGATCTTTTACCCCAGGAACACATGGAAGTTTAAAAAAAGTTATTGGGGCACATATTTAGGGGGGTAAAAAATGGAAAACAATTTTTTTTTAGCCTTTTATTAACGCCCCCCGTTTTCAAAATGTTACGCCCCCGGGGGCGTTTAATAGGGGAAATACGGTAGGTAGGTCACAAGCACTAAATGTAGATTTTAATGAACAATTTCTTTAACCCTTTCCCTGTTGCATAATTATTAATATAAGACATAATGACATCATGAATATTTATTAGCAGAATTTTTATGATAATGTGTATGATGTGTTTACAGGAGTTTTTGGTATTTGTGAAATCTGTATTTTAATAAGCAAATAGAGCAAACCCTGATCAGACTGCTGCTGTAGGAGCCGTCTGATCTGGGTCTACTCTGTTTGCAAATGGGTGAAAAGGCTTTTTATGAGGGAAAAGGTTAAACGACATCACCACTGAATACAATTACCTCCACACTTCACAGATATGATCTTCTGGTCACCCTCTCTCAGAGTTTTATAAATCATTCCAGCCCACTGCATAAGTAGGTCACATGGGCAAAAAATATATTTTAACCCTTTCCCTGTTCTGTATTTAGGCCAAATTTTAATACCTACTGAATATTCATTAACAAAATAGATATAAAGAAATATGGAAAGTGGAACATTGTAGACATTTTAGAAAGCAAAAAACAGATCTATCAAATTCCATCAGCAAACAGAGCAGACCCTGATCAGACGGCTCCTAGAGGAGCCGTCTGATCTGGGTCTACTCTGTTTGCAAATGCGTGAAAACACGTCTATATGAGGGAAAGGGTTAAACAACAAATCTGTTCTTAACCCTTTACTCCATAAAACGCCTTTAAACATCTTTGCAAACAAAGTACACCCAGATCAGCCACCTGCTTTGATTGCTTATGAAATAATATTGGTAAAATTTCTCTTGTTCATGTCATCATTAAAAATCATGTTATTAATATTAATGATCTCATTATTTCTTCTGTGAATATTCATCAGGGAAATGATTAGGAGGATTAACTTACATGAAATTCATTGACCTTAATTTTGGGATTTAGATTATTAAGTACGGAATGGCCATGTCATGTCACACTTTGGAAAATGAAAATTAAAGTGTCAAAGGCAATTCGCGATGTCATTTCCTTTGTTTTCGCAATGTGGTTTTGTCTTGGCCTGGACTGTTAAGTCGATTTGATTGAATTTTGTATTACAGCAGTTCTGAAAGACAGACATGATGTTAAACTTTGATATTGCAAAATTACTTAACGAATTACATTCACCAGAACAAAGAAGAGTAAAACGTAATGCTTTATGACAATGTAATGCTTACATAACAAGGTAATGCTTTTATGACAGTATAATGTTTTATGACAATGTAATGCTTTATGACAATGTAATGCTTTATATAGCAATGTAAGGCTTTGTGACAATGTAATGCTTTATGACATACCATATATTATCTCTGCTAAACACTCCTGGGGTGTTACATTTTTTATTAAGAGCTTCTCCCATTTTGTACACTAGTGGTTGCAGAAAGAAAGCAATGCAGAAAGCTCACAGGGTCTTTCTGCATTGCTTTCAGTCTGTTTTAAGGTATCACCTGAATCTATATTTATTCATTTATTTATTAGTTATTATATAGGTGATTGTTAGTGTGTGGTCCTGAAAAAGCAGTTTGATTATGGTCTGTACTATTTGCTAATATGTCGATATAATTTAAACCTTTACTTCTTCAATATGTATGTAAGAAATACTGTCATCATGAACATTTATAAGCTGAATTTTCATTATGGCATAATTATGTATACATGAATTTTTGGTATTTGTAGAAACTGTAGAGTTACATCTATAATTTCATAAGCAAACAGAGCAGACCCTGATTAGATGGCTCCTACAGGAGCTGTCTGATCTGGGTTTACTCTGTTTGCAAAAGTGTGAAAAAGCATTTGTATGAAGAAAAGGGTTAAAGTAATCAGTATGGTGCCAGATTGAATTACAAACTAGTGGAGATATGAGCTAGAGTGTCTGAAAACTTAAAGTAATAAGGGTAAGTTTTTAGAATGGATTTGATCACGGGCCTAATTCTCTGACAGAGGTGTGACTTACTGCTCCTCTCTCCAAAAACCAATATCCGTATACAGCAGTTGTCAGGAGATGTGAGAGCTCTCTGAATTAATAAATACAATTCACCGAGAATATTGAATCTTGTGGATAGTTTGAATGTTTTCTTTGATAAAAAATTGTCCAATAAAGCAAGTCGGGTGTTATGGTGCTTTGAGTGGGAGGGCCGTCACTCGGTGGCCAATGGCAAGTGCATGGCAGAGGTGTTCCATATAGCGGGACGATGACTGAAGACTGTACAGCCACAATATTGAATATCCTTAAAGTTTAGAGAAGTGCAGGGAGCAACTTAATATGTGCTACTTTAGGATTACTCAGACACTGATCAATTTTGTTTGTTCAGTAGAGTTTAAAATTGGCATTTTGTGCAGCAGAAAGTGATTGAAAGGAAAATAAGGGCTTACTTCAGAGATTGTGTGTTACTTCTTTCAAATAGTTTTAACTTGATGCAGCAAAGTGTGAAAACTTTCGAATGTGTATTGTCTTTCTTGGAATATGAGTGTTGATAACATGTGGGGAAAAACTGTCTTGTTAGGTTTGTTATGAACTTGTACTTGATTGGTTGTTGAATATTTTTTATGGTTAGAGGGGTCTAGTCATTTAACCCTTTCCTTCATATAAACACATTTTCACGCATTTTGCAAACAGAGTAGACCCATATCAGATGGCTCCTATCTGATCAGGGTCTGCTTTGTTTGCCAAAGGAATTTGATAGATCTGTTTCTTTACTTTCTAAAATGGCTATAATTTTGTCCATGTATATTCAGTAGGTATTGAAATTTGAAATAAACAGAACAGGGAAAGGGTTGACCCTTTACCTGATGGAGATTTATGCTAGAAATGGTGCCAAATTGAACTACACAGCTTTACAGACTCATAGAGAGGGTCCGAATACTATTAATGTGTCTAAAAATTATTATGTCAAAAAAATGATTTATTCAATATTTTTTGTAAAGTTTGTCATATTTGGTTTGCAGATAAATTGCATAATATTGGAGAGTTCTGGGGTTATGTTCAAAGTCACTGTTACTAAAAAATAGAAAATCAGTTTAGGAGTTGTCTCAAGATCTGCCCCGTTTGTTTGTGAAATAATACAGATCTAATTCAACAATTTCTATAATAGCCAAAACTTCCCGTGTTATAATACCATTTTTTAGCTACATGTAATTAATATTACTGATGTCATTATTTCTGACTTGAATATTCATAGAGTAAAGGAATAAGGGTACTGTGAAAGCTGACTATTTGTTATATATTTGGTGCACCAGGTGCTTAAGTATTGAATAGCCATCATTAGAGCCACTGAAAACTTTCATAATAAAGGATTAGTAGGAACATTTGTTTCATATGGGCCACATTTCTAGTTTTTAACAATTTCCCTCATAGAGATGCCTTTTGATGCCCTAAGTAATGCAGACAGAGTAGATCCAGATCAGCCAGTTTCTGTAAAAGCTGTCAGATTTGGATATGCTCTGTTTTCTTATGAAATAATATAGATATGATTTTACAGCCTCTCCATGATAATAAATTCCCTTGTTCATTATGTCATTATAAAATTCAGCTAAATACAGTAAAACCCCGCTAATGCGACCACCAAAAACGGTCATAATTCTGGGTGGCAGAGGCAGGTGGTAGCTTAATGCAGGACGAAAGTCATGCAGAAAGCTCCTATAGGAGCTTTCTGCATAACTTTCGTCCTGCATTAAGCAACCACCTGCTTTAGACGACATCAGTGGCTGTTTATTAAGTGGTCGTATTAGCGGGGTTTCACTGTAATGCCATACATTCATTACTTCTCATATGAATATTCCTTAGGGAAAAACTTAATTATCTGTCAGTGTAATTTGCCAATTTCAAAATCCATTTCATACACCTCTTAGAAAATTGTAAAATTGAATTGATAGAGGTTTTGTCTATATGTATTTAACCCTTTCCTCCATAAATACGCCTTTCAACGCCTCTGTAATAGTCACTTCTTGAAACCATTCTGATAAACAGAGCATTTACTCCATTTGGTTTCAAGACTACAAAATTCTAAAAAATGTCCTTTTCTCTAGTTAATCCTTCTCTTGCTGAATTTTAAAATACATTTCTCCTTCTTTACCCATGTCCTGTTGTATAATTACATAATATATCTTCACTGTCTACAATTATTTCTCTGTGCAATCACTGCTGTGGAGTGCACTGGTTGCACAGTCAATTTGTAAATAGTGCAGACCCTGATGAGACAACTCCTGTCTCATCTGGGTCTTCACTATCTACAGGTAGGTATATTGACGTGAATAGCAAGCGAAGGGTTAATGCTCCTTTTCGGTAGATTTATTCAAAGAGGTTGGATCTAAAAATAGCCTATGAGGGAATGGGTTAAAGTGATAGTCTCTACAATAAATGCATATCTTCATCATAAAACTTGGTATTCGTTGCTTAATCATTATTATGAAGCTAGATGTCAATTTGAATTAATATTTGTCTCTGTGATACAAAATAGACCGTTTTCTTAGATACTTAAAATGTTTCGTTGTTTCACAAACTTTAATTATCTGCCTATGTTGGACAGTTAATAAACTAAAGCACAACCCGAAAAAATACTAATACACTGGCAATTAACATCGGGTCTTCGATATCAAACACATGAAAGTTCGTTTTCTTGAGATATACAGTAAAACCTCTCTATAACGACCACTAAATTTTTTGTTAAAAGGCAGGTGGATGCTTAAAGCAAGGTGAAAGTAAAACAGAACGCTCCAATGAGCGTTCTGTTTTACTTTCACCTTGCTTTAAGCAACCACCTGCCCAAAATACCAACTAATTAACACAATTAAGTGGTCGTTATAAAGAAGTTTTACTGTACTTATTTTCAGCAAATAAACAGATGATTTATGTAATTTTTAGGCATTTTTAAAGTAGAGACTATGATATTGCTTTAAATGGACATGAGTTTTTAGTAACAAGTTTTCTAATTTTAACCATTTCTTTCATATAAAGGCTTTTCATGCCTTTGCAAACAGAGACAACCCAGGGTCTGCTGTTTTCTTACAAAATTATAATAGATCTTACTCTACAGTTTCTACCAATCCACAGTTCCATGTGTACATAATTTATGCCATCATTACAGTTCAGCTAATAAATATTCACAATATTATCATTTCTAACATGAATAATTATGCAACGGGGCATAAGTTAACTAGCTGGGCTGATAGATAATAAAGTTTGTCCTTTGGTCAGTGGTTTAAATCCAAGTCACCTTTTTTATTAACATCCTGCTGAATAAAGATCTTCAGTTATCATTTTCTTGAATTTCATGTAATTCATGAATGAAGCTGTAGAATCAGATTTATTTTATATCATTAGCAAACAGAGCAGACCCTCATCAGATGTCTACTACAGGAGCTGTCTTGTCTGGCTCTACTCTGTTTACAAAGGCATAAAAAGTTGTATTTCTGGAGTAAAGATTTTTAACTCAGCGGAGGATGAAGTGCTCATGTTCAGCTTTTAGGATTGTTGAATATCCATTTTCTGTAGTGAATCCTTCTCCGTCCCTCAGCCCATAATTGGTTTGTTGACACTCTAACATCCACATCTCTTTCATTCTCAATCTTATGAATATTCGTTTAAGAAATAATGAGAGTCCTAAAATCAGAAGACAATTTTTGGCCACAGCAGAAAATGTTTAATTGGATTTACATTATTTCATAAGCAAACATAGCAGACCTTGATCAGAGAGCTCCTACAGGTGCTGTCTGATCTTGATCTGTTCTGTTTGCAATTTTAGGCATCGAGAGGCTTCTATCTGGAAAAGAATTAACAATCTGACAGTTTGACCCTTTACTCCATTAAATACCCGAGGCCTCTGTGGCCGAGTCAATGGTTATGGTCTTTGATTGGCAATCGCTTAGCCCCTCACCGCTGTGGGATCGAATCCCTGTCTGGGATTTGGATTTTTCATGTGAGGAAGCCTTCCAGCTGGTAGGTCAATGGTTCTACTTGGATGTTCTTCGGTGCATGAAACAATGTAATTTGTTCCGTGCACAGAATAATCTCTGGGGTCTTCCTCCACCAGTAATTAGCTGTACGTCGTGATATGAAATACTACTAAAACGATTTAAAACCTGATAAAAACCAAAACCAAACCAAACCATAAATACGCCTTTTTACACCTTTGCAAATAGAGTAGACCCAGATCAGAAGACTCCTTTAGCAGCCATCTGATCAGGGTCTGCTTTGTTTGCTAATGATATAATATAAATCTGATTCTACAACTTCTGTCATGGCAAATAATTCTTTTGTTCATAGTGCCATTTATAAACCTTGTTTTACACACATACTGTACTGTTGAAGAGAAAGGAAATGAGCTGACACAATTATGTGCTTAATTAACCCTTTCCCTGTTCTATATTGTTTATTCCAAAATTCAATACCTATTGAATATTCATTAACAAAATAGTTACAAAGAAGTGTGGAAGGTGGAACATTGTAGACATTTTTAGAAAGCAAAGAAACAGATCTATCAAATTCTATTAGCAAAACGAGCAGACCCTGATCAGACAGCTCCTCTGATCTGGGTCTACTCTGTTTGCAAATGCGTGAAAACACGTTTATACATTGTGTAAGGGAAAGGGTACTTTCTGTATTTATTCAAAATTTCAATACCTATTGAATATTCAAGGGCAAAATAGTTATAATGAAATATGGAAGGTGGACCATTGTAGCCATTTTAGAAAGTGAAGAAACATATTTCAAATTCCATTAGCAAACAGGTCAGACCCTGATCAGACGGCTCCTATATGAGCCATCTGACCTGGGTCTACTCTGTTGTAAATGCCTGAAAATGTATTAAGGAAAAGGCTCAAGTATTAAACTAAATATATCGGCAGATGGGAATTTGTGTTGCATGCTAATGATTGAATTGACATTGTTTACAACATCGTGCTTCCACTTTAAGTGACTTTTATCGTAACAAGGAAATGCCGGAGATAGAATGCCGACTTTTTAATTGTAGTTTATTGAAAAATTGATGTAGCTCTTAATATCCCGGCGGCAATAAAACACAATCAGATGTACAGAAATACCTTTAACCTTTTCCCCGTTTAGTATTCAATAATGACATCATGAATATTTATAATGGCATATGTACACATAGATCAGGTAGAAACTTACTGTAGAATAAGATATATATTATATCATAAGCAAACATAGGAAACCCTGATCTGACAGCTCCTTTATAATAATAATAGGAGCCACCTGATCTGGGTTTGCTCTGTTTGTAAATGCATGAAAATGCATTTGCATGAAGGAAGTGTTAAATCAAGTACATGGTTGTCTTTTCAAAAATATACCTTACTTTAATCTTTACCTCATGACTATTCATGTAAGATTTATGACATCATGAATTAAGTAGCTGAATTTTCATAATGGCATGTGGAAATGGGAAATTCTGGCCTTGAGAAATTGTAGAATCAGACTTATATAAATCCATTAGCAAACAAAGCAGACCCTGATCAGACAGGCGCTTATCTTCTCTGTTTGAATAGGCATTTACCTTTTACTCCATAAATATACCTTTCTAAGCCTTTGAAAAAAGAGTCTGCTCTGTTTGCTTATAATTAAACCTTTACTCCATGAATATTCATGTAAGAAATTATGACATCATGAATATTAATAAGATTTTCTGTTATAATGCCGTATGAAAAAAAGACATTTTGACTCAGACAGTAACTGTAGAATTAGATATATATTACCGGTATATCATAAGCAAACATAGCAGACCCTGATCAGACGGCTCCTATAGGAGCCATCTGATCTCGGTCTACTCTGTTTGCAAAGGCGTAGAAAGGCGTATTCATGGAGTAAAGGGATAATATAGATCTAATGCACTAGTGAACAGTTTTGATACAGAGGAGACACTTCATAATCAAACTGTTTTGAGGATTGAACCATAGTTTTGCAAAGAGATGGGAGAAATGAGAGACGACAATTGTTGCAAAAGAAAAATTACTAAGCTTCTTATCTATGCCGCTGATCAGTATTTTCCGTGTCTCCATATTTCAAAATGGATGAATTACCTTGACATTGGAGAACAATCTTCACATAAACCGCTTGCTATTTTCATCAACTCCTACGCTGCCAAATTTTGTTGCATGCAAACTTTGTTGTCTGCTACAATTTCATTTTTGTTTAACAATAACAAACAATTTGGATTCTGATGAGATACAGACTTACTGTACATCTCATCTGGATCCAAACTGTTTACATAAGTAATCACAGATGTAACATTGGCAGTGAAAAAGTTTTAACTAAGTTGTCATCTGTGAAATTTGTCATTGGCTGCAAATTCTTACAATCGTGTTTAATTTTTTTTTAGGATTGTCTGACAGTTTGGATTCTGATGAGATGCAGAGTAACTCTCATCTGGATCCAAATAGATTGTTTAACCCATTCCCTCATAGGCTCTTTTTAGATCCATCTACCAAACAGGAGCATTTACTACAGAAAAGGAGAACTTTAGAATTGTGTAGTTCTGAAACCATTGTGATAAATAGAGCATTTGCTCATATGGAGCAAATGCTCTATTATCACAATGGTTTCAAAAGCTGACTTTTGCAGAGGCGTATTTATGGAGGAAAGGGTTAAGATATGAATTTGTGGCTAGCATGAATAGAAAAAAGTACATATGCTATTTCAATACTCCTGATACTGTGGTAATTTTAGAACAATATTAACCTTTTCAATGTGAGAGATGAGTGTAGTAGTGCATTTGCAAACAGTATAGACGCAGATCAGAGCACTCCTAAAATAAGGTATGCACTGTTTGTCATTCAAAATCCTCTTGTAGATTATACCAGTTCAGACTGCTCTGTTTGCTTATGAACATTATATAGGTCTGATTCTACAGTTTTTACCAAAGATAAAATACCATTAAGACAATTCAGTTAAAAAATATTCATGATGTCATTATTTCTTACATGAATATTCATGAGCGAAAGGTTTAAACAGTTAATTGTTAGTCATGTTTAGAACAATAAAATGAAAGCCAAGTTCAGTTATAGGCAAAATAGTATAGACAGAGCAATAAAAAAGGCGTGTATTCAAAATTTAATACTAAAACCAAATCCTATGTTGTGACCACTCTTTAAAATTGCCTCTTTGAGACGATTCTAGAGTGGTCATAACATAGGGTTTAGTGGACAAATAAAGGAGCTATTCTCAAAAATGTTTTATCTGGTCCTCTGTATAGAGTTACCTTTCCTTAGTTTATCATAAATGGCATACTTGTATTCAGCATACATACAGTACACATACAATAGTTGTGGTGTGCTTCCTGTCTGGCTTTCCTTTCATTGGGTGAAGAGACTGTAATGAAAATTTGCTAGGGAGGTGTTTTTGGTGTGGGTTTTTTTTTCCGACCATAATGTATCTCACACTGGTCAGCTTTACTCTGAAGGATGATTTCAAGCAATTTGAATCCAGATGAAATGCCAATCAGTACCCAACGATTTAATACATCGATTAAAAAGGGAACATGTATTTAAAAAGAATGCTTTGAATAATTCAATATACAAATTTTGGGTTGACATACTAAGCGGGTGGAGAGTTGAAGAAATTTGCATCAATATTGCCTTATTGCTATCACTTGTAGAACAGACGTTGAAGGTTGGAGTGGTGTTAAATTGTCAGGCTGATTTATTCATCACTGGTTTAATCCTCCCTTCATATTAATGCCTTTTCACACTTTTGCAAACAGAGTAGACCCAGATCAAACAGCTCCTATAGGAGCAGTCTGATAAGGGTCTGCTCTGTTTGTTTATGGAATTATAATAGATCTGACCCTATAGTTTTTATCAATACCAAATAAAAATATTCTTTGTACATAAATGTCTTGAAGGAAATTCAGCTAATAAATATTCATATTATAATTATGTAGCTTGTCTGTTTTGAATAAAAAGGCGAGCTATGGTGATCATCGGCGGCGGCATGCAGATACTTCAATGTAGCTCATTACTTGAAAAGTATAAGAGGTATCAACATGAATCTTCATAGGCTGGTAGATCTCATTATGGAGAAGGCCCCATACATAAGAACCATAACTCTTGATTTCAAAATTCTGGGATTTATGGCTTTTTATATTTTTAGCGGACAAGCACCAAATCAGACGAGCATTGGCGCTGCACGTGGCTCTTGTTTACATGAATGTTCAACAGGTTAAATTGTCAGACTGAACTATTCATCACTGGTTTGACCCTTTACTCCATAAATACGGCTTTTTAGTTTCTACACCTTTGTAAACAGAGTAGACCCAGATCAGATGGCTCCTATAGAAGCCGTCTGGTCAGGGTCTGCTCTATTTATGCCCTTCACAAACACATCTTGTTGCTTATGATATGATGTTGTCATATTGATGTCATATGATTCTACAGTTTCTGCAATGGCCGACTAGTTCTGTATCCATGTGGTATTATAACAATGAATCTAATTGATATTCATGATGTCCTTATTTCTTGCATGATATTCATGGAGTAAAGGGTAAAAAGTTCCAATATACGAAGTGTGGACACTATTCAGACACTATTCAGTCAGTTTCAAACCCTGTCACACAACAACCTCCCATATAGGTCATATTTAACCCTTTGAATGTGGAAAACGAGTGTACTGGCATTTGCAAACAGTGTAGACCCAGATCTGATGGCTTCAAGGGGAGATCAGATTTCGTGTTCTACTTTTAAGTTCTTGAGAATAATGACAAACATGCTCTGTACACATAGTTCTTTCCTGCTAAACTAAATACATAAAATGCAGAGTAAGTTGGCGCCTTGTCAGGATCCAAACTGTTTGACACACTGTCTGAATGTTTGTAGAGAACTAGAATAATTAACAAAGAACTGAGAACTTTAGCAATGGCCTTTTGCAGCGTACTTACTTAGGGTGCATACAGTTATCACTTAGCATTGTAACAACCTTTGCAAATGGTTTGGATCCTGATGAAATGCAAAGTATCTTGCATGCCACACAGAGATCAAAAGTGCTGGATACCTAATAGTAGACATTACTTTAGAACAGAACATAATTATAAATACAGTATTCTCCGTTATAAAGGCCCCAACTCTAATAAATGCCCCCTTACTTCTTGGGGGAATGAAACAACAAAAACTCTATATAATAACCATTAAATAAAGAAATACAGGCTTTTCAAAATACAGATGATAGCTAAATGCAGACTGAAAGCAATGCAGAAAGCTCTTAGGAGCTTTCTGCATTGTTTTCAATATACATTAAGCCATTGCCTTTTCAAAAAATGTTATGTTCTTTTCAAGAGATAATACGGTAATCAGAAACAAAGAGATGGTAGCCTTTGCAATTGACAATTCCTTTGCAAATGGATAATGGCAAAATAAGTGCCCTATTGATCCCAGTCAAAGCCTATTCTGTTGCTCCCCTTACAACGCTGAATTGTCAAATGGACTATTTCAAAATTCAAACAGGTCAAGCTTACAGTGAATATTCAGAGATTTTTCTAAAGAAAAGTGTAATATGACAAACAGTGCAGACCCTGGTGAGTGGGCTCCTCTACAAAGGACATTTGTGACTTGTCACAAGTTGTGTCCCACACTGTAAGGGTTAACTCTTTGCTGTTAGGAATCCGTGATCACCTTCACATACAGTTTGGATCTAGATGAGACTCCAAGTAATTTGATACTGTGAAAAAAAAAAAAAGAACATTTGAAAATGAAAATCCATGTAGACAACATATTTTGAAGATGTCAAAAATGTGTGGCAGCAAAATATTTAACCCTTTACTCCCTAAATATGATTTTCTATGCCTTTGCAAACAGAAGACCCAGATCAGATGGTGCCCATAGGGGCTGTCTGATCAGGATCTGCTCTGTTTGCTTATGAAATAATATAGAAAAATTCATTCATGTGTTCATATGCCATTATAGAACTTCATCTAATTCATTATTAATTGTCAATATTTCTTATACAAATATGCATAGAGTAAAGGGTGAAAATAATTATTATAATTGTTCCTTTGACTGGGCCAGAAGAGGTTTTCATTGGAACATCTGTATGGGTCACCTATGTACAGTGAAAAATGACTAGTGTCTTTTATAAAGAATAATTTTTGTGCAAACAAAATGACTTTATGCCAAAAATCACCTTGTGAATATGTTGATATTGATTTGCTTGAACATTTGAAGCATAAGTTACGCATGATTTCTAAATAATTGCTAGAATTAATTTCTGATTTAACCTTTTCAACACTAAGTAAATTTCTCTTGCAAATATTGTCATCTCCTATAGGAGCTGTCTGATCAGGGTCTGCTCTGTTTGCTAATGGAATAAATCTGTTTCTATACTTTCTCAAATGGCTATAGTAAACCACGTTCCATATTTCATTGTAACTAATTTGTGCATGAATATTCAGTAACTATAGAAATTTGTAATAAACATAGACCAGGGAATAGTTTAAGCTAAACAAAATCATGAAACTTGAGGATTTTGATTGAATATGAAATATGTTTTTCTCTATACATATGCTGGAACCTTAACTCTTATTTAATTATTTATTTACATTCAGTGTAAATGGTTTAAATTTGATAGTGGATTTTGAATGACAAACAGTGCAGACCCTAGACCCTTCTCTAGGAGCCCTCTGCACTGGGTGTACCCTGTTTGCAAATGCCGGTACATTTGTCTCCAGAATTCAGAGCCTAATATTTAATCCTAATCTATAAATAGAATGTCTACAACCTTAAAGTCTTCTGTAAGTGCCATCTGGCATTATATGTCAAGTTGGATTGTTAGGCCAAGGTTTACGTGCCCAGAAGTAATTTTTATTGCCAAATTTCATATGCGGCTGTAACTGAAGATCCGGAATGCTTATTGATTTACTATCTTCCAAAGAATTATGTTTTTATTTTCTGGCCCAAACTTGGACTTTCTGTTGTTCTTTTCTAATAATAGTAATAGAGTTTCAGCTTACCTGAACTATTGAACTATAGCTCAGGGTAAACTTATTCTGACCACTTATCATCTGTTGTCTGTCAGTCCATCCCTTCATCCGTCCATTGGTCAACTTTTTATTCACATGATGTCACTGAAAACACCAGATAGAAAAAGATTCTATTTGGCATATGCCATCTACCTTTGCTGTTTCGTAACTCTCCAAGGACAAGGCTAAAACCCTTTCGGTGCCAAATTTCTTATTGTCGTCTGCAATTCAATTTTGTTAAATCATTCAGTAAAATAAGGAAATAAGATAAATAAATGCAAATTCCAAAGGGATAAAGCACGTAATAAATTATATAGCAATAGAGTTTGAGACAAAAAGTGAAGTCCCTGATCAGACGCCACCTTTTCAAGGCGGCGTCTGATCTAGGACTGCACTCTTTGTCGTGGTGCATTTTTGCGACATTGGTGGTGAAAGGGTTAAAAACCAGGTTGGATTTCAAAATAATTTTGCAGGAATGTTTCTTAGGTAATCATGTATCAAAATATCTTCCTGACGTATGCATTTATACATATTTGCAAACAAAACAGAGTAAACCCAGACCAGACAACTACTGTAGGAGATGTCTGACCAGGGTCTGCTCTGTTTTACTTATGAAGCGATATAGATATGATTTACAATTTCTTCCCTGGCCAAAAAAATCCCCATGTTCATAAATCCATTATACCAATTCAGTTAATTAATTATCATAAAGTCAGATGTTTTGACCTGAATATTCACTAAAATGCTAATTTGTCTAATAGGCCAGTGAGGTTAGTTATAGTGCAAAATCAGTCTAAAGTTTGTTTCTGAGGTATCTTTCAAAATTGTTCAAATTGTTTTTTGAGTAAAAAAAATTGTCCCCAGGGGTGTTAAAGATGTTTATATGCTTCCTTTGTTTTAAAACAATATATCACATAGCTCATTGTCGCAGGTGAGCAATATATGGCAATATAAACCTTGTTCAAATTGTCTCTTGCATTGTTGGTGATTTGACACAAATGACAAAACTAGCTTGTTATCTATGCTATTGCCAGTATAAAAATGGCAATATACTAAAGTAGATATAATAAGTAGAATATTTGTAGTAAATATGAATTGCACAAAATGAATCTTCAACTTTATGTAAAATGACCATTTTAGATCTATGTGCAGTATGAAACTGTTGGTATGCTCCAAAGATCTTTAACACATGAACACAGGAAGTTTTAGTTATAATATCTATATTATTAATTCATAAGTAAACACAGTAGACCCAGATCAAATCAGGTTATTTATAGAATAAAGGGTTATTTGACCTGTTTGTCAGAAATTATAACCTTGGCCATAACTTTTGAATTACAGTAAAACCCCTCTAAATAGGAATTCTAGTTGAGAAGAATTTAGATGGTCAGGTGGCTCCTAGAGGAGCTTTCTGCATGATTTTCATCCTGCATTAAGCTGCCACCTGTCTCCAAGACCAACATTTATACTAAATTCAATGTCTGCAGGTTTAGAGGGATCTTACTGTATTTGTATTTTGGACGTATCCTCATCTCATGGAGCTTTCTGAAACCTTTGAGCGGTGTACTGTAAGGGGCAAGGTCATACTTGAAAGTCAAAGATCAAACTGACTCTTAATTGTTGTGGGCATACGGTATATATAGTTTTCATCATACATATCTTGTTGGCTTTGTTATTGTTGATTTTTCAAAAGTTAAAAACATTTTTTTAATGGTAGTGTTTCATAAAGGTATCTTGTTTTTCAAAAAGATGGAAAAGAAATCTTTTAAGTTCTTATTCTGAAGCCCTCTGGATGCTGAAAGTTGAAAGGGGAATGGTCAACCATTGTTTAACAATGGACTCCATTCAGTATGAGAGGATTTTGTATGACAGACAGTGCAGATCTTGATCAGAGAGCCCCATAAGAGTCCTCTGATCTTGGTTTACACTATTTGCAAATACCAGTATACTAACTGCAAACATTCGAACAGTTAACCCTTACCCTGTTCTTCGTTTATTACAAATTTCAATACCTACATAATATTCATGGTCAAAATGGTTATAATGAAACACAGAAGATGGAACATTGTAGCCATTTTAGAAAGTAAGAAACAGATCTTATTAACCCATTCCATCATAGGCTATTTTAGACCCAATCTCTTTGAATGAATCTACCCAAAAGGAGCATTAACTAGAGAAAAGGATTTTTTTAGAATTTCGTAGTTTGAAACCATTGTGATAAATAGAGCATTTGCTCCTATAGGAGCAAATTCTCTATTTATCCCAATGGTTTTCAAGAAGTGGTTATTACAGAGACGTAGAAAGGCGTATTTATGGAGGAAAGGGTTAAATTCCATTAGCAAACAGCAGACCCTGATCAGAGTTGTATGATCATGGTCTACTCTTTTTGCAAATGCGTGAAAACACATTTATATGAGGGAAGGGTTATGGATAAAAGAAATACAATGATAAAGTTTCAAGGGAATTAAAGATCTTTTTATTAAAATTGAGATGCGCGTAACATGACAAATGCATGAAAAATGCAATAAGAGACACAGCTGCTAATACAGTGTTATTAGAATTAACCCTTTCAGTGTGGGAAACAAGAAACCATTGTCCTTTGCAAACAGTATAGACTCCAATTAGAGGGCTCCTAGAGGAGCCCTCTCATCAGGGTGTGCACCTTTTGTTATGTTTTACACTTTGATTTAAGAAATCCATGAATGTTCATGTTAAGCTTTACCTGTTTGAGTTTTGCAATAGACCATTTGACAATTCAACGTTGAAAGGGTTAATCTGAATTACAGTACTTTCAAAAACATCCTATTTCAAACCAAACTGGATTTTGTTTTTTAACCCATTTAATGCGGGAATTGAGTGTAGTGTCAGTTGCAAACCATGTACAATCAGTGATCAGAGGCGCCCTGGTGGAGCCCTCCGATCAGCTTCTGCTTTGTTTGTCATTCATAATCATCTCGCAAACAATAACTTTTCATCCAAATGGACTATTCAATAAAGCAATGGTGGACCATTTCACTTTGAAAATTCAGCATTCAAATGTTTATAAAAAGGAACAAGACAAACACAGCAGTTCTGTACAGATGTATGCATTGTCCCATTAACAAATTTTTTAAACCAACATACTGTAAAACTCCTTTAATACAACCACCAAAACAGGGCCTAATTTGGGGGGTCATAGATGGTAGCTCAATGCAGGACAATAGTTATGCAGAGAGCTCCTATAGGAGCTTTGTGTTACTTTTGTCCTGCATTAATCCTTTCCTTCTTATAAACGCCTTTTCACGCATCTCCTATAGATGCCATCTGATCAGGGTCTGCTCTGTTTGCTAATGGAATTTGATAGATATGAAGGAAAGGGTTAACAGAGAAAGGTCATACTATATACAGATAATATCTGTCCCTTTTGTCTAACAGAAATTCCTGACCTTTGTGATTTATATTGGCCTATGTCTGTTTGAAATCGGGGAATGTCACCTTAAAGTAGGAACTGCATAATTTTGCATAACAAAATTTTGTTGTCAAATTTCTTAATTTTAACCCTTTCCTGTTATTTTAACCCTTTCCTTTAATGACATCATGAATACTAATATTAGCTGAATTTTTATCATGGCATCATCATGTTCACATGAATATTTTGTATCATTGTACAAACTGTAGAGTCCGGTCTATTAATTATAATTCCATAAGCAAATCAGACATCTCCTACAGGATCTGGTCTGCTGTGTTTGCAAATGTGTTAAAAAGCATTCGCATGAAGGAAAGTGTTAAGATGGAATACACTATTAATATAATATAATGGCCACTAAATTGTGTTAATTAGTATTTAGGGCAGGTGGTTGCTTAAAGCAAGGTGAAAGTAAAACAGAACGCTCCTATAGGAGCGTTCTGTTTTACTTTCACCTTGCTTTATTAGGGCAGGTGGTTAAAGCAAGGTGAAAGTTAAACAGAACGCTCCTATAGGAGCATTCTGTTTTACTTTCACCTTGCTTTAAGCAGCCACCTGCCTTTAACACAAAATATTTGATATAATTTAGTGGCCGTTATAGAGAGTTTTTTTGTACTTTATTCTAGGATTTGAGATGTTTATGTTCACTCATTACTGTTTAACTGGGCTAAAATGGTGGAAAGTGTTGCAAGCGTACTGAGGCCAATTGTCTACTCCCAGTGACTGACATAATTGTCTTATATTCTATGGTTTCAGGGCAATGTGTTATTGTTGGCTTCTATTCAATGATTGGTTTGATTTTTGTAGTGATTTTTCTTGTCTCTAGATGATGAAAAGACATGTTGTTAAATGTATTAGCTGGTGCAAAAAGACTATCAAAATGGCGTGATTACTTCTACACTTCTCACCTGAAGGATATAAATTTACTCTGAACAGCTATTTGTATGATTATATTGAAAGTTTTAGAAAATTTAATATGTGACATGGAATTGGAATGAGTTGTGGAAAATGGTGAAATTCACACACAGAATTCATTACAACTTTGCAGTTTTGTGATTAGAATAAGCATTGAACTGTGAATTAAGTGTCGATGCAGATTCTCCTTTTAGACGTGGCATAAGGAAATGTGCACAATATCGGAGAAAATGTTTTCGATTGGTGGGAATCTGCACCTGTCTGCATACAGGGATACAAAGTATGAGCCGCTCGAGCTCATTATGGAAGCCCAGGAAGAGGTGAGTTCAAACCCCAAACCCAAAATCATGTTATCCATGTCACATTTGAATCTGTGAATGAGTTAACTTTTACTTGCAAACAATGTAGACCCAGGTCAGAAGGCTCCTGTAAGAGTTCTTTGATCAGGGTCTGAACTGTTCCTCATCCTTATACAGTGTGTACTCAAAATAACAAAAACGAAATTCTCATTCTTACCAAAAAAGTTGATGGTCACGAATTATCTTTTCTTATTCAATTTAAAGAAATCGATGGTACGGAAAAAAAATTGTGAAATTTTTTTTTGGTCCATTCAATTAGCACATTCAATTAATCAAAATGCAGTTTTCACACCTACCATGATCACCGACATTTTTAGCTTGTCTGTTTCGAAGAAATCACGAGCTATTATCGTAACTTTGGCGTTGTCGTTGTCTTCGTCCTCCAAAATCTTAACATTGACCATAACTTCATCAATTTATCATTTACAACCTTCATTTTTCGTATGAATGTTCATCTTGACAATGACGACAGACGAGCGTTGGCACCTGCTTGCGGTGCTCTTGTTGTGTTTTCATATAGACACGGCAAGGCGTGAAAACAGCTAGCTACATGTTTCTTGATAATTACACCCGGGTCTTTACCTTTGTCTGTCAGTGGTCATTCGATCAAGTTTTGCATTTTTTTAATTATGGTAATACTTTTTGAAAACACATTCTGAATTGGTTATGATAATTGTTGAACATGAATGATGATTAAAACAGTAACAATTCATCCTAAACTATCTTTTCGTAGTGTATAAAATAAGACAATATGATCATCAAGTCATAACTTTAAAAGGTTCTACAGATTAAATACAGCCGATACAGAATGAAGTACGAAACCCTTAACTGTAGAATTCTCGAGCAGTGCCAAACTTAAAATGCAATTAAAATTCTATAATATCCAAGCAACAAATTGTCTTTCCTACACCATTATAATGTTATAATACTACTCTTCTACTAAGTATTACAGTTGTCATTATTATGCACTCAAAATGACAACCCACTCACTGCTGTGACAAGGTTGTATGGCTGCAAATCTTTTACATTTTGTGTTTCATAATGATAAAAATTACAAATGATTTGAAATACTGAGACAAACAATTTACACTGATACTGTTTTAAGAGAGTATGTCCTTTTTATCATACAAAGTTTAAGATAAATGTAAAGTTCGTGAAATGCCTGTCGGTACCATGTTTGGAATCGTCGAAAAGGTCAAATTTGTTTCAACGAAATTTCAATTCTACGAAAAGAAAATCCCAGTCCCGACCTTTTCATAAAATCGAGCCCAGAGTGTATGTATGAGAATACTGAACATGACTGTTTGCTTTTAGCAAGGGACCAATATGTTTTTATTAGGGCTGTCACGGTTTGACAATTCTTGAACCGGTTAATCGGGAACGGCGAACGGAACCGTAACCGGTTATCCGCCATATTTATTATTCGTGTCAGACTGTATATAGGATAAAGCATGGTGCATTATATATTCGGAAATTTAATCCTATTTGGGCTGATATAAGACTTGAAAAACCTGTTGACATCCTGCTTGATTCATTTGTTGACCGAAATCATATAACCATTTATTTCAATCTGGTAGATTTCTGACGAAAGTGAAAGTAAGAATCGTGTTTACCTTTCGAGTCTCAACTTCCGCTAGACTGGTCTACTGTAAAATTATCAACTTACGTTATGAATGTGTACTGACTAAAAGTGCAGGTTCGAATGCCCTTCCACTTTACCGTAATGCTTGTAAAAGTAATAGCGCACACTACACAGAAATGAGGAAAACTGGATAAAATTGAGAACGAACAAAATTACAATTAGCATGTAAAAGTGATACGTAGCTCGACGCGAGTTAAATGAAACAAGAAATGTTTACAGAAGATATGTATATGTTTTACAGCCCTGAATAGTCAGATACCTGCGCTTTTCTCCATCATAATTTACTTTCCCAAATTATTACAGGCGGTTAACGGTTAGTTAAATTTTGAACCGGTTAGAACAACGAACCGAACCGTCAACGATTAACCGAGTAACCGTGACAGCCCTAGTTTTTAGTATGCAGATGTCTGAGCTCCTTCAAGGGCCACTTGATCTGGATCTGTACTATTTTGGTATGTTTGTCTGTCCAAATACTTAACCCTGTACCTGATAAAATTCTCTGTTCATGCCTTTGCAAAAGGAGTTAACCCAGATCAGACAGCTCCTACAGGGTTTGTATTATACAGTGGCATAATTATATGCACAGAATGCTTTGGCTCAGGCAGAAAATGTAGAAGATCGGATCTATATTATACCATAAGCAAACAGAAGACCTGATCAGATGACTCCTATAGTAGCCATCTGATCTGGGTCTACTCTGTTTGCAAAGGTGTAAAAAGGTGTTTTAATATGAAGTAAAATGGTTAATGCAGTCGGACATTAGTAATGCTAAAAGCTCCTTCTTTGCCCTGTATTAAGTAAGCACCTGCTCTTCAAGGTTCCTGTGTTCAATCAATAGATGATGACTTTACCCTTTACCCAATAGAGATGCATTTTTATGCATTTGCAAACAGAGTAAACCCATATCAGATTACTCTTATAAGAGCTATTTGATCAGGATCCGCTCTGCTTGCTTATAAAATGATAAAGATCTGATTCTACAGTTTCTGCTAGATAAAAAATGTCCTTGTTCAGAATGCCAGTTTAAAATCTTCAGCTAATCAATATTCATACAGTCATTATTTCTCACATGAATATGCATCAGGGAAAATGTCAGAACAAGTTTGTATTTATTTGACCCCCTGAAGAAACTGTCTTCTCTGAGAATTGAAATGGGACAACAGATTAAAGTGTGTATTCAAATTCTAAAATCGTCATTTCTGTACCAAACCCTATGCTGTGACCACACTTTAGAAAGGTGTCGAAGAGACGATTCTAAAGAGTGGTCACAACATAGGGTTTTTTGGTTATTCTTGAATTATTCTTGAAATGTTTTAATTTACAAGTCTTATCTGGACCTACCATATGTATAATTTCAATATGGGATTAATAATGAATTGTCTTACTTACTCCATAAATAATAACCCATGATCATAAATATAGTTATGTAATAGTATTGAAAATAGAAACAGTGCATTTTGGCTGCCATCCATGTCTGTAACAGAAGCCAATTACTGATCACATGGGACAGATCTGAAGGAATATCAAAATGAGTTTCAGTCTACACTGTAAGTTAATGTACTGGAGTCTGAAACATTTTTACCCTTTACTCCCTAGATATGCCTTTTAATGCCTTTGGGAACAGACACAGATCAGATGGCTCCTGTAGGACCAGTCTGACCAGTGCCTGATTATGGACTAATATAAAACTGTTATGGGTTTTCTCTGTTTGCAAAGAGATGATTGCATTGGGTAAGTGATAAGATATGCAACAGTACCTTATAATCTACAACGACAATCAAAAATGGTCTAATTCTCGACTTTAGCCCATCTGGTTTTACAACGTTGGCTATTACTTCTTTACAGTCACAGGGGCTACAATTGAACAGATGAGTGCAGGAAACTGGCATAGGAGCTTTCTGCATTACTTTCATCCTGCATTAAGCAACCACCTGTCTATAGACATACATGTTTTTTCATTACAGACACGCTCTACTGTACTTGTAAAAATTATATATACTATGAAATGCATGATTTCCAGAAAGAATTTTAACTTTTTACATAATACATCATCATGCAGTCTGCTCTAGTACAATATTTTCTTCGTTGTAAAACAAGAAAATTGTGCAATTCTCCAGTCGTCTGATCTGGTTATTATCAGAAAAGCAGTCACTGGCAGAAAGCTGACCAATTGTTCGGTAAATAATTCATTGTTGTTAACCACTCTGACCATGTATGATTTCCCCAAAGCCTTTCTCCAACCATATATTACATATTGATTAATGTCGCCAAAAGTCTTATCATTTCTGCTTCATTAGTAGAGTGGAGCCAGAGTCTATAAACATTGACTGCAGTTCAAAGGAACCAGAAAAACACATGAAGATGTGCCTTGCTACTCTGGTTTCACGGTTTGCTTTTCAGTGAACAGGGCTCTCCAGAAGAGAGGCGTTTAACCCTTTACTCTATAAATATGCCTTTTTATGCCTTTGCAAACAGAGTAGACCCAGATCAGATGGCTCCTGTAGGAGATGTCTGATCTGGGTCTGCTCTGGTTGAATATGAAATACTACAGATATGATTCTGTAGTTTCTGCCATGGCCAATGTTTCCTGTGTTTATTTGCTACTATAAATTTTTTTTAATCCAATCGATACTCATGATGTTATTTCTTACATGAATATTCACGGAGTAAAGGGTTAACCCTATTTCTGTTGAATATTCTTGAATGAAATTATGAATTCATGAATATTTATGAGCTAAATTTTTACAATGGCATATTACACAGGATTTTATGATAATGGTAGAAACGATAGTCAGATCTACTATAATTT
Source organism: Azorinus chamasolen (assembly GCA_963576725.1). Lineage (NCBI taxonomy): Eukaryota > Metazoa > Mollusca > Bivalvia > Cardiida > Solecurtidae > Azorinus > Azorinus chamasolen. The sequence continues at coordinate 43,964,666 of OY755239.1, forward strand.
CATAAGTTAACCGAGCAGACCCTCCTACTTCTCTGCCAAACATAAGTTATTATTACTCATTGAAATTGTGTCAAGGAAACAATCTTCTAAATGAATAGTCACAGGCATGGGTTTGTTGGAGAAAAGAAGAAAATAATGTTGTGAATTGTTTAGCTTCAAAAGTAACCCCTCTTATTTGGAGCTTTGCATGACTGTTAGTCCTTTCCTTCATGAACATTAACCCATTACCTCATAGGCTATTTTTAGATACAACCTCTTTGAATAAATCTACCAAAAAGGAGCATTAACTAGAGAAAAGGAAAATTTTAGAATTTTGTAGTTTGAAACCATTGTGATAAATAGAGCATTTGCTCCTATAGGAGCAAATGCTCTATTTATCACAATGGTTTCACAAAGTGACTTTTCCAGAGTCGTCAAAAGTCGACAATATGAGGGAATGGGTTAAGGCATCAAATTGTAATTCTTAGAAGAAATTGGAATTCTGTCAACTGATGAATGTTATTTGTTTACTGTTGGAAGGTCATCTTAATCAAGCCCTTCTTTCTTGGTTTCCAGTACATCAAGGTAGCCTCTCTCTTTTTTTGATGCACTTTAATAAGGACTCCAGAAGCAGATGCAATATAATCACATGCTTTGGAATATTGGAATCGGATGTTTATGCCATAGTTATTATGCTATAATCCTATTCTCAATGGCTTGAAGTTGTGATTAATAAATGCAGGTCATTTCGAATTTAAATAATTTCTTGCACTAAGCCACTTTTCTTCACACATGATAATTGGATTCTTTTATTTGTTCGAAACAATATTTTCTAGTCAAATAAAAATGTGGCAGTTGCAAAATGCAAAAAACATAAAGCTGTGGGACGGCTGATCTTTTATGAGTAAGAGTAAATCCATGAGAAAAACATGTATTGAAAACAATAAGAATGAAAATTCATTACACTCGGACAAATTATGAATTGATTTCTAGGCCAGAATATAAACCCAAATAGCCGGCCACATGTTTTTCATCACTCTGCCCTCTCTGAATATTAATTAGGCAAATCTTTGCAAAAATTTACAGGATACATTGAAATGATTTTCCTGAGGCAAAAGCACCCCTTAAGAGATTTCTGCCTTGCTTTCATTCTGCATATGAACCCTTTTCTCCATAAATATGCCTTTCTACGCCTCTGTAATAGTCACTTCTTGAAACCATTGTGATAAATTGAGCATTTGCTCCCATAGGAGCAAATGCTCTATTTATCACAATGGTTTCAAACTACAAAATTCTAAAAAAAAATCCTTTTCTCTAATTAATGCTCCTTTTTGGTAGATTTATTCAAAGAGGTTAGATCTGAAAATAGCCTATGAGGTAATGGGTTATTGCAACCATTAAGCAACCACTTTTGTACAAAATGCAAAAAGCTCCTTTGAAAAAATGTTAGCCCCTCTGAAGATAATGCAGTATTCTTTCTATCTAAATATCATATTTCTCAGCCAAACCTTATCATTACTTGTAGGAATATACTTAATGAGTCTATTAGGATGAATATCAAAATGATACAGTTTGGAAAACATTTACGTATTATAGACCGTGAGAGAGCTACAGATAAAAGTGTGTACCCAAATATTAAAATCATCATTTCTCCACCAAACCCTATACTGTGACCACTCTTTAGAATCGTCTCTTAGAGACAATTCTAGAGTGGTCACAGTACAGGGTTTGGTGGAGAAATAAAGAAGTTATTCTTGAAAATGTTTAAATTTAGGCATATTATCTGGAGGTCTGTATAGATATCTTAACAACAGATAGGTACACAAGGGTACTCACGGTACTGACATTTGCAAACAGTGTAAACCCAGATCAGGTAGAGGATCCCTCAGCTCAGGGTCTGCACTGTTTGTCATTCAAAATCCTCTAGCAAATATAAGCATTCTATGCTGATAGTAGAACACTCAGATGGGTAATTCCGCTTTGAGTATTTCAGTATTCAAAGGATAAACCCTTTCCCTCATGTATATGCTTTTTCACGCCTTTGCAAACACAGAAGACCCAGATCAGATGGATCTTGTAGGAGCCATCTGATCAGTCTACTCTGTTTGCTTTTGACACAATATAGATTTGATTCTAGTTTTCTTTTTTGTCATAGCAAAAATAAGTCCTTGAAATGCTTACATTGTAAAAATTTAGCCAATAAATATTCACGATGTCATTATTTCTTACATGAATATTGAACAGGGAAAGAGTTGAAGTGATCGAAAAGTCCAGTTTAAAAATTTAGCATTCTTGGTTTACAGTGAATGGCAGTAGGTTTTAGCTTCCACTATTTGTATATAAAACTTCTAATAATGACAGATAGATTGCACACAAGACTTAAAAATATAGAAATTGTTGAAGGTATTTGACAGTAATGATTATGTCATTACAGCACTAAAGACTAGTCTATAGAGACAGAGTGGCATAATCCATCATGTGAAGATACATTGCTATCAAACCTTCCCAACACAAGACCAAACCTGCCATTTTCCTATCTCTGATCATTATGGAAAGACAATGGTTAATAATTAAGTAAAATCTACTCCATTTCCTCTCATTTTCTTTATTGTGTAATAGTTTGGTTTTTGTCAGGGTATAAATTCCCCACCATCTGTCAGACAGCAGGATCATAAAACGCAGACATTTTCCAGACAGTTAATGCTGAACAGTAGTGGTGAATTCTTAACCCTTTCCCTGATATAAACACCTTTTCATGCATTTGCAAACAGAGTAGACCCAGGTCATGATCTGCTCTGTTTGCTTACAATATTATAAAGGTATGATTCTAAAATTTCTACAACAGTCAAAAATATGTTGTCAATAATGCTGTAAATTGGCTCATTAATATTCATGATGTCATTATTTCTTACGTGAATATTCAACAGGGACAGGGTTAATAACCAATACAAACAGTTTACATCCAGATGAAAGGCAGAGTAATCAGCATCTTGTGAGAATCCAAACATTTTGATCAATTCATAATGTATGCATTCAGAAATGTTAATAGCATTTGTTTTTGCGAATGACAGTTACTTAGCATACACACAGTACCAGTAATGGGTCTGTTTGCAGAGGGTGTAGAAAGGCATATTTAGAGCTTAAAGAAATCAGCAACCACCTGTGTACAAAATACAAGAAACTCCTTTTAAAATATATAATGCTCCTGGGAGCAGTTATTACAGATAATGCATGTATGTTATGTTTGTCTGTTGGAACCCTTTCCCTGTTCTATAATTATTACAAATTTCAATAACTACTGAATATTCATTAACAAAATAGTTATAAAGAAATATGCAAGGTGGAAGACTGTAGACATTTTAGAAAGCAAAGAAACAGAGCTATCAAATTTTATAAGCAAACAGGGCAGACACTGATCAGACGGCTCCTCTAGGAGCCATCTGATCTGGGTCTACTCTGTTTGCAAATGCGTGAAAACACGTTTACATGAGGGAAAGGGTTAAGGTAAATGGGTTTCACATACAGTCTTTGTGGTAGGGTCAAGGACACTTGGGCATCAAAAAGTAAACCCAGGTCAGCTGCCTTACTGGGACAAGGTACCTGATCAGAATCTGCAGTTTGCGCTGTTAGTGCACAGTAAAACCATTTGAGGTAACCCTTTTCCTGTTCAATAATCATGTAAGAAATAATGACATCATGAATATTTATTTGCACAATTTTTAGCTCACCTGTCACTTTGTGCCAAGTGAAGAATTGTGAGGGGGCTGTCTCCATTATTGTGCGTCATGTGACGTGCGTCATCAACAATTTACTTGAACATCTTCTTCTCTGAAACCACAAAGCCTAGAGGTTTGGATTTTTGGTATGTAGCATGATCTAATGGTCCTCTACAAAGATTATTCAAATTATAACCCCCAGACCAAAAATGGCCCCGCCCCAGGGATTATCAGTTTTTCATAGGAAAATCTTTAAAAATCTTCTTCTCTGAATCTGTCAGGCCTAGACCTTTGATATTTGGTATGTAGCATGATCTAATGGTCCACTACAAAGATTGTCCAAATTATGACCCCCGGACCAAAAATGGCCCCGCCGCAGGGCATATCAGTTTTTTGATAGGAAAATCTTTAAAAATCTTTTTCTTTGAAACTGTAAAGCCTAGACCTTTGATATTTGGTATGTAGCATGATTTAATGGTCCTCTACCAAGATAATGACCCTCGGACCAAAAATGGCCACGCCCTTGGGCTTATCAGTTTTCATAGGAAAATCTTTAAAAATCATCTTCTCCAAAACTGTAAGGCCTAGACCTTTGATATTTTGTATGTAGCATCAACTAATGGTCCTCTTAAAAGATGTTCAAAATATGGGCCAAAAGTGGCCCTGCTCTTGCGCTTACCCATCTGAATCGGAATTCTAGCAGAGAAGAATTATTTAGATACTTTTAGGCAGATGGCTGCTTCATGCAGAGTGAAAGTCATGCAGAAAGCTCCCAAAGGAGCTTTCTGCATGACTTTCAGCCTGCATTAAGCTGCCATCTGTCGTGAAGACCACTATTGATATCAACAGTACAGCCTCTCACATTCCCAAGTTATTGCCAATCTGGTACCAGTCTGTCTGCATGTGTCCTTGTGTGACTCCGGCAAAATTAGTCACTAGCTGTCATCAGAATGTCTCATTCAGACCGAACATCTACAAGCAAAGATTGCTTTACCACACTTGTTCGCTTGGAATAGAAGTATCATGGCTTGAAGTTGCTGCAGCCATGTTTATTCTTGAATTAAGTATAGACAGGGTTGTGTGTCTTGAACAGATATTCATTAATCTTTATTATGCTAACTGCATCTTTTTCGAACACCTTGTATCCAGATCATGTAACTTGACATCTCATCCAGATCTTAGCTGTATGACACTTAGTCAATAGTTTCTCAAAAGCTTGAATGATTCTGAAATAAGTAAAAACTTATGCAGATGGGAATTTGAAGAGATACTAATTTTTTTTCAGCATGATAAGGATTAAGATTGGAGCACCCAAAGTCTGATTGTGCTGTCAATATACTAGACTGGTGTAAATGAAAAGCCCTGATTGCACCACTCCGAGACTAATGGATGACTGGCTTTGTTTACATTTGATTCAGGATGTGAATTCAGTGTATAGCAAATACAAAGAATTCGTACAGTCTTGAATGCATTGAAAGGGAAAAACTGTAAAGTATATGATTGGGGAAATCCTTCAGTTAATCCCCGGAAAACTAAACAACTAATGTAAAATTGTACTTCATTTGTCTTCTTGAAATTCTTTTACCAAAATTGGTATGCTTATATATCTTTGAAAACAGATGTGGCATACTAAAATTGTACCAGCCTTAAGTTGCTGTGACATTGACCTTTGATTCATTTAATCATTTCCCAGTGAACAATTGTGCATGAATTGACCTCTTCATGAATACTTAATTTTTATAAGGTAAAATGTGGAAAGGTCTTAAACAAAAACTGTATGATCAGCTCTATAATTCCTGGTCTGGGTCTACTCTGTTTGCAAATACATGAAGGGGTATTCATATGAGAGAAAGGCTTAATAGATAAAGCTGAACCAACTTTTTCTGAGTGATATTTCGTATACTGTTAGTCTCACATATATCAGATCAGGAATGCTTATATGTCTTGTGGGTATGCCACATATCAATATCATGTCATCTACCAATTCGTTCACTGTAACCTTGACTCTAGATGCCACTTAACCCTTCGCTTGATGAATTTTAAAACACATTTCTCCTTCTTCACCCATGCCCTGTTGTATAATTACATATATCTTCACTGTGTACACATATTTCGCTGTGCAATCACTGCTGTGGAGTGCACTGGTTGCACAATCAACCTGTAAATAGTGCAGACCCTGATGAGACAGCTCCTGTAGGAGCTGTCTCATCTGGGTCTTCACTATTTACAGGTAGGTATATTGACGTGAATAGCAAGCGAAGGGTTAACAGAAAAAAACTTGTCTCGACTAATTTTCTGTACAGCTAGCCTTACAATAACCAACACTGGCATTTCTTATATATATTGGGAAAATGTGTGGTACATACCAACATTAGGTCTCTGTGACCTTGAGCTTGACCTTTGACACACTCAAACCTGTTTGAAAATTCCCATTTTTGATATTTATCTTAAACTTGCTATGGAGCTTCCTTATGAGAAGCACTTTGGTTGCGGTTAACCAACATTTTCAAGGGTGATGCAGTTTTGTTCAAATTTAGTTTTCCAGGCTTTTTACTTCTTTTAACAATCAAAGGCTGAATTTGGTTATGGTTGACATATCATAATGGCCACTGTAGAAAACCATGGGACCTGTGGGAAACATGTATTGCAGAAAGCAAAACTCTACTGTGCTTCTTATAGCTACAAGTGCTGTTGTTATGAGAACCCCAACAATTAAGTCTGTTAACCCTTTCCTCCATAAATACGCCTTTCTACACCTCTGTAAAAGTCACTTTTTCAAAGCATTGTGATAAATAGAACATTTGCTCTTAGGAGCAAATGCTCTATTTATCAACAATGGTTTCAAAATGACACAATTCTAAAAAAAAAAATCCTTTTCTCTAGTTAATGCTCCTTTTTGGTAGATTTGTTCAAAGAGGTAGGATCTAATAATAGCTTATGAGAGAATGGGTTAAGAAGCATAGAGAATTAGATTGTCTTTCTGTTGGTTTGAAGACAAAAGTTACAGAGGTCCCCTCTTTCTGTAGTATAATTCTGATTATGAAACTTAGGAGTCATAAATTCCATGGAATCCTGTGCATCTAAGGTTTTTAATAGGATTTGACAGTTACATAATTATGTCCTTTTATGCCCCCACATTTTAGGAGGTTGGGGGGATATAGTGCAGTTCCATGGCCGTAAGTATGTACTATGTTTGTCCCCAAAATCTTGTGGAACAAATTCCTCTGATCAGAATTGTTTGAATGGTCAGCTTTGATGTGCTTTTGTGTGTTTATCGAGCATTACTTCCCACCAACAATATTTCTGTTTTATGGATATGGTGAGTCTATTTGAGACAGATATTCTGCCATCCTGTGATAGCATGCCATAGATGGCATGATAACACATCCAGTCACATCAGAAACTGACACCAGGCTGACCAGTCAGTATTTAACTGTTTATCACTCATCCTATACTGTAGAGCGTTGCTAGCAATAGTGGTACTACTTCTATGTACAAAGATATACAGTAGATGAAAAATGTACCAAAAGAAAAGATTTTTGATTGCAATATTATTTGACAAATTTTGTCCCTCATGTTTAGCTCGACTATTCAAAGAATAGTGGAGCTATCCTACTCGCCCCGGCGTCGGCTTCCGCGTCACAGCTTGGTGAAGGTTTTTGTTAAAGTCCACTTTTTGCCTTTAACCTTTGAAATAAAGCATTGAAACTTTGAACAGTTGTTCACCACCACAAGCTTCATCTGTAGGCAAGAGGGCATAACTCTGTCAAACATTTTGACAGAATTATGGCCCTTTTCAACTTACAATTTTTGGTTAAGGTTTTTGTAAAAGTCAACTTATTTACATAACCCTTTGATAAAAAGCTTTGAAACTTGATACACTTGTTCACCATCACAAGCTGCATCTGTAGACAAGAGTATATAACTCTGTCAATAATTTTGACAGAATTATGGCCCTTGGCTTCTAAAAGAACCTGGGAAACTCTGTTGATAATAAGAGAAGGGCATCGCGCCCAGGTTTCTCTGTATCCTCTCCCCCCTCTCTGGGGCATCCAATTAGCCCATAGCAGAAACGGATGTTAATCGACACAAACAAATAAAATACACATGCATCCAGTAAAGAATTGTAGCTTTTACTATTTGTGACAGAATTATGATGCTTTATAATGTCACAAGACAGAGTTACATAATTATGGTGACATAGTGAAGATGGCTAAGAGTGGGCATCTATGTCCTATGGCCATAATTGTAGTTTATGTGTTACCACGTGGTGCAAGATGGGCTGAAATTCTAGTTAATGAGAATGTCAAACTGCCCGCAGGTTTTTATTTTCTCATTTTCTGCCTGATAAAGAAGCAGAATAAAGCAGTGTGTATATCTGTCTTGAGAAATTCTAGTGTGAGTACATTTTAAGAAACTAGAGATGAGGGCTTGATTAGTTTGTTCAAAGACATTTGAATTTCTTTGAGCTTCACACTTACCCTTCCTCTCAATGTAATTGAAAAGAATTTTATAATTATGTCTTTAGAAAAATGTCAAACTGGAAATGTTTGTATTGTTTATTGCAGCGATGATAATGGCAAAGATGAGTATGGGGCTGGCTGTCATCTAATGTCAGAATGTATAGCTTTAAACCTTTCCTTGTTCTATGTTTAGTCCAAATTTCAATACCTACTGAATATTCATCAACAAAATAGTTATACTATGGAAGGTGGAACACTGTAGCCATCTAATCAACTAAAGAAACAGATCTATTAAATTGCATTAGTAAACAGAGCAGACCCTGATCAGACTCCTCCTCTAGGAGCTGTCTGATCTGGGTCTACAAATGCATGAAAAGGTGTTCTATGAAGGAGATGATTATCTGATAGAGACACATTTTGATTCCTTTGCAAACAGAGTTAACCCAGATCAGACGGCTCCTGTAGGGGTCTGCTCTGTTTGCTTATGGAATAATACTACATACAGAAATGATTCTACAGTTTGTGCCATGGCCAAAATATAGAAAGTACTGTACATATCATAATCACCATACATTTTTGGCCCAACAAGTTTTGCAGACCTCAGATCAAACAGAAACAAGTTTGATCAGAGTCTACATTGTTTTTTACTCCATTATTACATTTAACCCATTCCACCATAGGCTATTTTTAGACCCAACCTCTGAATGAATCTACCCAAAAGGAACATTTACTAGAGAAAAATAAATTTTTAGAATTTTGTAGTTTGAAACCATTGTGATAAATAGAGCATTTGCTCCTATAGGAGCAAATGCTCTGTTTATCACAATGGTTACAGAGGGGAAGAAAGGCGTATTTATGGAGGAAAGGGTTTAATACCAACAAAATGGTGCAAAATTTACCTACTGAACTTTACAAGTCAACTGGGTGTCTGAATGTTTAAGGTATATAGGGCCAGGGGCGTAACATTTTGTACGCACGCAGGTTGCTGCTTAATTCAGAATGAAAGCAATGCAGTAAGTTCCTCTAGTAGCTTTCGGCATTGCTTTCTGTCTACATTAAGCTGCCATGTGTATTTTGAAAAACCAATATTTCTTTATATAATGGTTATTATATAGGGTTTTAGTTGTTTTGTATTCATCATTAATTTTCCCCCTGGAAGTCAGGGGGCATTTTTATTCAGGAGAATACATTATAATGCGATGCTGATGGTGAAATAACAGAGCTCAGGTCGACATGTTAGCTAACAGATATAGGAAAATGAGTTACTGTCAGCTCTGTACAGTTATGAATCAATCATTCAGGCCAGTAGAAGTCAATTAATATAGCACATTTTTTTTATTCTTTGGGAGATATTATGCAGTCATTCCGCAAGGTCAATTATATAACTCACTTTAGCCTTTACTCTTTGAATATTCATGTTAGAAATAATGACATCATGAATATCAATGAGATTTCATTTTTAAATGGCATATTAACACATGAAATGTTTGCCAAAGAAGAAACTGTAGAATCGGAGCAATATTATTTCCATATGCAAACAGAGCACTCTGTGATCAAAGATGGTATAGGAGCCATCTATCTTGGTCTACTCTGTTTGCAAAGACTTAGAAATGTGTTTTAATGGAGTAAAGGGTTAAAGAGTTAGATTTTCCATGCATGAGATGTAAATAGATTGTAGACTGGAAATAGAGCTGCATATAATTTCGTTTCAAACAATACTTTATTTTTGTTACGTTTACAACACAAACCAAGAAGGGCAAAAGTACAAATATGAGTTATGCAGGAAACACCACATACAGCCCAAACAGCCGCCAGAACAGCAACACAAGAAAACACAGCAAATGTACATAACTAGCAAATACATAAAGAGACGCGCAAAGACAAAATAAACAAACAATAGGGGAAGATGGAAAGTTCTGTATTTTGAATTTTTACTGGTCAGGAACAATTACTTTGAATGCGTTTTGAAAAGAAAGTAAGCAACAAAGAGATGACAATTCTTGTGATATGCAGTTTATTTAGAATTTTGTCTTTCAGTAATTGGCCTGAGTCACTGAAAGCTTGGAATGTGGCAAATGAGTATACAGTAAAACCTCCCTAATACGACCACTTAAAAGACGTATAATTCTGGACGGTAGAGGCAGGTGGTAGCTTAATGCAGGACAAAAGTAATGCAGAAAGCTCTTGTCCTGCCTTAAGCAACCCCCTGCTTATAAAGCCAACCATGTTTATTCATTAAGTGGTCGCATTAGAGGGGTTCTATTGTATTTGGCAATTGCAAACAGTGTAGACCAGTGTATTGCACACTTGTCCATTATGTATGTCTGAGTGAGAGATTATTGCACACTTGTCCATTATGTATGTCTGAGTGAGAGATTATTTCACACTTGTCCATATGTATGTCTGAGTGAGAGATTATTTCACACTTGTCCATATGTACCGTATGTCTGAGTAAGAGATTATTTCACACTTGTCCATATGTATGTCTGAGTGAGAGATTATTTCACACTTGTCCATATGTATGTCTGAGTGAGAGATTATTTCACACTTGTCCATATGTATGTCTGAGTGAGAGATTATTTCACACTTGTCCATGTGGTTGTCTTAGTGAGAGATTATTTCATACTTGTCCATGTATATGTATGGGTAAGAGATTATTAATTATTATGCAAGCTTGTCCATGTAGATATGACGAAGTGAGAGATTATTTGCACACTTGTCCATATATATGTATGAGTGAATTTAAATGACAAACAGTGTAGACCCTAGACATGGCTCCTCAAGGAGTCCTCTGATCTGGGTCTACACTTTTACAAATGTCTGTACACAAAGTCTTATAACTTGCATTCAAAATATAGAAACAACAGGTATTGGACATTCTGTTGGAGGAAATAATGAGTTTTCCACAATCAAAAGAAGGAAATAACATATTTCCTTATTCAGAATATTATTTTTAACATTTTTTTTATGTTTATGTAAAACCTGTCTAAAGCAGTCATTAAATTGAGTCTAATTCTGGATTTGTAAGACAAGTGGTAGCTTAACCCATTCCCTCATATACTATTTTTAGATCCAACCACTTTGAATAAATCTACCGAAAAGGAGCATTAACTAGAGAAAAGGAATATTTTAGAGTTTTGGAGTTTGAAACCATTGTGATAAATAGAGCATTTGCTCCTATATGAGCAAATGCTCTATTTATCACAATGGTTTCAATAGTTGATTTTTACAGAGGCGTAGAAAGGCGTATTTATCGAGGAAAGGGTTAATGCAGGAACAGAGTCATTTCTATTCAATAGATGTCACAATACTTAAATCCTGCATTAAACAACTTGCATATTTATTCATTATCTGTTCACTATAGACAGGATCTACTGTGTAACTATGGTTTTCTGAATGTATTATAATACTTGTGCATTGGCAAACAGCTTTGATCCAAATGAGAAACAAGGTAACTCGGCATCTCACCAGGATCTACAGTAAAACCTCTCTATAACGGCCACTAAATTACATCAAGTATTATGTGGTAAAGGCAGGTGGCTGCTTAAAGCAAGATGAAAGTAAAACAGGAGTGTACTGTTTTACTTTCACCTTGCTTTAAGCAGCCACCTGCCCTAAATACCAACTAATTAACACAATTTAGTGGTCGTTATAGAGAGGTTTTACTGTAGTTTACAATTATCAAATGGTGCCTTGTGGAATTATACAGCTTTACAAATTGGTGGTATTGGGTGGATTGAGAAGAATGATTCGATTTGGGAGATTGAATGTCTGAATATTTCGGATAATATGGTATAATTGAACATTGATCTTTGGTAAATCAAAAATGACGAAAAAATAATCTGTTGAAAATTGATGTTGAGAGGAATAGTCTATCATTGTTTAACACTTTCCCTGTTGAATATTCATGTAAAAAATATAAAGGACATCATGTTGATTTATTGGCTGAATTTACATACCGGTAATAGCATAATTATGTACACAAAATATTTTGGTTTTGGTAGAAACTAAGTCATTTCTTTTATAATTTCATAAGCAGACAGAGAAGACCCTGATCAGACAGCTCCTATACGAGCCAACTGATCTGGGTCTACTGTTTGCAAAGGTGTGAAAAAGCGTTTATATGAGGGAAAGGCAAAGTCCATCCAGGTTGAATGGATTAAATCTGCTAGAGGACTTTGAATTGTCTAGGAGCCCTCTGATCTGAATTGTCTAGGAGCCCTCTGATCTGAATTGTCTAGGAGCCCTGTGATCTGAGTTGTCTAGGAGCCCTCTGATCTGAGTTGTCTAGGAGCCCTCTGATCTGAGTTGTCTAGGAGCCCTCTGATCTGAGTCTACACTGTTTTCTAATACCAGTACACTTATTTCCTGTATTTCAAAGGATTAAAACGAAACAAGTTTGAATGTGCAGTTAACTTGATTTTCTGCATTCAAAGGGCTTTAAGTGCAAATAAAATATCCACTTTGGACAGACTCCAATCAAGCCAGACAGAGATCAGGACATCAGCTTTTATTGAAGAGAAAATTTTATGATAATTCATAATTTGTCTGTTTTGCCATTCAATTATAAAAGTCTGTTGATATGGAGCTTAGATAAAGGTGCATATTCAGATACTAATATCATCATTTTTCCACCAAACCCTATTTTGTGACTACTCTTTAGAATCGTTTCGAAGAGACGATTCTAAAGAGTAGTCACACCATAGGGTTTGGTGGAGAAGTAAAGTAGCTATTCTTAAAAATGTTTTAATGTACACATCTGATCTATTCCTCAGGTTCATACGTAAGAGGAAATGGTCATTAGAGAGTCATAAATTATTTTTATTCCCTTCACAAATTGTTATATAATTGCAGAAATGATGACATTTGTGCCAAATTGTTGGAAGTTCTGGCAATTGTTTTGTTTGGTAACAAAATCAAGTGTGATTAAATTCCACTTAACCTAAACCTATTACATGGCCATATTCTATGTATAATTTAGCATGGCTACAATATTTGAAATGCTGTGCAAAGGTTGAAATCACATCAGACAATGCTATTTATTACCAATTATCTTGACAAAGGCTGACTGGGGAATCTGTCTGATTATGGAACAACAATTTTATGCTCTTTATTTCTGGCGGCTATCGTGTGTCTTCTACAATTGTATAAAACATTCTACGAGGACAACATACAGACAGGTAATACTACTGTGAAACAGTGCTATAACCACCACCAAAAACAGGTCTTGAAGCAGGCAGGTTGTCCTTTAATGCATATTAAAAGTTTGTGGAATATTTTAACACTCATAAATATACAGTGATAATACAAAAAAGTTAATATATTTAACCCTTTCCCTGTTGAATATTGATGTAAGAAATAATGACATCATGAATATCTATTGGCTGAAATTGTTTATAATGGCATATGAATTATACTGCTAACAGTGTAGACCAAAATCAGAAGATCTATAATTACACTCTTATGGAACATTCCATTTGGAACATTCAGCTTTCAATGGTCAAGGAGTTGAATGATCTGATTTTGATTCAATGTGTAGAAATTTCATATAATAACAATACAGAGAAGATGTTTTGGTTTGAAACAAAAAGTAATTAATGTTCTTTGTGGATGGCAATGCAATTTTAGTTAGATATTTTGATTTTAGTTATTATCTTATTTTACAAAATTTTATATCTTCATGAAAATGTCTGTTTATACCAGTAATGGCCTGAATGTTAAATATTTGCTATATATTAAATAGTTGCTAGAGGCAGCAGTTAGACCTAGCTCCAACAATATATTTATTGCATTGCAACGTAAAACATTGTATTGCAATACAATTATCAGCATACCAGTATATTCCAATTTGATCCTTTTGAGCTGGATTACTGTAATCCATTATCATAATTGAAATAAGTTTTCAATATTTGAAAAGGAAATTCTCTCTTAAACAACACTGCTGTCAGCAGAAAATACAACCAGGTTTAAGTCAAAAGTCGAGTGTGTTTATTTTGAATGTGCTTAAATATTTGCTTTAATATGCCTGTATTTCAAATGAAAGTATTTTGTAAAGAAAACAAAATCCTAAGATGTATGCTGTATTTTTCCCTCAGATTTGGACAAATAAACAATTAGGCCAATAATGCATCCCAAATTAAATTGCTCTTTCATGAGCTGTTTGATCTGGGTCTACTATGTGTGCAAATGTGTCAAAAGGCGTTTCTATAGGGGAATTGGATAAGGATTAAACATCAAGTAAAACTCACAATAGATTATTATCTGTTGAATAGAAACATGATTGTTCTGAAAATTAGATCTATATAATGTTTGTCCAGTTATGAAATTCTTATTACTTTGATACTGAGCAAATGTTGCTTTATTCTGTATTCATGGCAGAAATGCATTCACTATGATCTTCATTATCAAAACCCTTTACTCAGTGAATATTCATGCAATAAATGATATCATTGATATTAATTTACTGAATTTTTTTAATGTCACTACAAACACAGGATGTATTTATCATGCAGGCCTTTTTCTGGCAATTTTGGGAAATGCATTTTAATATAATTATGTAATTGGGAATGTTTTTGCGCATAAAACTCAATTATTTGGAATGCAGTTTTGCCCTATTTTTACTCATTTTGCGTTATTTTGGCATTTAAATCCACATTTGATATCTGTTGGGATTATTTTTACAGTTTTGCATGAGAATGAGTCTTTTTAACTGACCCATGTAGGTGCAAGAAAAAACCCTGTCATGACAGAAAGTGTAGAATCAAATCTAAATATTACTTCAAGAGCAAACAGCAGACCCTGATGAGACAGTTCCTACAGGTGCCTTCTGATCTACATCTGATCTGTAAAAAAGCGTAAAAAAGATCTGGTGTAAAAAAGACATATCTATGGAGGAGAGGTTTAACATTAAAATCTCAACCATATTTTTTTTACAAGAAAAATTCTACTTATTGGACTGGAATTTGTTGCTGGGTGTGTGGGCAGTTGGGCATATAAGAGTTTGGGCATTTAGATTTAAGTGTCTGGAAATTTAGTTGGAAAAGACAATTGGTGACCAGACTTTGTACATGTAGCTTATGTGGAGGCCAAGCATTGCTTTGGATTTTAAGACAATAACTTTAGTTAGGAAAGACATTTTGTCATCAAAGACAGTGTCCAGTGACCTTCAAAGTGAATATTCATGGACAAAATAGCTATTATGGAATATGGAAGGTGGAACATTGTAGATATTTTAGAAATTAAAGAAACAGATATATATATATATATATATCAAATTCCATTAGCAAACAGAGCAGACCCTGATCAGACGACTCCTATAGGAGCCATCTGATCTCGGTCTTCTCAGTTTGGAAAATTAACGAAAAGGCATTTATATGAAGGAAAGGGTTAATTGGATCACAAATCTTCATTAAAGCCCAAAAAGTCATTATCACACAGGCCTGGTTTTGTGAAGCTTTTTTATCGATATGTTACGACATTAACTTAATTGCATTACCGGTTACCTCACATTTCCAATTAAAGCACAATAGCAGAATCATACAACAAATGATTCTGAACACCGCAAATACATTAATGGGTAACTTTAGCCATTGGCCTTTATTTCGTAACTTGAGGCATATTACAAGGAGTATTTAAACACTTTGAACGTGGAATTCCAAAGCGGAGCCAAATGTTATGTTGATGGAGAAATCTTTTCTTCAAATAGTTTTGAATGACAGACACTGCAGATCCTGATCAGAGGGCTTCTCTAGGAGACCACTGATCTGGGTCTACACTGTTTACAAATGACATTTTTTTTCTGCTAATTCTTCATTCAAAGGGTTAAGTCTAAAAGATTGCTTTGTTTGGGCTATTTGCACAAGATTTCACAATACTTCCACTGATTGCCAGGATTTCAGTTGTACTTGCTCTGTGGGTTATTAGTATGTGCCTTAATTAGCTCTTTGCATACAAACAGCAAATTTATGAACACATGTGCAGTTTGGATCCAGATGAGATGTCTAGTTACTGGGAATCTCATCAGAATCTTTTTACTTCATGAATACTTATGCAAGAATTTATTTCCTCATAAATATTCATTAACTGGTTTTGTTCGAAGTTAAGCTTATGGAATAATTCTTGTACAAATGGGAAGGTATCCTTCGAATGCATGAAACAAGTGTGCTGGCATTTGCAAACATTGTTAACCCAGATTACAAATGCCAGCACACTTGTTTCCCACTTTCAGTCTTGTTTGCTGAAAATGAGTTAAACCGTCTAGACCTTAATCAGGGGGTTCACGTAGGTGTCCTCTGATTAGGGTCAATACTGTTTGTCATTTACATTCCTTTAGCAAATTTAATTCTCTCATACTGATTTGACAGACTCTACTGTTAACCCTTACAGTGCAGGATATGAATCACTAATGTCTTTTGCAAATGGTGTAGACCCAGATGAGAGGGCTCCTAGAGGAGCCCTCTCATCAGGGTCTGCACTGTTTTTCATGTTACACTTTTCTTTAGAAAAATCCCTAAATATTCAGCATAAGTTTGACCTGTTTGAATTTTGGAATAGTCCATTTGAAAATTCGGCGTTGTATGGGATAACCTTAGCCTGCTGAGCAAATCATTCTTACACAATTTTCACCCAGTACATTTTCAACATTCAAGCTGTAATCAGTTTGTCTACCAATATGCAATCAGGGCGTGTCGGCGTCTTATCTGGATCCAGACTGTTTGCAAAGGTAATCATTGATCTGCCGACAGCTGGCTAATGGTTTAACAAGGAAGTTGAGTATTCAAATATTTCTTCTTCTAGACTGCAGATCACGGAATCAAATTGATGTCCCTCATTTCACGCCCTATTTTTGTGCTCTAATAAGTTCTCTCCCTGTGCAAAGTGAAAAGCCATATTGATTTGCATTTTGCTGAGAGACATGCATGTTTAATGAATGCCATGAACAAATTGCCCATTTAGAGAATTTCTAATCTGCACTAAGTTGTCATTTACAATTCTGTGAAGTGCCATTTAGAGTTCCACTTATGGATACAGTTGTATGTATAGTACCAGCAATGACAATCAATGCGGGTCTCACTGGAAAAATGTCAAACCGTAAATCACATGGTCCAGCGGGTATAAAACTTAACTTGTTACATAGTTACTACCCTAATTATCCTAAATATTGACACATACGTTGACATTACTAGCAAATAGTGAAGACCCTGATTAAACTGCTCCTTTAGGAGCAGTTTGGTCTGGGTCTGCACTATTTGCCTATAAGTTTTCTGTGAGAATATTTAGGGTTATTATGGTAAAGCTATAGTCTAATCATCATCATGCATTTTATTTACTTAATGATCACTATTCTTGTTAGAAATAATGATTTTGTGGATCTGAAGTTTTATAGTCGCCTATGAAGAGCTCAATGTTTTGTTTCAGTAGAAATTGTAGAATCAGATTTATATTATTTTAAAAGCAAAGGAGCTGTCTAATACAAGCAATAACCCTTTACTGCATGACTATTTATGAAAGAAACAATGACATCATGAATATTAATTAGATTATATTTATAAAATGGCATATATTATTAACACATTGATTTTTTTCCAAAGCAGAAACTGTAGAATCAGATCTATATTTTTCCATTTATATAAGCTAACAGAGCAGACCCTGATCAGCCATCCGATCTGGTTCTATCTACTCTGTTTGCAAAGGCGTAGAAAGGAAAGGCGTAATTATGGAGTAAGGGGTTAACCCTGTATTTTATAATCCGAAATTTATAGATCTGATTATGCAGTTACTACAACAGTGAAAAAACTCCCATTTCAATGTTCCATTTTAATGATTCTTCCAATGAATATTCATGAGGTGAACAAAGAAATCTTTATTAATATTAAACAAGGAAAGGGTTAATATTGATGATGTTATGTTTCTTATATCTGTATTCATCATGTAAAGGGTTAATCTTACAATGCTGCATTTTCAAATGGACTATTCCAAAATTCAAACAAGTCAAGCCTATGGTGGATATTGAGGGATTTTTCTAAAGAAAATTGTAACATGACCAACAGTGCAGACCCTGATGAGAGGGCTCCTGTTTGCAAGGATATTAGGGACTTGTGTCCCGCACTGTATGGGTTACCAGTTAGATCTACTCAATAAGAGAAAGTAACACATACAGATGGCTGCATGTGCCTAAAGATTGTTTGTTGTCCGTAATGTATAGACAGATTTGTACAAGATATTGGATAAGTTAGCATGACGTATCCCAGTGCATTTTATCAGTATGTTTTAAGCAGAGTTATGTCCTCTTCGAGTGACATTATTAAACAATTTTCTGTACACTGGGTACATAGCTCTTTTCCTGCCATATGTCACTTTTGCAAACAGAGTAGACCCAGATTAGACAGCTGCAATAGGAGCCATCTGATCAGGGTCCAATCTGTTAATGAAATAACAGCAGTTTCTGAAATGGTAAAAAAATCCATTCTTTACTGACCATGAAATGGTAAAAATATCCATTCTTTACTGACCAATGTACAATTTCAGATAATGAATATTCATGAAGTCACAAATTCTTGTATCAATTTTCATTAGGGATAGACAGTGAGTGTTTCCTCCAAGTATAGAAAAGAAATCCTAATTAATTTTTTGGTGTTGAAATTTATAGAGTTGTATCCCTTTGTGTGTCTTTCAGGCCCAGCTTATTGCCCAGTCCATTGGGCAGGCCTTCCAGGTGGCCTATATGGAGTTCCTGAAGGCCAATGGTATCGAGGACCCAGGCCTGATGAAGGAAATAGACTACCAGGAGGTGCTGAACCAGCAGCAAATCTATGGCGAGGAGCTCAATATGTTCGCCAACAAGGAAATGCAGAAAGAGGTAGATATATTAATTGTAATAACCTAATCAAACTGTTGTGATTCTGATGAGAAGCTGAATAATGTGGGGTTCAACAGGGCATGCAAATTGTTTGACATTCTGACTGTACAGAATGTTTGTAAAGAAAAAGATGAAGAAATACGGTAGTCCTTTCTCCACCAAACCCTTTGTTGTGACCACTCTTTAGAATCGTCTCTCCAAGACGATTCTTAAGAGTGGTCACAACATAGGGTTTGGTGGAGAAATAAAGAAGATATTCTTGAAAATGTTTTAAATTACACATCCTATCTGGAGCTCTGTTATAGACTACATTTTTTTGTAGGCAACAATTACAAAGCCTGCAAGATGTTCATTGAGGCATACATTCAGCATTTTGCACTGTTGTCTTTTGTAGCCAACTCTCCTTGACCATGACCCTAATCAGACAGGTTTTCAACCCAATAGCCGATCTGGGTCTATACTGATTGCATGTGTCAGTTTTCCCATCATTCATTTCATCTCAAGATAAATTGGGCTTAACTGACTGTTGCTGTCTTTACTTCATAGGTACGCCTTTTAACCCTTTACTTGTTCATTATTATACCTCACGAAAGTTGCTCTAGATATATAGTTTTTTACCCGTCCATTGGTCAGTCCATCCATCAGTCCGTCCGTATATCATAATACATTGTCGCTCATCTAGCACTTTGATTTCTTTACCAATTTATCTCAAATTTGCTTCAAAAATTGTCGTGAATAAAAGCTTGGATGTGTTCGATTAAGATGAATCTGTCATGGGGGAACCACTTTTTATACGCCCGAAGGGTCGTATTATGTTATGGTCTCCATCGTCTGGCCGTCTGGCTGGGTGTCCGTCTGTCTGTCCGTCCGTCCGTTAGCAAATTCGTGTCCTGGCTATAACTTACTCATTTTTTCTCCGATTTTCAAAATTCTTTCACACAAATGTTCAGTATCACTTGAAGGTGTGTCGCGTACAAAACCCAATTGTGAACTTTCAAGGTCAAGGTCACAAATAGGGCGTTAGCAATTTTCGTGTCCTTGCTAAAACTTACTCATCTTTTCACCAATTTTCAAAATTCTTTCACACGTATGTTCAGTATCACTTGAAGGTGTGTCGCGTACAAAACCCAATGGTGAACTTTCAAGGTCAAGGTCACAAATAGGGCGTTAGCAATTCTGTCCGTCCGTCCGTTAGCAAATTCGTGTCCTGGCTATAACTTACTCATTTTTTCTCCGATTTTCAAAATTCTTTCACACAAATGTTCAGTATCACTTGAAGGTGTGTCGCGTACAAAACCCAATTGTGAACTTTCAAGGTCAAGGTCACAAATAGGGCGTTAGCAATTCTGTCCGTCCGTCCGTTAGCAAATTCGTGTCCTGGCTATAACTTACTCATTTTTTCTCCGATTTTCAAAATTCTTTCACACAAATGTTCAGTATCACTTGAAGGTGTGTCGCGTACAAAACCCAATTGTGAACTTTCAAGGTCAAGGTCACAAATAGGGCGTTAGCAATTTTCGTGTCCTTGGTAAAACTTACTCATCTTTTCACCAATTTTCAAAATTCTTTCACACATATGTTCAGTATCACTTGAAGGTGTGTCGCGTACAAAACCCAATGGTGAACTTTCAAGGTCAAGGTCACAAATAGGGCGTTAGCAATTCTGTCCGTCCGTTAGCAAATTCGTGTCCTGGCTATAACTTACTCATTTTTTCTCCGATTTTCAAAATTCTTTCACACAAATGTTCAGTATCACTTGAAGGTGTGTCGCGTACAAAACCCAATTGTGAACTTTCAAGGTCAAGGTCACAAATAGGGCGTTAGCAATTTTCGTGTCCTTGGTAAAACTTACTCATCTTTTCACCAATTTTCAAAATTCTTTCACACATATGTTCAGTATCACTTGAAGGTGTGTCGCGTACAAAACCCAATGGTGAACTTTCAAGGTCAAGGTCACAAATAGGGCGTTAGCAATTCTGTCCGTCCGTTAGCAAATTCGTGTCCTGGCTATAACTTACTCATTTTTTCTCCGATTTTCAAAATTCTTTCACACATATGTTCAGTATCACTTGAAGGTGTGTCGCGTACAAAACCCAATTGTGAACTTTCAAGGTCAAGGTCACAAATAGGGCTTCAGTATCACTTGAAGGTGTGTTGCATACAAAACCCAATTGTGAACTTTCAAGGTCAAGGTCACAAATAGAGCGTTAGCAAATTTTGTGTCCGACAAATAAAAGATTACTATTACAATAAGCAGTTTTACTCTCCTTGCTATAGCCTTAGCCCTAATAGAGTCCTCATATGCGCAACTTCTGAAGGTTCACACATTGTGTAAATAGAACAGCCTTCGGGCGTATATTGCCCCGTCTCGCGGTGCTCTTGTTTCTCTGGCAATGCGGCGGATTGGGGTATGTGAGCTTACTCACTAAATTTCTTTATTTTATATAAGAAATAATGACATCATGAATATTTTTAAGCTAGATCAGATGGCTCCTGTAGGAGATTATGGTCTGCTCTGTTTTGCTTATGGAATCATATAGTTTCTATCATAGCGTTTCTATCATGGCCAAGATTTCCTATGTCAATATGCCATTATAAGAGTTCATCTAGTTCATATACATGTACATGATTTTGTTATTCCCCACATGAATATTCATGAAGTAAAGAGTTTTAATGGCTACCATGTTCCAGACATCTGTTTCCACTGGAATGCTAGCAGAGGATTTTATCACTATCTCGACCTGTGTAAACAGTTTGGATCCAGACAAGGCCCCATAAAATAGAAGGCCTGATCTGAGATCCAAACTATTTGTCACTCAGGCTCAACTTCTGCAAAACAAATAGAAACAAATTAATAGTTTTAAAAATGTTGCAGACAAAAATTGAGCAGACAACAAAATTACTTAGCATGCAAAGAGCTAAATGAGTCAATTTGTTAACTTTTAATGAAACTAAATGAATAACAAATAATCAGAAGCAGTTTGATCTTGGTCAACACTGTTTGCTTGAGTCTGTCTGGCCAAATATATTAAGGGTATTACAGTAGACGTTTGAATTAATTCATGTTTTATGATGAAATTTCCCTTCCAGTTGGTCAATTTAACTCATTGAATGTGGGACACAAATGTACTAGCATTTACAAACAGTGTAGACCCAGATCAGAGGGCTGCTGGAGGAGACCTCTGATCAAGGTCTCCATTATTTGCATTCAACATTCTCTAGCAAGTTCAAGCCTTTTATACTGAGTAGATTCAATAGTTAAATACTGATGGACTATTCCATTCTGAAAATTCAGCGTTGAAAGGGTTCAGGATGGAAAATCCATGGCTGTCTTGTGATTTCTGCATGATTTCTTTGACGTCAAGACTTAGTGTTCTCTTTTGTATGTGACCTGCTAAAATGATTTTAACCACATAACATGGACAATGAAGCATTTCTGTCCTCATGGGGGATTCTATTTTGCTTTGAATAAAGACGATCCCTTCATAATTAATGTTTTAACTAATTGAGGTTGATTCAATCTTGTACTTGAGCAATGGAAAAATGGCTAGGAGAGATGCAATTTACACAAATTAAGCTTGATTTTCAGAAGAGACTCTGTTGCTGTTTGGTGTAGCCCAGTCCATTCATTCTGGCCAATATCGTGCTCCATAATGGCCACTAAATTGTGTTAATTAGTTAGTATTTAGGACAGGTGGCTGCTTAAAGCAAGGTGAAAGTAAAACAGAACGCTCCTATGGGAGCGTTCTGTTTTTCTTTCACCTTGCTTCAAACAGCCACCTGCCTTTAACACAAAATACTTGATGCAATTTAGTGGTCGTTATAGAGAGGTTTTACTGTAACTGTGTCTCCTCAGGATTTTAAGATATTTTACTCTTGATCACATTAAGCCATAGATGTACAGAGTGCATATTTCAGGTGTCAAAGGTGAAGGTCATAAATCAAGGTCAAATTACAGGCATCAAAATTCATGTTGGCTAAGGCCCTTGAAGGATTTGAATAGATTTTGCACACATGTTACCCTGGTTTAGATTGCATTTTGCAGGTATGTATGTCAGAGGCCATGGTTAACATACTAATGTCTTCTCCTTATCCCTAAAACCCCTGAAGGATTTAAATATGTACACACTTTAACCCTTTCCCTCATATAAACGCATTTTGAAGCATTTGCAAACAGAGTAGACCAAGATCAAACGGCTCCTATAGGAGCTGTCTGATCAGGGTCTGCTCTGTTTGCTAATGGAATTTGATAGATCTGTTTCAGTACTTTCTAAAATGGCTACAATGTTCCACCTTCCATTATGACTATGTTGTCCATTGAATTTTCAGTAGATATTGAAAGTTGAAATAAACATAGAACAGGGAAAGGGTTTAGCCAGGGACATGTGCAGAGCACTTAGCCTCAAATGCATGTCCGCTCCATACCTCTTTCCACCATTGAACAAATTAACTCTTCCATCATAATTATATAAACACCTTTTCATGGCTAAGCAAACAGAATAGACCAAGATCAGATGGCTCATGTAGGAGTCTTCTCACAGTCTTCTTCAGAGTCTTCTCATGCTTATTAAGTAATGCTATATCTGACTGTACAGTTTCTGCTGATACCAAACATTCCATGTGTACATAATGCCATTACTTAACTTCAGCTAATGAATATTCATGATGTCATTGTTTTTCACATCAATATTCAACAGGGAAAGGGGTTAAATAATATTCAGCACAAATGCTTACCTTCAGTCAAGTGCACAGAATGCAAATTTGTATTGTAATTGGCAAAGTTCTTAGGGGAGACATGTTTATTTAAAAATAAAACCAACACAACCTCCTAGTTCATTATTATCTTTAATTTATATTTATAATTTAGTAAATTATTCTGTTAAAACTTCAGTTGAAAGTGACAGGATTTAATCCCTACCCATTTCATGAAATTATACCAATCCATAATACGAAATTACAAATTTGCCTAAGTCTTTACGTAAGAGCTTCTACTGGGAAAACTAGTGTGGGACGATGGTGTAAAATGTAAATAATTCATCTGAAATGTGAAGCATAAATTGTGATATGTGAAAAGCTTTGTGAAATATTGTCCCATTAGGCACCTGTATGGTTTATGAAGTTACATATCTAACCATGCTATATGCAGGAAATGGGTATACAGTAGAACCTGTCTGAACGGGATTTTGAATCAAGTATAAATTGAGGGCTTGGTGCAAAACTATTCTAACTCCTTCACTTTGTTAGTTATGCACCAAGCCCTCGAAATAGTCTTCAAGACAAGTGTTAAACAGTTTGATCCTGTCGAGATCCAGCATGATGCAGCATTTCATCTGGATCCAAACTGTTTCCATAGGTAATCACAGTTTTTTTTACAGCAGTGGGTGGATAAATGGGGGTGCAGCCACATGAACTATTGATTTCATCAAAATAACTTTTGTTTGAAGGGTAACAATAAAAGCATGACTGATGCAAACACCTACTAATTAAACATATGACTTTTAACCCTTTCCTTCATTTTGACACCTCTGTGAACATCACTTTTTGAAACCATTGTGATAAATTGAGCATTAATTTTGCTCCTTAGGAGCAAAATTAATGCTCTATTTATCACAATGGTTTCAAAACTGTACAATTATTTAAAAAATCCTTTTCTTTTCTCTAGTAAATGCTCCTTTTTGGTAGATTTAATCAATGAGGTTGGGTCTAAAAATAGCCTATGAGGTAATGGGTTAACCCCTTTATGCAATGAATATTCATTTGAAATATAATGACATTATGAATATTAATTTGATATACGTCTATAGTGGAACATTTTTTCCACAGCAGAAGCTGTACAATCAGATCTATCTTATTTCATAAGCAAACAGAGGAGACCCTGATCAGACTACAGGAGCCATCAGGGTCCATGCTTATAAAGCTTTTAGTTGAGTCTGAGTTTCGTTCTCAAGCTTTTGATTGGTCAGATTTGAGTTCTCAAGCTTTTGATTGGTCAGATTTGAGCCAAAGGCTCAAATCTGACCAATCAAAAGCTTGAGAACGTTCTCAGACTCAACTAAAAGTTTTATAAGCATGGACCCTGATCTAGATCTGTTTTGTTTGCATAGGCCTGAAAAGGCATTTATATGAAGCAAAGGTTTAATAGTCATCAAACTAGGATGAGAAGTTGTGCAGCTTGGTTTTAGTTTTCATATGGGAGCAATAACACTTGAGTTAGGTCTTACACTTTGTCAAAATAGAAGCATTCTGTATGGCAGGATTGTGACAAATGTAGCCATAAAGGCCTCTGTCTCCTATTGACACAATTCCAGTCAATGGTTGCCTAGTCCTTTCTCTCGTATGTACAGCTTTTTGCACATTTGTAAACAGAGTAGAACCAGATCAGATTGCCCCTGTAGGAGCCATCTTATCAGTCTGCTCTTTTTGCTCCTTTTACTAATGAACTTACCGACTAATATAAATATAATTCAACAGTTTCTGCCATGGCCAAATTTTCTTTATTCATGTGCTATTAGAAAGAATAATCTTATTACGATTCATGATGTGTTTATTTCTTACACAATATCCATGAGGTAAAGGGTTAACCCTTTACACCATTAAAACGCCTTTGCAATTAGAGTAGACCCAGACCAGATGACTCTTGTATGAGACATCTGATAAGGGTCTACTCTCTTTGCTTAACCCTTTCCTCCATAAATACGCCTTTCTACGCCATTGCTCTGTTCTGTTTGCTAATGCTATAATATAGACATGATTCTACAGTTTCTGCCATTGCTAACAATTCATATGTCCCTGTGCTATTATAACAAATTAATCTAATTTAATATTCATGACATCATTATTTCTTAGATAAATATTCATGGAGTAAAGGGTTAATAGAAATGATTTAACAGTTTCTGCCATGGTCACAATTCCCTGTGTTAATAATTAAAGAATAAACTAAAGAATAATCTTATTATTCATGGTGTGATTATTTTTTTCATAAATATTCATTAGGGAAAGAGTTTAGACAGCTATAGGTACAGGTATGGTATGTAGTGAAATCAAGCTTAATTGAATTTAGTTTGATAAATTATCTATAAAGATTTGAATGCTGGAAATTGGTATGATGTAAGAAATCTGTACGTCAGCATTGCAATTAATTTGGATAGGAATGATTTATTACAAGGAAGTTTGATGTTTAGTTAGTTCCCAAACTTACCAATCCTAGTTGGTATAAGAAATATATATATTTTCCTTTTTTTTAATGAAAATATAGAACCAAACCTCTGAGCATGGTGGATATTCATAATAATAATTCATTAAACTCTTTGCATGCTAACACGACCTAATGCAAACAGTTTAGATCCACATAACATAGAGCCTGCTCTTAGATCCAAACTGTTTGTTACTCAGGCTCAACTTCTGCAAACCAAAAATCAGAAAGAAAATTAATAGTTTTGAAAATGTTGTAGACAGCAGTTGAGCAGCAGTCGACATTTGAACACAGGACAAAATTATCTAGCATGCAAAGATTTAACACTTTCTCTCATACAAATACTTTTTTAGGCCTTTGCAAACAGTTGAGCTTTCTGATCTGGGTCTGCTCGGTTTGCTTATGGAATTATAGTAGATCAGTCTACAGTTTGTACCCATACCAATTATTTGTTTACATAATCATATGCCAAAAAAGTAATTTTTTTTAATATTTCCAACCTTGTCTGTTTGGTTGCGTGTTTATCTGTCTGAAACTAACTCTGACCTTCAATTTTGAACTAGAAGTGATAAAGAATTCAAACTTGTCATGTTTACTCATCTTGTGAAGCTTCTGAGTGGTCATGGTCAAAGGACCTGTTGGGAGCATAGCGTTTCACAAACACATCTGGTTTAACCCTTTACTCCGTAGATGTGCTTTTCTATGCCTTTGCAAACAGAGTAGACCCAGATTAGAGTCTGCTCTGTTTATGAAATGATATACATGTAGATCTATACTTACAGTTTCTGCCTATGGTAAAAAATCCTTTGTTTATGATGCCATTATATTTATGGAGTAAAGGGTTCAAAGTCATAAAAAAACACCTACCCAAATATCCTATTTACCCTAAGCAGATCTTGTGTGTCCAACTCCTCATACACCAATTATATAAAACTGTCTCAGATGATTACCAATCTTGATATGAAAATTTATGTAAAGAAGGGGAAGTTTTGCTCTGACCATTTTTACCAGAATTATGTGACTTTGAATTCTTTTTTATCATTATACTAGCATGTAGTGAAAAACTCCGTGTGACAAACTTCTCATACACCAATGGGAGGATTTGCATCAAATTTTCACAGAGGAAGAATGTTGATATGAAGATGTACTTAGCCCTTTACTCCATGGATATTCATGTTAGAAATAATGACATCATGAATATTAATCGCATTAATTTTTATAATGGCACATGAACACAAGAATATTTGGCCATGGCAATTACTGTAAAATTATATTTATATTATTTCAAAAGCAAACAGAGCAGACCCTGATCAGACGGCTCCTATAGGAGCCATCTGATCTGGGTCTGCTCTGTTTGCAAAGGCATAGAAAGGCGTATTTATGGAGTTAAGGGTTAAATAAGGGAAGGTTTGCTTCGACTCTTTTTACAAGAATTATGTTACTTTGAAATTTTCTTCACTGTATAACATAATATTATAGTGAAAAGAGCTTGATTCAGAGAAAGTATGGCTAGAGGGGTATCCATGTCCTATGGACACAATTTTCTAGGATTTTTGCTGAACCTCTCAAATTAGCAACCATCTAATTTATTGGACAGACATAGTGGCAAATAGTGTAGATCCTGATCAAACTGCTCCAGAAGCACCAGTTTGGTCTGGGTCTGCTCTGTTTGCCTAAGTTTAACTGTCCAGATACACTGGGTAATTAGGGTAAATGCCAACACCGCATTTCCCACCAAACTATGTTTAGAATTATCGCTGGTTATCCCTTTCCTCCATAGGCTATTTTTAGACACAACCTCTTTGAATCAATCTACCGAAAAGGAGCATTTACTAGAGAAAAGAAAAAGTTTAGAATTGTGTAGTTTTGAAGCCATTGTGATAAAAAGAGCATTTGCTCCTATAGGAGCAAATGCTCTATTTATCACAATGGTTTCATAAAGTGACTTTTACAGAGGCGTAGAAAGGCGTATTTATGGAGGAAAGGGTTATGATTAATATTCCCACATAAGTACTATTAAATATACCGTATTTGATATGCATAAGTGTATGAGATACACAGAAAGTTTGGTTGTTGAATAATCAAGGGTGACATATACAAGGGACATTCTGAAAGTTTCTGATAATGGATGTCGATTTGTAATATTGCTTTTTTTCTGGTGAAAACTGACTATTCCAGTCGCTGAAAGTATTCTCCGTTAACCTGCAAACACTTTTTGAGGGCGTTTGATCCAATCAAAATTTCCATTCTTATAGTCTAATTCCATTATTGTTATCATGCACTGTAAAATTGAGCTTCCAACAGCTGTGCAGGTCTGAAATCCTCATCCCCTTAGACACTGCAAACTCTGCAGATTCAGCCCAAAATCACATTGTCTGGGTCTTCACTGTTCGCAAAGGTGCCAGTAGGTGTCTATAAGGAGAAAAGGGCAATTAATGGTGCAGTCAAAAACTGCTTGATAATAGGTCTCTGTAATGAGTAAATGCAGAAAAACAAGTTTCAATTCCATTGTAACAGACATCATCATAGACCCTTTACATTTTTTTCTCCTTTTATTCTCCATTACTTCATAGCTTTGGGAATACTGCAGTTTCATGTTTTACTTCAAAGTGCTCAGATACGCCAGTAGGCTCACTGATGGGATCTGCTATCAAACAATTTGTCTTTGCCCTGTTTTCCGTATGGCTTTGATATTGGCTGATGTATGACTGATTATGTTGTGATTGGAAAAAAACCGGTTTCCAGCGGCAGAAGTCAGCCATTGATTACATCCCTTCCCAAAATTTGAATTAGTTTAAATCTTGGCACACTTGCGACGAATTTGTGATATCTATTGCAAACAGGTTGAATCCAGATAAGATGAGGAATAGCTCTGTGTCTCATCAGGATCCAAACTGACACTGACTTCAGGTTTTGAAGAAGTATGTAAGGGACAATATAAGCAGGTGACTAGTTTTGCAGACAACAATAACTTGGCATGCAAGGAGTTAATTAACCCTTTCCCTCATATAAATGTGTTTTCATGCATTTGCAAACAGAGAAGACGCAGATCAGATGGCTCCTATAGGAGCTGTCTGATCAGGGTCTGCTCTTTTCTCCAATGGAATTTGATAGATATATCTTTCTTTACTTTCTAAAATGGCTACAATGTTCCACCTTCTATAATTATTTTATTATAACTATTTTGTCCATGAATATTCTGGAGGTATTGAAAGTTGAAATAAACAACAAACAGGAAAAGGTTAACTCATTCCCTCATACTGACACCTTTTGATGCCTCTGTAAAAGTAACTTTATGAAACCATTGTGATAAATAGAGCATTTTGCTCCTTATTTATCACAATAGTTTCAAAACTACACAGTTCTCTAAAATGTTCCTTTTTTTATAGACGGGACGTATTATGCCATGGCTCTGACCGTCCGTCTGTCCGTCCGTCCGTGAACTTTTGCTTGTCCACTCTCTAACTCAAACAACTTTTCAAATCTTGTCAGCATGTATATTACCATAATGTCTCAGTCAAGTAAAATAGTCAGCAAGATTGTCTCTCTGACACTCAAGAATTATCTCCCCTTACTTAAATTTATGAATTTCGATGAACTTTTGCTTGTCCGCTCTCTAACTCAAACAATCATAATCCAATCCTTTTTGAATTTTGTCAGCATGTATATTACCATAATGTCTCAGTCAGGTTCGATAAATAGCAAGATTGCCCTTGACACTCCACAATTATCTCCCCTTACTTTATGCCACCTGATATGGAGTAATGGCCTTTCAACTTCCAGACATTTGACGGGCGTATATTGTGACATTTTGGCACTCTCGTTCTAATAAGTGATCCTTTTTGGTAGATTTATTCAAAGCGTTTGGGTCTGAAAATAGCCTGTAAGGAAATGGGTTAAAGTGTTGTTTGCCCAAGATAATTGTAAAGACGTGTGTATATAAACTCTTTGCATGCTCAGAGGTCCAAATAAGATGCGTAAATTAAAGCATTTTCAAGGATTAAATTCTTTATTTCTCTAGGAAACCCTATGTTGTGACCATTCTTTAGAATCGTCTGTTCGAGGCGATTCTAAAGAGTGGTCACCGCATAGGGTTTCGTGGAGAAAGGACGATATTAGTATTTGAATATGCACCTTTATCTGTTGCTGTGATACTAAGTTAATTATGTCTCCCCCCCATATTTATATGGGGGAGACATATTGTTTTCGTGAGAGTTGTCTGTCTGTCCGTCTGTCTGTCACACTTTTTGTCCGGACGATAACTTCAATATGCCTGATGCCAGTTGATTGAAACTTCATATATGGAAAGAGCATAATGAGAGGAAGTGTCATGCACAAGGTCCATAACTCTGGCTTCACTAATATTGGAGTTATTGCCCTTTGTAAAAAAAATCACACTTTTTTGTCCGGACGATAACTCCTATATGGCTCATGCCATTGGATTGAAACTTCATATATGGAAAGATCATGACGAGAGGAAGTGTCATGCACAAGGTCCATAACTCTGGCTTCACTAATATTGGAGTTATTGCCCTTTGTAAAAAATATCATAATTTTTTGTCCGGACAATAACTTCAATATGCCTGATGCCAGTTGATTGAAACTTCATATATGGAAAGAGCATAACGAGAGGAAGTGTCATGCAGAAGGTACATAACTCTGGCTTCACTAATATAGGAGTTATTGCCCTTTGTAAAAAAATCACACTTTTTTGTCCGGACAATAACTTCTATATGGCTCATGCCATTGGATTGAAACTTCATATATGGAAAGATCATAACGAGAGGAAGTGTCATGCACAAGGTCCATAACTCTGGCTTCACTAATATTGGAGTTATTGCCCTTTGTAAAAAAAAATCACACTTTTTTGTCCGGACGATAACTTCTATATGGCTCATGCCATTGGATTGAAACTTCATATATGGAAAGATCATAATGAGAGGAAGTGTCATGCACAAGGTCCATAACTCTGGCTTCACTAATATTGGAGTTATTGCCCTTTGTAAAAACAATCACAATTTTTTGTCCAGATGATTACTCCTATGTGACACATGCCATTGGAGTGAAACTTCATACATGGAACGATCATAATAAGAGAAAGTGTCATGCATAAGATCCTTAACTCGAGCTTCAATAAATTTAGAGTTATTGCCCCTTGTAAAGAGCATGATGAAAGTAAGTGTCATGCACAAGGGCCATAAATCTGGTATCAGTGTTTTTGGAGTTATTAGCTGTTATCATTTTCTTCTTGAAAAATGTAGTGTGGAAAACGCATAATGAGGGGAAGTATCATTCATCAAGACCATAACATTTTTAGTGATTTCCCTTTACATATTGTTTTTATTAGAGGGGAGACATCCGTTTTTTTGACAAAAACCTCTAGTTCTAATCTGTAAATATTATGTTTTACAATTTTCAAACATTTTGGATTCAGAAGGGACATGGAGCCAACCTTTTGATATAGCTAAACATGAAGTTCATGCTAGTTTGCAGAGTCCAGTTATTCTCAATGGGTTAAACTGGTTGTTAATTAACTCTTTGCACACTAATAATTATTATTATCTGCGAAAATTATCTGCGAAAATTTTCAGTTTTCTGAAATTTTTCTTTAACCCTTTACTTTATTGTTATGCCTCATGACTTCTTGCAAACAGAGCAAAACCTGATCAGATGGCTCCTACAAGAGCAGCTTATGATATAATATAGATCTGATTCTTTAGTTTTTGCTACGGCCAAATTATCATTTTGCACATATGCCATTGAATTAATATTCATGTCATTACTTCTTATTCCATGAATATATATATAAGAAATAATGACATCATGAATATTGATTAGATATATTTTAAAACGGCATATTAACACAAACAATTTTTTGCCATGCAAGAAACTGTATAATCCGATCTATAATATTCCATGAGCAAACAGAGCAAGACTCTGATCAGATGGCTACCTTCTAGTATATAACAGCAGACTCTGATCAGATGGCTACATGCTGGTGTATAACAGAGCAGACACTGATCAGATGGCTACCTTCTGGTGTATAACAGCAGACACTGATCAGATGGCTACCTTCTGGTATATAACAGAGCAGACCCTGATCAGATGGCTACCTTCTGGTATATAACAGCAGACTGATCAGATGGCTATCTTCTGGTGTATAACAGTGCATACTGATCAGATGGCTACCTTCTGGTGTATAACAGAGCAGACCCAGATCAGATGGCTACCTTCTGGTGTATAACAGTGCAGACTGATCAGATGGCTACCTTCTGGTGTATAACAGTGCATACTGATCAGATGGCTACCTTCTGGTGTATAACAGCAGACTCTGATCAGATGGCTACCTTCTGGTGTATAACAGTGCATACTGATCAGATGGCTACCTTCTGGTGTATAACAGCAGACTGATCAGATGGCTACCTTCTGGTGTATAACAGTGCATACTGATCAGATGGCTACCTTCTGGTGTATAACAGAGCAGACTCTGATCAGATGGCTACCTTCTGGTATCTAACAGAGCAGACTGATCAGATTGCTACCTTCTGGTATATAACAGCAGACTGATTAGATGGCTACCTTCTGGTATATAACAGAGCAGACTGATCAGATTGCTACCTTCTGGTATATAACAGCAGACTGATTAGATGGCTACCTTCTGGTATATAACAGAGCAGACTGATCAGATTGCTACCTTCTGGTATATAACAGCAGACTGATTAGATTGCTACCTTCTGGTATATAACAGCAGACTGATTAGATGGCTACCTTCTGGTATATAACAGCAGACTGATTAGATGGCTACCTTCTGGTATATAACAGAGCAGACTGATCAGATTGCTACCTTCTGGTATATAACAGCAGACTGATTAGATGGCTACCTTCTGGTATATAACAGCAGACTGATTAGATGGCTACCTTCTGGTATATAACAGAGCACTCTGATCAGATGGCTACCTTCTGGTGTATTTATGGAATACAGTAAAACTCCTCTAAGGTGGAATTCTAGTAGAGAAATATTTATTTACTTCTATGCCGGTTGCTGCTTTATACAGGGTGAAAGTCATGCAGAAAGCTCCTAGCTTTCTCCAAACTTTAATCCTGCATTAAGCTATCACCTGTCTCCAAAACCGATATTTGTACTAAATTGAATGTCCGGTTTAGTGGGGTTTTACTGAATAGTGTTAAAGTTAACAATGTGGTTCTGACATGTCTTACTCAACTTAATAAATCAGTGGAATGTGAATATTTGATATTCAAATATTGAGAGGTTTTAACCCTTTACTCCATAAATACACCTTTATACACCTTTGCAAACAGAGTAGACCCAGAGCAGATAGCTCTTTTAGGAGCCGTCTAATCAGGGCTTATGAAATACTGTCAAGATGATTCTACAGTTTCTGCCATGGCCAAAAATTCCGTGTTCCTGTGCGGTTATAATAATTAATCTGATGAATTAATATTCCTGATGTAATTATTTCTTACATGAATATTCATACAGTATAATCTACAATGAGTTGTCTGCATTAGTTTCCAAATATTAAATGTATCGCAGAATGGAGTTCATGATTGCACGCAATGCTTTCAGTTTGTGGCAGGTTAGATTAGAATTTCATGTACATTTGCATTAACCCTTACAACACTGAATTTTCAAATGGACTATTCCAAAATTCAGGTCAAGTTTACGGTGAATATTTAGGGATTTTTCTGCAGAACAGTGTAACATGACGAACAGTGCAGACCCTGATGAGAGGGCTCCTCTAGGAGCCCTCTCATCTAGGTATACACTGTTTGCAAAGAACATTAGTGACTCTTGTCCCGTACTGTAAATATTAAATGCTGCATGTTCAAAGTGGAACTATTATTATCGTATTATGCTAAGATTTTTGTTTTCAGTATGACAGTATTGAATTTGCTTGATGATTGATAGTGACTAACAGTGCAGACCTGGTCAGAGTGCTCTTCCAGGAGCTGTCTGGCCAGGGTCTGCACTGTTTGCAAATGTCAGTTGTCTTGTTTGCTGCATTAAAAGGGGCAAATGCTGATATTTATCTGTTTTGCACATGGCTGTTTAACAAGTAATGGAGAAATTTTCCAATCCATTTACATCGTTAATTTACTTAGGCAGTGTCTGGGAATGTTTGCATTAAGATTCAATCAAGATGTTCAGTAAATAATTCCAGCTTGGAGTGAAAAATGTATGTAAGTCTAGTTTTTGACAGAATTCCTGCAAAAATAAAAGAAAAAAGTTTTTGTCAGTAGATTTAAGTTATTGCCCACAATATTTGAACAGTCAGTTTGGGTACATATGAGACATGCCACAACTCGTAGAGATCATTTTGTATACTGTTTTCGAAAGATTCTGAAGGAAAGGCTACTTTATAAAGGCATACACCTTGTGTGTGTGCCCTACAGTAATCATCCTATCTGTCAAGCTGCTAGTCTGTTAGTCTGTCCGGCAATATTCATTTTTTTTTGTCCATATCATAATGCAAACAGTTTTCATCAGATCTTCACCAAACTTGCTGAAAATATGTATAGATATAAAATCTAGATCAAGTTCACAATTCAGCCGAATTGCCACAGGCTTTTCAGGATGATGGCCCTTGAATAATGTCAGAATTGACAAAAATTAATTCAGCCATGTCCACTCTCTTAGTTGGGCAGTTTCTAATTGATTGTCACCACACTTGTTGAAAATGTTGGTGGTAATAATATCTCGGCCAATTTTTATTACCAGCCAGATCAGTTCAGGCACTTCTGGATTATGGCCCTTGAATAAGAAACAATTGGACAAAATCAGCCTTGACTGCTCTCTTAAGTTGAGCGGTTTATACTGGCAGAAACAGGAAAGACCTGGCTGCAGTAACAATGTGAAACAATTGGCGCATCTAAAAGAAGCACTACAATAGTTTATAACAAAATCTGCATAATATATTGCTAACCAATATCTAAACTTTGGCTCATATCACCACCTAGAGCACAAGAGATCCGTGGTAAGAACCTTGTTCCATCGAGCTGATGAATTAGTCACAGAGGACTCAGACAGAAAGAAGGAAAAAGATCACGTCAAGTGTGCACTACGGGCAAATGGCTACCCTGAGTGGATGTTTACAATTCCTAACAAACACCAAAAAAAGGACAAGAAACAACACCAGCAAAACAAAAAGAGACCAAATGTCGATATCCCCTATATCCGAGGCACCTCTGAAATTTTACACAGAATTTTCAGACGACATGGGGTTAACATGTACCACCGTCCATTCAACTCGATTCGCTCCCAAATCACACATGTGAAAGACAAGACGGACAAAATGAAGAAATGTGGTGTAGTTTATTATGTAAAGTGCAAGCAATGCAAACATGACTATGTTGGAGAGACAGGTAGACCTCTGGAAACAAGCCTGAAAGAGCATGTGTCTAGAGCCAATTCAGCTTTACATGAACACTGTGAAGCCACTGGTCACCACATTGACCCTCGTAACACCAAGGTCTTGACGTCAGAAGATATGCATCTTAAACGTAGGGTGAAAAAAGCCATTCTAATAAAACAGCGGCAACCATCACTCAACCGAGAACGAGGGATTGGAACTGCCAACAGTGTATGACCCTCTCCTTGTGTCACGTGACGACTCAAAGTCATGTGTGACACCCACTGACCACATCTCAGTGTGTTGACGAAGGCTTTGCGATAAAGCCGAAATATCCAGGTAATAATCAATTGCTCTGGGTTAATGGATTATTTACACAAAAATGGACAATCCAGAGCAAGAGAACAACCTTCATTATTGCGGCACAAATGTTCACCACACAAAGACGATGTGTCGTGTTCAACTCCCAGGTCCATGGGTCAAAGGTCAAGGTCATCCTTCAGGGTCAAAGGTCGGGGCATAGTGTTTCACAAGCATATTCAACAGGGAACGGGTTAAGATGATGTACTTTCATTTCTTTTTGAGAAAATGAGAATCAAGATGTATTTGTGAAACACTATGCCCCAACAGATGCTTTGACTAATAATTTTGCCAGTTCACCTTGATGCATGACCATGACCTTGGAATGATACATGAGATCTTCATGAGATTAGAATGTCTGTTAGGCTGTCAAATATTAATTCTGAACCTCTATTGGTTTAAAAGTGAAGCCAATGTTTAAGTTTTAGGATGTTGACCATTAACCTTTAAGTTTGATCTGGACCTTGACATGGCTGCACTGAAAATGGATCTTGACCTTGATACGGCTGCTCTCAAAATTTGGAGCTTGTGCCTCGCATCAAGTTCTGACATTAACTTGTGCCTCGCATCAAGGTGTGGAAGCTGCAAGACCAGGAGAAGCAAGAGTTCTCTGAGGTGTTTGTGGCTAAGTCTTTGAAGAGGTGCATGGCAGGAAGGCTATGGGAACACTGAAGGTGAGAGAGTGTGGAGTGGGCAGTTGCTAACGAGCAGATTGTTGGAAACTCCTTGTTTGGGGGAGGGGGGGGGGGGGGGGGGGGGTTGCATCACAGGACAGTCTTGGGGTTGGAGATTTCAGAGTCTCTATCCGTCTCTAACCTAAGCACAAGTTTGTGCCTCACATCAAGGTGTGGAAGCTGCAAGAGTTCTCTGAGGTGTTGGTGGCTAAGACTCAGAACAAATCATGGACACAGACCAGCACAGTAGATGAGCACTGGACTTCTTTCAAGGAAGGACAGCCTGCTGCAGACAACAGAGCAGGTGTGGGGTGTATCCTCGAAACACATGTGGAGAAAGCAGACATGGTGGTGAAACATCAACCCCAAGACAGGAAACATTTATCAGCCCCCAACCAAATGCGATGAGTGACAACCAGGATGTTTAGGGAAGAAACTGTGAAGAGTGACACCGGTGACTGTCCCTGGATGAGGATGCTAGAAAAGAAATATGGAAGTAGCTTATAAGCGTCTGCTCAATGCCAAATTGTTAGATGAGATTCCAGTTTAACCCATTACCTCATAGGCTATATTTAGATACAACCTCTTTGAATAAATATACCGAAAAGGATCATTAACTAGAAAAAAGGAATATTTTAGGATTTTGTAGTTTGAAACCATTGTGATAAATAGAGCATTTGCTCCTATAGAATTGAATAAATATATCGAAAAGGATCATTAACTAGAAAAAAGGAATATTTTAGGATTTTGTAGTTTGAAACCATTGTGATAAATAGAGCATTTGCTCCTATAGAATTGAATAAATATATCGAAAAGGATCATTAACTAGAAAAAAGGAATATTTTAGGATTTTGTAGTTTGAAACCATTGTGATAAATAGAGCATTTGCTCCTATAGGAGCAAATGCTCTATTTATCACAATGGTTTCACAAAGTGACTTTTACAGAGTCATCAATATAAGGGAATGGGTTAAGGCCTGAATGAGCTGATCATCGCAGACATGATCTTTTGCAACTCTTTTCTCATTAGAATCACCTCTCCTGATATAGTACTAATGAGTATCAATATGATCAAGCTTTAGTTGTTGTTAAATTTTGCAGTGGACAGTATACATGTATGGCGGTGAAAGCGTTAAAAGAAAATATAACTCTAACATCTGTGAAGCCATAGGACTCTTGTGTTTTACTAATAAAAGTATATATGGCAGTGAAATAGAGTTAGAATATAACTACAATACCTGTGAAGCCTTAGGACTCTTGTGTTGTACCAAGACTAATGAAAGTATATTGCAGTGACAGACTTAAAGTATAACTGCAATACCTGTGAAGCCATAGGACTCTTGTATTTTACTAATGAAAGTACCGGTATGCATGGCAGTGAAAGAGTTAACCCTTTTCTTCCTATAAACATGTTTTCACACATTTGCAAACAGAGTATACCCAGATCAGACTGCTCCTATAGGAGCCATCTGATCAGGGTCTGCACTGTTTCTTTTGTTTCTAAAATGGCTACAATGTTCCACCTTCCATAATTAATTATAGCTATTTTGTCCATGAATGTTCAGTAGGTATTGAAATTTGGAATAAACATAGAACAGGGAATTTTAGGGTTAAAAGAAAATATAACTACAATACCTGTGAAGCCCTAGGACTCTTTTAGTGTAATAACTCTAGTAAATGCCCCCACTCTAATGAATGTTCCCACTCTAATTAATGCCTCCTTACTTACAATGATCATTAAAACCTTATATGATGACCATTAAAAATTTAATAGGAGATTGTATTAACCCATTCTCTCCTACTGACGCATTTTTGCGCCTCTGTAAAAGTCATTTATTAAAACCATTGTGATAAATAGAGCATTTGCTTCATAGAAGCAAATGCTCTATTTATCACAATTGTTTTGAAACTACACAATTCTAACATTCTCCTTTTCTATAGATAATGCATCTTTTCGATAGATTAATTGAAAGAGGTTTGGTCTAAAAATAGTCTAGGAGGGAATGAGTTAAGCAACCACCTGTGTTCAGAATGCTAGAAGCTACTTTTAAAAATGTAACACCCCCAGGAGCATTTGTTAGGGAGAGAACAGTATGTAATTATTACATGGCCTCTTGAGAGAGGTTTTACTACATTTTTGTTGTTACTGATTGTGTAAAATGATTGTTTTAAGTTACTTTTACTTGTAATGATTTTAAAGGTAATTTATTGTGTTTTTCAGGTAATTGTTCCAAAGCTGAAGGGCGAGCAGTTGGGTGTGGTGATTGTGGAGTCAGGCTGGGGCTCTATGGTCCCTACAGTGGTACTGGCCAATATGGCGCCTGTTGGTCCTGCCGCCCGCTGTGGTCAGCTCAATATTGGCGACCAGATCATCTCTGTCAATGGCATCAGTCTGGTTGGCCTGCCCCTGTCCAGTTGTCAGACAAACATCAAGGTGAGTCGACCCTTTCTATTATCCCTTTATTCAGAATAGTTATGTAAGAAATAATGATGTTATGAATAATGATTAGATATTTGAATTATAGGCGTAATGAACACAGGACATTTTGGTAGAATCAGATCTTCATTATGTCATAAGCAAACAGAGCAGACCCTAATCAAAAGCATAGAAAGGTAACCATATATTTATTGAGTAGAAGGTTATAAGATCATAATGATTGATCAGCTGAAAATGATTTTTGTCATAATCCTGTATGAAAGCTATTGTATTAACCCATTACCTCATAGGCTATTTTTAGATGCAACCTCTTTGAATAAATCTTCTGAAAAGGAGCATTAACTAGAGAAAAGGAAAATTTTAGAAGTTTGTAGTTTGAAACTATTGTGATAAATAGAGCATTTGCTCCTATGAAAGCAAATGCTCTATTTATCACAATGGTTTCAATAGGTGATTTTTACAGAGGCGTAGAAAGACGTATTTATGGAAGAAAGGGTTAATCTAAATATTCGGACACCCTATATTCCCTTTTTGCTGCTTTTGTTAAACTGAATAATTTAACTCTTTCCCTGTTGAATATTCATGTAAAAGATAATGACATCATGCTTGAAAAGGCGAATATATGAAGGAAAGGGTTAATGTCTTACTCTAATGAATATTTATGTAAAAAATAATGATATCACGAATATTTATTAGCTGATTTTTTATAATGGTGTATGAACAGAGATTTTTATACCCCCGTAAACGAAGTTTGAGAAGGAGTATATTATATAGGAGTCAGGGTGTTGGTTGGTTAGTTGGTCTTTCTGTCTGTCCGTGGCACAACCTGGTACAAATCTTGTTTGATTGCGATCAAGGCAGCTGAGCGGGGGTATTCCACCACCTTTAGTGATAATTCTAGTTTGGCTTTGGCAAAAACTGTTACATTCATATCAGTAACAGAGCAGACCCTGATCAGACGGTTCACAAAGTCGTCTCTGTCATGTATTTTACCTTTTCTTTCATATAAACTTCTTTTCACGCATTTGCAAACAGAGTAGACCCAGATTAGACAGCTCCAATAGGATCAGAGTCTGCTCTGTTTGCCTTTAGAAATTGATAGATCTGTTTCTTTAGTTTCTGAAATGGCTACAATTTTGCGCCTTCTATATTTCATTATAACTATTTTGTCCATGAATATTCAGTAGGTGTTGAAAATTGGACTAAATATAGAACAGGGAAGGGTTAAGTGAAAGCTTCAGTACTGGATTCTTTTTGAAACAGTACAGAATGAACTAATTCTCGGTACATATTTGGTATGGTGTACTGATGTCCTACCCTAGGTGACGCCGTAGCATTGGTGTCATACTTGTGGGCATCATCATTATTATGCAAAAACTTAGACATTTGTCAAGAATTCGACACCAGAAGAGCTATCTATTTCAGACATCACACAGATATCCACCATCACAAGGGCTACATTCAAGTAAAGGGCCATTACTCTCTATCCTGTGTATTTAAAGAGATCTGGCCGTTTCACAATAAGAGGAATGTTGGCATCTGAATGCAATGCTCTTGTCTTTTATATCTCCCCAAACATTCAGTGTTGAAGAATTTGGATCCTGATGAGATGTCAATACTCAGTATCTCGTCTGAATCCAAACTGTTTGCATAGGTGATCACAAATTTGCTTGTAACTTTGCAAAGAGTTTTCCTGTATTGTATTTATACTGAATATTCATGGACTAAATAGTTATAATGAAATATGGTAGGTGGAACATTGTAGTCATTTTAAAAAGTAAAGAAACAGATCTGTCATATTCCATTAGCAAACAGAGCAGACCCTGATCAGAGGGCTCCTATAGGAGCCATCTGATCTGGGTCTGCTCTTTTTGCAGATGCGTTAAAAGGTGTTTACATGAAGGAAAGGGTTAATATATAGATCTAATTAGGCAAGCAAAATGCTAGACTATGTCATTGCCTTCTCTATGTGGTACAATTATCTTGCAACATTTAACATTCATCAATTTTGTTTTGTGAGCTGAGAATTTAATGTCAAGCCTATTGCCTGTATCCATTGAATCCTCAAGCTATAGACTAGAATATCTCTTTGCATAAACTGGAATATCTCTTTGCAAGCTTAGTAAATGTTGTCTGCAACAAATTCTTAATG
Organism: Azorinus chamasolen; assembly: GCA_963576725.1. NCBI lineage: Eukaryota > Metazoa > Mollusca > Bivalvia > Cardiida > Solecurtidae > Azorinus > Azorinus chamasolen. The sequence goes on from OY755239.1 coordinate 44,005,867, forward strand.
TGGACTTTCTCCATTTATTTTTTGGAAAACCATGATCAGAATGAAACAGTTTGGAGTCTGTTGAAACTGGGTTAATCTGTGTCTCGTAGGGATCTTCACGGTTTACACAGGTAATCGTGAACATTCCCACTGGCGTGCAAAGAGCAAAACAAAGACAGTGTGTCTAGGAATTAGAATGGCTCACCTTTTTCTCTCACTGTATGAATAAAACATGTATACGGCCCATTAATTAGCCCAGGTCGTGAAAGAAAGAATGGCTTGTACAGAAGATGGATTAGAAGTGTATTGAAGTGGTTATGATTTCATTCAATACTCAAGTTTCCTGCTGTAGAAAATAAATCCTTTCTTAGTTGAAGTAGGAACTGAGAGCTTTTCTCATATGACCCTGCAAATGCAGGAAATGACATTTCATACGTTTTCATACATTGTAGACCCAGATCATCTAGCAGACTTCTGATCAGGTTTTGCATTTGCAAATCCTCTAGAAAATTTAATGTATTACTTAACCCTTTTCCTGTTGAATATTCATATAAGAAACATTGACATCATGAATATTTATTAGCCGAATTTTTATAATGGCATATGTACGCAGGAACTTTTGATATTGATAGAAACTGTAGAGTCAGATCTATATATTTTAATGTCATAAGCAAAAAGAGCGTACCCTGATCATAGAGCATACCCTACAGGAGCCCTCTGATCTGGGTATACTCTGTTTACAAAGTTGTGAAAAAGAAAGGGTTCAATGTTGCAGCAGGACAGACAACTTATGGTCGAGGTCTGCCAGTACTTGTTGTAAATATGCACTTATTCTGATATTGCATTTTACCATTTTCTCAGACAAATAGGCTTATTCAGACATGTTACGCCTTTCTTAGGAATTATAAGAAGCTTTAGGAGAATTAGATGGTAACCTTTATCCTGTCAAGCAAGACCTGACTGACATTAATCCTTTGAATGTAAGTGCTTGCATTTGCAATCAGTGTAGACCCAGATCAGAGAGCTTCTTTGAGGAGCTCACTGATCAGAGTATGCACCATTTGTCATTCAAAATCCTTGGGCAAATGTATACCATTTCTTAGTGAATGGACAAGGATTGGTCATTCTACATAAAAAAATCAGCATTCAAAGGTTAAATTTTACAATCAGCTTGGATCTAGATGAGATGCCCTGTAACTTTGCCTCTCATCAGGATCCAAGGTGTTTTACCCTTTCCATGTTCTATGTATATTCCAAATTTCAATACCTACGGAATATTACTGTACAAAATAGTTGTAATGGAATATGGAAGGTGGAGCACTTACACATTTTAAAAAGTAAAGAAACAGATCTATCACATTCCATAAGCAAACAGTGCAGGCCCTGATCAAACGGCTCCTATAGGAGCCGTCTGATAAGGGTCTGCTCTGTTTGCTTATGGAATTTGAAAGATATGTTTCTTTACTTTCTAGAATGACTACAATGTACCACTTTCCATATTTCATCATAGTAGGTATTGAAATTTGGAATAAAAATAGAACAGGGAAAGGGCTAAGCACAATTGGCATCTTTGTTCTTCAAAACTTGTTGCCTTCATATGATCCTAAGGTGGAGTAGCAACTCTGTAAACAAGAATTTCCATTCACATGTAGTATCGGTTCCAGTCTTTATAACAGGTGGCAGCTTAATGCAGGGTGAAAGGCTCCCAAAGGAACTTTCGACATGACTTCCAACTTGCATTGAAATGCCTTTTCACATTGTTACAAACAGAGTAGACTCAGATCAGATGGCTCCTATAGGAGCCATCTGATCAGAGTCTACTCTGTTTGCTTATGTTATTATATAGATCTGATTCTATGATTATTGCCATTGTCAAACAATCCTTTGTACATACAGTTGAACTTCGATATCTCAAACTCTGATAACTCGAACTTTGGGATAACTCGAACTAAAAGTTTGGTCCTTTCAAAATTTACAATACAGAATTGTTCTAAAATGTATCACTACACATATCTAGAAATGTATGACAGCTTAATGCAGGTTGAAAGTAATGTTGAAAGATCCTTCAGGAGCTTTCAGCATTACTTTAGACCTGCATTAAGCTGTGAACTTGAGATATTGGTCAGATTATGAATCGGATGACTGAAACTTCTGTTATGTCGAACTAATTTGTACGGTCCCTTGAAGTTCGAGATATCGAAGTTCAACTGTATACTATTATAAGAATTCAATTACCAAATATTCATAGTGTCAATATTTTCAACACACATTTATGAAGGGTTAAGCAACCATCTGGCGTAAAAGATCTAAAGTCTTCTGTACTAAATGTCTGCGTTAGAAGAGTTTTATTGTATTTCTTTCCATGAATCCAGATTTTAGTATCAAACGGGGTTCTGTGATAAGGTACCAAGTTACTTTGTGTCTCTTTTCAATCTAATCCATTTGCAGGACTTGTCTACAAATTGACAGACAGCAAGCTAAGAGTTATTAACGAATTCCATTGAAAATATATGGACTGACTAGACTTTACTGACCAGACGTTGTTATTAATGTTTTATGATTATTAATTACCATTGGGAAATTAGATTCAAAGTCTTGTCTTTATTATGGCTTCTTGGAGTGTATCTGGGAAATTTTAAAGTGCCTCGATACTTTATATCTTTGCATATTTAACCCTTTTCCTATTCTATGTTTATTTCAAATTTTAGTACCTACTGAATATTCATGGACAAAATAGCTATAATGAAATATGGAAAGCGTGACATTGTAGCCATCTAAAAAATAAAGAACCAGATCTATCAAATTTTGTTAGCAAATAGAGCAGACCCTGATCAGAAGGCTCCTCTAGGAGCTGTCTGATCTGGGTCTACTCTGTTTGCAAATGCATGAAAATGGTCCCTCATCCAAGCTTAGGAAAGGATTAAAGTGCCTTGAGACTTTATATCTTTGTATGTTTAGTTAAAATGCAGCCTGCTAACCCTTTACTTCATGAATATTCATGTCAGACATAATGACACCGAGAGTTTTTGATAATGGCATAATTATGAGCACATGAAATTTTAGCTGTAACAGAAACTGTAGAATCAAATCTGTATTACTGTATAAACTAACAAAGCCTGATTCGATGGCTTCTGTAGGAGTTATTTGTTACTCTGTTTGCAAAAACGAAAAAGACATATATCTGGAGTAAATACTAATATTGTCATATGCCACAATTTTAAAATTTATGTTTTCTCCTTTCACTGCTTTAGTTATAATAATTATGGGGATTTACAGTAATTCACAATCTTGTTTCAGACTTTTTGTATATCATTTGTAGCTTTGCAAAGAACTAAGATACTGTTGACTTGTAGCTTGCAAAGAGATAAAGATACTACTGACCTGTAGCTTGTAAAGAGCTGAAGGTACTACTGACTTGCAAAGAGCTGAATATACTACTGAGTTGTAGCTTGCAAAGAGGTAAAGATACCACTGACTTGTAGCTTGCAAAGAGGTAAAACAAACTACTGACTTGCAGCTTACCAAAGATACTACTGACTTTTAGCTTGCAAAGAGATAAAGCTTCTTCTGACTTGTAGCTAGCAAGGAGGTAAAGATACCACTGACTTGTAGCTTGCAAAGAGGTAAAAAAAACCTGCTGACTTGAGCTTGCAAAGACCTAAAGCTACTACTGACTGGTAACTTGTAAAGAGGTAAAAAAACCTAATGACTTGCAGCTTGCAAAGAACTGAAGATACTACTGAGTTGTAGCTTTACAAAGAGCTTAAGATACTACTGAATTGTGGCTTGTGTAGAGCTGAAGATACCACTGACTTGTAGCTTGCAAAGAGGTAAAAAACTAACGACTTGCAGCTTGCAAAGAGCTGAAGATACTACTGACTTTCAACTTGCAAAGAGTTGAAGATAATACTGAATTGTAGCTTTACAAAGAGCTTAAGATACTTCTGACTTGTGGCTTGTGTAGAGCTGAAGATACTACTGACTTGTAGCTTGCAAAGAGTTAAAGAGACTACTGACTTGTAGCTTGCAAATGACCAAAGATTCTACTGACTTGTAGCTTGCAAGGGACCAAAGATACTACTGACTTGTAGCTTGCAAGGGACCAAAGATACTACTGACTTGTAGCTTGCAAGGGACCAAAGATACTACTGACTTGTAGCTTGCAAATGACCAAAGATACTACTGACGTAAACTTGGAAAGACCTAAAGATACTACTGATTTGTAGCTTGCAAAGAACTAAAGATATTTCTGACTTGTAGTTTATAAAGAGCTAAAGAGGCTACTGACTTGTAACTTACTAAGAACTGAAGAAACTACAGATTTGTAGCTTTGCAAAGAGCTTAAGAAACAACTGACTTGTAGATTGCAAAGACCCAAAGAAAATACTTATAACTTTCAAAGAGCTAAAGATACTACTGACTTGTAGCTTTTCAAAAAGCTTAAGATACTACTGACTTGTCACTTGCAACAAGCTAAAGAAACTACTTAGTTGCAATTTTGGTTGCAGATTCAGAGAATTTAAATTCTTTTCAGATGGGTGACTTTTTCCCATTGACACATTTCAAAATTAATGGTCTATTCTTTTCTCACCAGGGCACCAAACATCAAACGGTTGTGAAACTGACTGTGGTTCCTTGTCCCCCAGTGGTTGAAGTGTTGATAAAGCGACCAGACGTCAAGTACCAGTTAGGCTTTAGTGTTCAAAATGGTGTGGTAAGTAGTAGCTTTTTTAACCCTTTAATCCATAAATACACCTTTCTAAGCCTTTGAAAACAGAGTAGACCCAGATCAGACAGCTCCTAAAGTAGCTATTTGATCAGGGTCTGTTCTATTTGCTTATGACATAATAAAGATTCTGTAGTTTGTCATGGCCAAAAATTCCTGTGTCTGTGTGCTGCTGGGGCAAATTAATCTAATTATGTCTCCCCCATTTATGGGGAGATATATTGTTTTTGCCAGAGTTGTCTGTCTGTCCGTCCGTCCGTCCGTCCGTCTGTCCATCGCACTCACCAATGGGTAGTTGTGTGACTTTTTCTAACTAGTCGCACAAGTAAAATCATTAACCTGGCCATCTCTTGTGACATTAACCTGGCCATTTCTTGTGACATTAACCTGGCCAGTTGTGGGACATAGGGTTAGGGTTAGGGTTAGCTTCCAGATCATTCTATTCCAAAGTTAGAGCCAAAAATACGTTTTACTTATGGGACTAGTCCCACAAGAAAAGATCAAAGGAAAAAGTCACACAACTACCCATTCGTTAGTGTGTCCGTCCGTCTGTCCGTCCGTCCGTCCGTCTGTCCGTCACAAACTTGTGTCGCGCGTATCTCTGAAACCAGTTGGGCTAGAGTCACCAAACTTCACAGGAATGTTCACCAGCATGAGTTGTTGTGCACCTATGGTTTTTTAATTGTCTCCCCTTGATAATTTTGGAGTTATTGCCCCTGCTGACTTAAAATTAGAAAAACTTTGTGTCGCGCGTATCTCTGAAACCGCTGGTACTAGAGTCACCAAACTTCACAGGAATGTTCACCAGCATGAGTTGTTGTGCACCTATGGTTTTTGACTTGTCTCCCCCTGATAATTCTTGAGTTATTGCCCCTGATATGAATACTTAAATTTATACAAACTTTGTGACGCGCGTATCTCTGAAACCAGTAGGGCTAGAGTCACCAAACTTCACAGGATTGTTCACAAGCATGAGTTGTTTTGCTCTTAGGTTTTTTTAATTATCTCCCCTGTTAACTTTGGAGTTACTGCCCCTGATGACTTAAAATTAGACAAACTTTACTTAGTGTCGTGCATATCTCTGAAACCAGTAGGGCTAGAGTCACCAAACTTCACAGGAATGTCGACCAGCATGAGTTGTTGTACAACTTGGGTTTTTGAATTGTCTTCCCTTGATAACTTTGGAGTTATTGCCCCTGATATGATTACATTAAATTAGAGAAATTTTTTGTCATGCATATCTTTAAAACCACTAGGGCTAGAGTCACCAAACTTCACAGGAATGTTCACCAGCATGAGTTGTTGTGCACCTGGGTTTTTTAATTGTCTCCCCCTTATAATTCTTGAGTTACTGCCCCTGATGTGTTAACTTAAAATTAGAGAAACTTTGTGCTGCACGTATCTCTGAAACCAGTAGGGCTAGAGTCACCAAACTTCACAGGAATGTTCACCAGCATGAGTTGTTGTGCATCTGGGGTTTTTTTAATTGTCTCCCCTGATAACTTTAGAGTTACTGCCCCTTATGACTTAAATAAGAGAAACTTTACTTTGTGTCACATGTATCTGAAACCACTAGTACTAGAGTCACCAAACTTCACAAGAATGTTGACTAGCATGTGTTATTGTGTATCTGGGGCTTTTGAATTGTCTCCCTCCGACAATGTTGGAGTTATTGTCACTGATGACTTAAACATTAGACCCTGATAAGTTTGAAGTTACAGACATTACACTTGTGTATTGGAAAGAGGTTGGGAGGGGGAGACATCTGTTTTTGTGACAAAAACAAACCTCTAGTTGATATTCATTATGTCATTATTATACCCCCTCAAACTTGTTTGAGGGGGTATACTGGAATAACCCTGTCCGACGGTCGGTCGGGTGGTCCGTCCGCATTTGAACATGGGTAGTTGGTGTCACAAACTCCTCTTTCAGTTTTAAAGTTACTGAATTTATATTTGGTACAAATAATAACCATGAATGGTAGATGTGCAAGACGCAATTTTCATGTGTTTACTATTGGCCATTGCAGAATTATCTCCCCCTGAACTTTGAGGTTTTTTTTTTTACATTTTTCATGAAACATGGGGAGTTGGTGTCATCCTGAGGGGTTGTTGTTGTCCCGAGCCCAAAGGGCGAGGGCAACCACTGTCCCAAGGGGCACTGCAGATGTTATTGCCAGAAACAAAGGTGTATTAACGCTATTCTTGCATAAAATCTTTTTTCTGCTTTCCTGTGTTCATTTAATTGTTCAAAATACAACCTTAACTATACGCTATTTCTTTGACGGTTTATTCGAATAACACCGTTACTGGGGTGCTGTATTCGTGTCTACTGTTGACGTTAGGCCCCGCTAAGGTATAATTAAAACTGGTCAACAACAGCGGTTGAGCACGAGAATCGCCTTGGGTAATTGGGATTACAACAGCAGGTTTTATGCAAGAATTAATATTCATATTGTTCCGAATTTATATTTTTTCAAATTCAACTCAGAGCCAGTTGATACATGGCTGAGTATGTCCTTTGATTTCCATAAAAATGGACAAAATTTTCCTTCTATTAACCCATTCCCTCATAGGCTATTTTTAGATACAACCTCTTTGAATACATCTACCGAAAAGGAGCATTAACTATAGAAAAGGAAAATTTCAGAATTGTGTAGTTTTGAAATCATTGTGATAAATAGAGCATTTGCTCCTATAGGAGCAAATGCTCTATTTATCACAATGGTTTCACAAAGTGCCTTTTACAGAGTCGTCAAAAGCCGTCAATATGAGGTAAAGGGTTAAAGAGTCAGTGGTTTTCTTAGGATTTTGCATTATTCAGATATCATTAATATTTAGCTGAATATACATGCTGTTGGAAAATTTGGCTGTAACCATTGTTTGAATGATATGAATATGTGTACAACTTCAGGTGCTGATTGATTTATACTTAAAAATACTGCAACATCGTTAACCCGTTCCCTAATGAAAACTTGTGATAGAAATTATGATACAGTAAAATCCCTCTAAACTGGAAGTCTAGTAGATGCATTACTTCACACTGCATTCAGCTGCCACCTGTCTCCAAGACCGATATTTATACTAGATTTAATGGCCGGTTTAGATAGATTTTACTGTACATGTATTATGAATAAAAATTAGAATTTTCAAAATGAAACATTAACTAATTTAGAAAAAGTACATTTGGTAATTCTTAGTCTTCGTTCCTTTACACCTTTTTCACACATTTGCAAACAGAGTAAACCCAGATTAGAACCATTTGATCAGCATCTGCTCTGTTTGCTTATAGAATAATATACACATGTAGATCTGACTCCTTAGTTTCTGCCATGACCATAATTTCCTTTGTTCACATACATATATTCATGTTGTCATTATTTCATATATAATATTCATGAAGTAAATACACAATACAAAGATAAAAGTAAAGATTGGTGGTTGCTAAATGTAGGATAAAAGTTATTCAAAAAGCTCCTATAGGAACATTTTGCATTACTTTTGTTCTCATGAGACAACTACCTACTTTGAAGGCCACTATCTTTATTCATTTAGTCATCCCAACGAGGGGATTCTACTGTGCTAAAACCATTACGTAAAGAAACCCTATCTTATGACCACATGTTAGATTCGTCTAAAAGAATTCTAAAGAGAGGTCATGTTATTTTAGAGAAACTGTATAAAGCTTTACTTCATACAAATGCTTTTTCATGCCTCTGCTCCTGTAGGAGCCGTCTGATGAGAGTCTGCTGTTTGCGTAAGAAATTATTAATAGATCCGACTCTACAATGTCTACCAATACAAAACATTCATTTTTGTCAGCTGATATTGATGATGTCATTATTTCTAACATGAATATTCAACAGGGAAAGAATTAGATTACTCATCCTGACCCTTTCATTCATATGTAAGCCTTTACAATCAGAGTAGATATAGATCTGATTCTAATGTTTCTGTCTTAGCCAAGTCGTCCCATGTTTGTATGCCTTTATAAAAATTGATCTAATTTTTATGATATTATTTCTTACATAGATATTGGACAGTTCAATATTCATGTAAGCAATAATGACATTTCAGCCAGTAACAGTATCAAATATTTTGGATCCTGGTGAGTCACAGAATAACTCAGAGGTCCAGATAAGATGCATAATAGCTTCTTTATTTCTCCACCAAATCCTATACTGTGACCACTCTTTAAAATGGTCTCGAAGAGACCATTTTAAAGAGTGGTCACAGTATGGGGTTTGGTGGAGAAATTACGATTTTAGTATTTGGCAGAGCACCTTTATCTGTAGCTCTGCTAACTTTTCTTCTCATCTACATTCAGACTAATTGCAGATTGTAACAAGTTTGCTCATCGCATGCTAAAGAATACTATACAGTATAGAATGTCATTCCATTATGGAGTGTGCACACAGGCACCTGCTAGTGTGTCTGCTGTCTTTCAGGAACTATTAACCCTTTCAACGCTCAGTTTTCAGAGTGGAATAGCCCATTCGTGTTTAACTATAGAGTCCACTTAGTATGAGAGTCTTAAACTTACTAGAAAATTTTAAATGACAAACAGTGCAGACCCTAATCAGAGGGCACCTTTAGGAACTCTCTGATCTGGGTCTACAATGTTTGCAAATGCCAGTGCATGTGTATCCAGCATTCAAAAGGTTAAAGGCAATATATCAGCTATTTATACCTTTTATCGCTGAGTTTGAGAGTACAACTGTCTGACACTTCAAACTAATGTTTATTCTTAGGTTTTATATCAACATTACTGTAAAATGTTATGCCCACACCATAAAATGGCAAGGGGCATATAGTTTTGATTTCAAAATAAAAAGAATTGCAAAAGTGTGCTTCAATATTTCACTAGTGAGAAAAAAGAGTTTGAAATTTATCGAAGCAATTGGCTTTTTAGAAATTAAAGAAATGATCTTCTTGAATGGATGTTAAATGATCATGAAGTCGGGCAGCATGGGTTGGGTATATCTCCCAAACCACTAAACCACATGGAATTGCATATACACATTAAATACCATCTATACTTTCATTCCACACCCAACCCATGCTGCCTGCAAGCCCAATGTCAAGGTCAAATGACTTAGGAATTTTATATGCACTTGGTTGTCACATTTTTATGCCCCTGTTGACGATAGTCAGGGGGCATTATGGTTTGCAGTCTGTCTGTCTGTGTGTCACGCTTGTATGTGCAGTTGGCTGTCACAGTTGTTTCACTGTCAGGCACCACCACGGGGGCATCGCTGTGTCTTACAGACACAATTTTCTAGTTTAAATTGTTACAACAATGCTGTTATAATCTCTATCTAGTGTAACAATTCACAGGTGAGTGGTATAGGGCAACCATGGTCCTCTTGTTTATTTTCACTTCTGAAAACCAATGAGTTGCAGAATTTTGGGCTGAATTTTTTTGTGTGAGTCAGAGCTATAGATAAGATGTGCATTCAAATTCTAAAATTGTCTTTTATCCACCAAACCCTATGTTGTGACCACCACAATCTAGAATTGTCTTAGTGGAGAAATGGCGATTTTAGTATTTGAATAGGCACCTTTATCTATTACTCCAATTTATTTTGTTTATTACAGATATGTAGTTTATTACGAGGAGGTATAGCAGAGAGAGGGGGTGTGAGAGTCGGCCATCGAATCATAGAGATCAATAGTCAGAGTGTAGTTGCAGTGCCACATGAGAAAATTGTCTCACTCCTGGCGAATTCAGTTGGCGAAGTAAGTCATATCTGCTGTCAGTCATGTCATTTCTCAAGATTGTTGCCAACTGCATAAGACAGGTAGCAGCTTGCTACAGGTTGAAAGTCATGCAGATAGCTGCTTTGGGAAGATTCTTTATGATTTTCATCATGCATTAAACAGCCAGTTGCCTTAAATTTTGTTGTTTATTTAAATTCTGGTTTTGAGGGGTTTTAGTGTAATTATTTCACTGCCAATGGCGAATGTTTGATTACCTTAGGAAACAGTTTGGATCCAGATGAGATGTGGAGTAATTAACCCTTCGCTTGCTATTCACGTCAATATACCTACCTGTAAATAGTGAAGACCCAGATGAGACAGCTCCTGCAGGAGCTGTCTCATCAGGGTCTGCACTATTTACAAATTGATTGTGCAACCAGTGCACTCCACAGCAGTGATTTCACAGCGAAATACTTGTACACAGTGACGATATATGTAATTATACAACAGGGCATGGGTAAAGAAGGAGAAATGTATTTTAAAATTCATCAAGCGAAGGGTTAATTGCCTTTTTGATGGTATGATTAAGCTTTTTGGGGAAAAAATAGAAAAAAATTCAAGAACGGAAATTGTAACAAACAACAAATTTGCAGACTTTCAGGGAAAGAGTTAACACTTTACTCCATAGATTCACCTTTTAAACCCTTGTGAACAGAGTAGACCCAGATATCATATGACTCTTTATAGGATCCCTTTGATCAGAGTCTGCTCTATTTGCTTATGGAATTACATGTATAAAGATTTGATTCTACAGTTTCTTCCATGGCAACTTTCCCTGTGTTCACATGCAATTATAAAAAATGATCTAATTGATATGGATGATGCAATTATTTGGTATATTGACATGCATTGAGTAAAGGGTTAAATAAAAATGTTTTGCTCTGTGCAGTACTACCAGTATAATAGTTCTGTGTTACTGGTACTTTTGTGTTACTGATGCCTCAGTAGGAAGGTTCATATTGGTTGTGCATTGTATCTTTCAGATCCACATGAAAACAATGCCCACCTCTATATTCCGTCTTCTGACTGGTCAAGAGACTCCACACTACTTGTAGCAATACCTCGCCGCCAGCCACATTCATCACCTCAGGACAGCCAAGCTTCACATGCACCACAGACAGACGGACAGATGCCGTCTGCGCCAACTGAAGGAACTTACAGAACAGCAGAAGCCAGCCTGGACTGTAGGGATCGCCATTTACACATTTCTACAAGACTTCAAAATATATGCCATGATAGAGACATCTTGAAGAAAGAGCACCTGACTATGTCAATGGTTCTGTACTTCTGTAGAAACCTTAACCCCTTTGCTCCATAAATACTACACGTACACCTTTGTAAACAGAGTAGACCCAGATCAAATGGCTCCTGTTCGAGCTGTCTGATCTGGGTCTACTCTGTTTGATTATGAAATAAAATAGATATGATTCTGCTGTTTCTGCCATCATTAAAATTTCCTGTTTTCATGTGTCATTATAAAAAATAATCTGTCAATATTCACGATGTCATTATTTCTTACATGAATGTTCATGTAGTAAAGGGTTAAGGACGAATCAGTAATGACTTTGCATACAGTTTAGATCCAGATATATGCAAGGGGAAAAAACTTCAAGTAACAGTCTAACTTTTTGAATTCTTGAAACGAATGTATATAAGCATTTGCAAACAGTGAAGTCCCAGATTAGAGGGCTCTGCTAGGACCCTTCTGATCTGGGTCTGCTCTGTTTGTCATTCAAAATCCCACAAGCAAATCAAATCCAGGGTAGACAGAATGTAATTTTGCATTTGATCAGGATCCAACTAAAGTGAAACAGCAATTAGCAGTTCAGAAGTACTGGTACATGATTCAATTGCTTGATACAGAGGTCCAGATAAGATGCGCAAATTCAAACATTTTCAAGAATAACTTCTTTATTTCTCCACAATTTCTTCACCAAACCCTATGTTGTGACCACTCTTTAGAATCGTCTCAAAGAGACAATTCTAAATAGTGGTCGTAACATAGGGTTTGATGAAGAAATGACAATTTTGGTATTTGTGTACACACCTTTATCTGTAGCTCTGTAGATACTACATTAAAACAACTTGATATAAAAAGGTGCATCAGAAATACCATGACAAGAAATTATCTATATCATAATGTAGCAGTTGAAATCATTGTGCCCAGTTTTGAACCTTTTAATGTGCTATTTATATCATATCAGCCTTTATATGATGTCATAGAGGTATGTTGATGTCATCAAAGTAGCACAGTGAATTACTGAAATGTTGATGCCATATCAGATTTTTGTTTTTGTATGATGTCGTAAGGGTGATAGCAGTTCTCCGATAATGTCATGCAAGTAACAGTGATATGTTGATGATGTCATAGATGTAAGAAAGCTGATAATTATGTCATATTGGCCTTTGTATGATATCATAGTTGTATGGGCGATGATGTCATTGAATTAACAAGTGAAGTGCTGATGTCATGTCTGCTTTTTTATGAAGTCATTGTAGTGTGGTGGTGATGTCATTTAAAGTGACAAGCTGAGATGTTGATTTCATATCATGAATCAGTTGCAGAAGCTGAGATGTTGATTTCATATCATGAATCATTTGCAGCTTGTCTTTTAACCCTTTACCTGAAGGAGATGCCTTTTCAACTTTTGCAAACAGAGTAGACCCAGATCAGACAACTATAGTAGTTGTCTGGTCAGGATCTGCTCTATTTGCTTAGGGAATTATATAGATCTGATTCTACAGTTTTCCATGGCCATAACTTCCTTTGTGTATATAATTATTTCATTTCTTGAATTGAGGTTACTAACACTACATGCACTCAGAAAACAACTGGTCTCATTGATTGGTCTGCAAAGTGAGTTAATTTGTTATTTGACTTCGTGTGCAAATAACATGTATGTTAGGTGGCCTTTTCTTACAATTTAGTGTTCATCTTTGGATTTTGAACTTTGGATATTGAAACGTTTTCAGGTCTTGACTGGATTTATAATCTGTGTCTAACATATTTTGAGAAAAGCATGGGAATTTACTGTTGCATTTTTTCTAGGCAACATTATGCAGTTAGCCCTTCCCAGTTGCATATTAGAAATAATCATAATGATGTCATGAATAATAATTATTAGTTGAATGTTTATAATGGCATATGTACACAGGACTTTTGGTATTGGTAGAAACTGTAGAGTCAGATCTATTACAATTTCATAAACAAACAGAGCAGACCCTGATCAGATGACTCCTACTCTGTTTGCAAAGGCATGAAAAAGCATTTATATGAGGGAAAGGGTTAAACAGGATTTTTTACTGTCAAGTTCAGTATAATCAGAAAATTGTTAACCCTTTCCCTCTACAATATTCATGTAAGAAATTATGACATCATGAATATTTATTAGCTGTATTTTGACAAAAACTGTGGAATCCGACTACCATTCACAAACTGTTTATTATCCAATCTCATAAGCAATACTCTGTCTATGCTTCAAGGTCATGTTCCGTGTGCCATGACTAAAGACATTTTTGTCATTACATGATCAGAGCTCCAGATAAGATGCATAAATTAAAACATTTTCAAGTATAACTTCTTTATTTCTCTACCAAACCCTATGTTGTGACCATTCTTAGAATCATCTCAAAGAGACGGTTCTAAAGAGTGGTCACAACATAGTGTTTGGTGGAGAAATGTCGTTTATAGTATTTGAGTATGCACTGTTATCTGTAGCTCAGCATGATGTTCCTTTACATGACCTATAAAATACTGATCACTAATGTGATTTAGCTTCCATTCTAGTTAAATGTTTTTGATTGTTTAAGTTGTTTTACTGCAAGAAACTTCCACAGGTACAAGTTGTTTTCAGTTCATTGGTGTAATAGGACTGGCTCTCTTGGAAAAAGGGTCAGATTGTATTGCAAGCAGTGTAGACCCAGAGCTGCTGCTCTCAAATTTGGCCCCTGGTAAGGGTTTGCACTGTTTATCACTCATCATAATTTGTTTCCTATTTTTCCATACAGTGTAAAACAATCAAAGATGTAGACAACTGATCTGGGTCAACACTGTCTGTAGTGCAATAAGACGCTTTTTCTCAAAGAGCATCTCATATTGAAAACCTTATCAATGTAGAGACTTAGTTCAGATCATTTGCTATAAATTCTCAATGAGAATAAAAATGATCTGAAGAAGGTGACATGATTATGATCCCTTTTAGTTTTATGTACATCTATATGTGGTTTGCATGGGATTGTGAAAAGAGTTTTTCATCCAGACAGCTGCCATTGAAAAGAAGTCAAACTTTTGGTATACAATGAAAATTGTAACTGAATCTTTTACTCCATGAGAAATAATGACATCAGGAATATTAATTAGCTAAGTTGTATAATGAATAAATAAACTGTAGAGTAAGACCTATATTATATCATGAGCAAACAGAATAGACACTGAAATTCTGGGTCTACTTTGTTTGCCAAGGTGTTTAAAGGTTTTCTGCATTATTCCCATTTTGCATTAACCCTTTCCCTGTTCTATGTTTGTTCCAAATGCCAATACCTTCTGAATATTCATGGACAAATAGTTTTAATGAAATATGGAAGGTGGAACAGTGTAGCCATTTTAGAAAGTAAAAAAACATCTATCAAATTCCATTAGCAAACAGCGCAGACCCTGATCAGATGGCTCCAATAGGAGCCATCTGATCTGGGTCTACTCTGTTTGCAAAGGCGAAGAAAGGCGTATTTATGGAGTAAAGGGTTAACAAACACGCCCTGTACAGAAGTACGCCCAGAAAGTTTTTATTTCGGACATGAATATTCAGTAAGTGAACAGTTAACCTTCTAACGAATCTTACAGAAGCTGTCTAATCAGGGTCTGCTATATTTGCTTATGGGAATTATGCATTTTCCACAACAGAGAAAAAATCCCCTTTCCATGTTCCATTTTATTGATTCTGTTCATGAATATTCATGAGGTGAAGACATCTTGAGTAACTATGGAAACAGGGAAAGGGTAAAGTGGCTGCCTGTAGAGGTGCTACTACAGTGCCCTCAGGCATGACTTGGTGATAAGCTTTGATAAACAGTTTGGATCCAGCTGAAATTTTTATATTGGCATTATGAACAAGGGATCAGATCTTTGGAGGGGGGCATATTGTTTTTGCCCTGTCTGTTTGTTTGTCACCAAGTTTAACATTGGTCGTAATTTTTGAGCCAGTGCAGATAGCTCTAGACATGATATTTAGCATGCATATGTATCTCATAAAGCTGCGCCTTTTGAGGGGTGACATGTCAAGGTCAGATGTCAAATATATAGGTCAAATCACCTGATCAGATGGCTTCTACAGGAGTCGCCTTATCAGGGTCTACTCTTTTTGCAAAGGTTTATTTTTGAGTAAAGGCTTAATCTTTCATTCCATAAATACTCCTTTCTACGCCTTTGCCAACAGAGTAGACCCAGATCAGATGGCTCCTATATAATATAGATATGATTCTACAGTTTTTAAACTGTAAATTTTAGATATTGGCAGGGCATATATCTGGGTGTTGATGTATGATATATAAATGATAAGGTTTAAGTACAAATAAACATCTAGTCATGTTAGCCAGTGAAAGGTTATACATGTTTTATTAGTTTGTTGGGTAAAATTACATGTTCACAATATTTTACCACATAAATCAACCACTGAATTATTGACTGAAAATTTTGTAATTCATCGTGTTTTGTTTTGTTTTTTATTTGGGTGCCTATTCACTGCTAAAGCATTTGATATTTATAACAGGATAAAAATAATTATGATGACCATTTTTATATGAAAATTTGATGTTTTTCTGCATTTTTCAGCAAATGCAAGAAAGGTGATGTTGATTCCACTGTGTTCACATATTTTAGTAACCCTTTACCTGATGGAATATTCATGTAAGAAATAATGACATCATGAATATTTATTAGCTGAATTTTTATAATAGCATATAAACACATTATTTTTTTAGCCATGGCATAAACTTTAGAATCGGATCTATGTTACTCCATAATCAGATCTATATTATTCTGGCGACTGTGTTTTGTATGTGGTGTTTCCTGCATGATTCATACATGTACTTCTGTATTATTCAATAAGCAAACAGAACAGACCCTGATCAGTTGACTCCCACGGGAGCCATCTGATCTGGGTTTACTCTGTTTGCAAAGGTGTGAAAAAGTGTACACTTTACCCTTACAACGCCTAATTTTCAAGTGGACTATTCAAAAATCAAGCTTATTGTGAATATTTAGGGATTTTTCTAAAGAAAAATGTAACATGACAAACAGTGCAGATCCTCTGATCAGGGTCTGCTCTGTTTGCTTACAAAATTATTATAATAGTCCTGACTCTACAATTTCTGCCCATATCAAAAACTTGTGTGTGCATATTCTATTAAAATGCAGTTAATAAATATTTATGATATTATTATTATTATTTCTGACATGAATTTTAACCCTTTACTCCATAAATATGCCTTTCTACGCCTTTGCAAACACAGTATACCCAGATCAGACGGCTCCTATTGCAGCCATCTGATCACGGTCTGCTCTGTTTGCTTTTGATATAATATAGATAGTTTCTGCCATGGCCTAAATATTCCTGTGTCCAGGTTCTGTTACTACAATTAATCTAATTACTATCCAGAATGTCATGATTTCTTACATGAATATTCATGGAGTTGAACTGGAAATGGTTTATATGTTGCCAAAGAAAATATCAACATTGATTGATTTGTATTGTATACAACACTTACTGGAGTGCACTTTTAAGAACTGTTATCCCAAGTGTGGCTGTTCTAAGGAAGAGTGTGTTTACCATTTATTTCATGAATATTCATGTGAGAAAAATGCCTTTTGAGTTTATTAGCATAATTTCTGTGATGGTATTTGAACACATGAATTCTTGGCCATGTCAGGAACTAGAATTGGATCTATATAGTTCCATAAGTAAAAAGAGCAGACCCTGATCAGATGGCTCCTACAGGAGCCGACTGATCTAGGTCTACCTTGTTTGCAAAGGTGTCAAAAGTTGTTTTTCTTTCAGTTAAAGGGTGATAGTTTTTTTCTGTAACCTTTTGGCTATTCTGTTACGGATAAATGTATTATGTCAGAATTTTATTTAAACTTTCTGCAGTATTTGGGAAAATTGAAGTGTAACCTGATTTAGTAATCTAAATTTTAATTTGATATCCAGACTAATACAATTACAATACCAATAGCAATATGGCATTGAACTGCATACAGATAAGGGGGTGCATGAGCTTTAGGTTATGTAACTGTTTTATTACAGTGGAGTACATCGTTGACAAATTGTATTCAGATAATTGACTTTCTGTTATGTTTTTAAGCCCCCAAGATCTAGACCGGGGGTATATTGTGTGGGGCATTTTTGTCTGTCTGTCTGTACGTTTGTTGGTCTGTTTGAATATTTAACCTTGGCCTTAACTTTTGATCTATTAAGAGATAGACTATACTCATCTACTAAAGTAGTAAAGTACTTCTATTGAGTAGTACCATCTCAAGGTCAAAGATGAAAATTGTAGGTCAAAGTGCCTTTTTGGGGGCACAGCGTTTCACAGCCATTTTTTGTTTAGATAAACAGTTTTTGGTGTAGATTCTTTTTGTTGCATGTCAAACCTTGATCATTGACTCGGACAATTTGGATCATTAGGATATATTCAATTAGTAAAACCTTTCCTTCATATAAATGCCTTTTCATGCCTTTGCAAACAGAGTAAACCCAGATCAGTATAGGTCTGATTCTACTGTTTCTGCCAGAGCCAAAATGACCTATGTTCATATGCCATCATAAATAATATTCTTTTTACTTTTTATGATGTCATTATTTTTCTCACATGAATATATAACAAGTAAAGGGTTAACCCATTCCCTCATATTGATGACTCTGTAAAAGTCACTTTGTGAAACCATTGTGATAAATAGAGCATTTGCTCCTATAGGAGCAATGCTCTATTTATCACAATGGTTTCAAACTAAAAAATTCTAAAATTTTCCTTTTCTCTAGTTAATGCTCCTTTTCGGTAGATTTATTCAAAGTGGTTGTATCTAAAAAAAAAAAAAATAGCCTATGAGGAAATGGGTTAATGTCTCTCTGGGTCGAATCTTTTTGCAATGGTTAACATCAATTCATCCATAGAGTTTCAGTTGAAACTAACATGTATTGCTATTTAACCCTTTATTCCATGAATATTCATATAAGAAATGATGATGTCATGAATATTTATTAATTTAATATCTATAATTGCATATGAACAAGAAAAGTGTTGGCAGAAACTGTAGAATCAGATCCATATGATTCAGTGAGCAACAGTGTAGATTCTGATCAGACAGCTCCTACAGGATCTGTCTGATCTGGTCTACTCTTTTTGCAGAAGCATTAAAAGGCCTATTTGTGGAGTAAAGGGTTAATTTCCTGTCCTTCTATATGCCTTCTTTTTATTTAATCTTCAAATTCAGTGTTTTTCAGTATTACATCTCCTGTTGCAGTGTAATAGAGGCAAGGAGGTTATCATCATTCCATAATCCTTTGAATGTTGAATTTTCAAAGTGAAATGGTCTGTCGGTCTTAAATGATAGAATCCATTCCATTTGAAAGGCTGAAATTTGCTAGAGAATTTTTTAATAACATTTTTTTAGTGCAGATCCTGATCAAAGGAAAAGGAGCTCTCTGACCTGGGTCTGCACTGTTAAAAATGACAGTACACATTTCCCATTTTCAAAGAGTTAGCGTTGTAAACATGAATTCATCAAAACCTTTTTTAGCACATTCCGAGGTAAGACCAGCATTGACAACTTTGCCTTAAACCTTTCCCTCATATAAACGCCTTTTCACACCTTTGCAACAGAGAAAACTCAGATCAGAATGCTCCTATAGGAGCCACCTGACCAGGGTCTGCTCTGTTTGCTTATGAAATTATACTAGATCTGACTCTACAGTTTCTACCAATGCAAAAAGGGTTAAAATTATTGCAGTACCTACTTAGAATTCTCAAGTTATAAATACATCAACATGTGTCCAGGAAACCTCTACAGTAAAACCCTTCAAAAGCAACCACTTAATGAGGAGACTGGTGTCTTTAAAAGCAGGTGGTTGCTTAATGCAAGGCAAAAGTAATGCAGAAAGCTCCTACAGGAGCTTTCTGCATTACTTTTGTCTTGCATTAAGCTACCACCTGCCTCTAGGACCCATAATTGTGTATCATCTTGGTGGTCTAATTAGAAGACATTAGAGGGGTTTTACTGTATTAGAAAAAAGTTATACTTTTAACAAGAAAAGGTTATACAATAATTTTTGTGAAATATATTTGAAGAAAAATCAACTTTGAAAATTGTGGCAGACGACATATTTGGCAGATGACATTTATTTGGTGTTCAGAGAGTTGATAACTTTGCGAATAGAGTACACCCAGATCAGATGGCTCCTGTGGACTGGTTAAAGGGTTGATTTTGATATTGAGGGAATTTAGACTGACTGTAAAGTTGAATTGTTTGATTGCATGATTAAATTCAAATTGTAGTAATGATACATTATATGTATTCTTGCAACAGTTTCAATATTTGAATGACTCTTGTCAATAACTTTTTTTGTGCGTTTGTTTTGATTGAAAGGATTTATGTGTATTAAATTATGATAAATTTTTACACTTGTGTATATAATATAATTAAATGTACGTGGGTTATTATTGTGCAATATAATGATGATCATTAGTCATAAATTCATCAAAAGAATATTTAGATATGCCAAGAAAAGGAGGAGGTCAAAGTAAGGTCATGTGAAAATATATCTTTTGTGCTTGACAGTATTGGCCCAAGCTAGTGGCTATGTCATTGATGTCATATCTGATTAGTGTTTAACCCTTTTCTCCATGTATATTAACCCATTCCTCCATAGGCTATTTTTAGATCCAACCACTTTGAATAAATCTAGCTAAAAGGAGCATTAACTAGAGAAAAGGATTTTTTTAGAATTTTGTAGTTTGAAACCATTGTGATAAATAGAGCATTTGCTCCTATAGGAGCAAATGCTCTATTTATCATAATGGTTTCAACAGGTGACTTTTACAGAGGCGTAGAAAGGGCTATTTATGGAGGAAAGGGTTAATGTGAAAAAACATGACATCACAAATATTCATTACCTGGTGTTTCAAAATGGCAAATGCACAATAAACTAACAACGACAGAAACTAAAGAATCAGGTTTATTTTATTTCATAAGCAAACAGAGTAGACCTTGATCAGACATGCTACAGGAGTTATCTGATCTGGGTCTACTTTGTTTTGCAAAAAGACGTATCTATGGGGTAAAAGGATGAAATATTTTGAACAAATAAAAAATTATTTTAATTGTGACATACAGGCTGGCCTGGCTCTACACTTCAAGGCTCTAAAGATACATTTTTGCATATGAGGCATTTCTATTATTCTATTACTATCCATTTTCAGCCAGGTTGAATGTTGAGTTATCTGATGAATTATGTTGTAATTGAATTTCTTTGCAAACAGAGTAGACCAAGATCAGATAATTCTTGTAGGAGCCGTAACTGTTTAATCAGAGACTGCTCCCTGCTGTGCTACAGATCTGATATGTTACTGTTTGTTATGGCAATAAATTTCCTGATCTTTTAGTTTTAACCCTTTCCTGCATATAAATGCCTTTGCAAACAGAGTAGACCCAGATCAGACAGTTCCTAGAGGAACTGTCTGACCATGGTCTACTCTGCTGATGATAGATCTGATTCTATATTTTCTACCAAAACCAAACTTTCATAATATGTACATAATTATGTTATTATAAAATTTCAGCTGATAAATATTCATGAAGTCATGAATATTTAAGAGGGAAAGGGTTCATACAATGAAATTAATATTATGATGAGTGGACGAATATTCATCATGTGAAATGTTAACCTTTTGCTCCATTAACCCTTTCCCTGTTCTTTGTTTATTCCAAATTTTGATACCTACTGAATATTCTTGGACAAAAAAGTTACAAAGAAATATGGAAGTTGGAACATTGTAGACATTTTTGAAAGTAAAGAAACAGATCTATCAAATTCCATTAGCAAACAGAGCAGACCCTGATCAGACGGCTCCTATAGGAGCCGTCTGATCTGGGTCTACTCTGTTTGCAAATGCGTGAAAACACGTTTATATGAAGGAAAGGGTTTAACACGACTTTCTACACCTTTGCAAACAGTAGACCCAGATCAGACGATCCAATAGTAGCCTTATGATCAGGGTCTGCTCTGTTTGCTTATGAAATAATATAGGGTATGATTCTGCAATATGTGCTATTATAACAATTAATCTAGTTAATATCCATGATGTTATTATTTCTTACATGGAGTAAAGGGTTAGTGCCTACTGATCTCCACATCACTAAAGAAAAATGCATTTCTTCAAACCTCGCTGGAACTGGATCAGAATGTTTGAATTCTAAAGCATGCTACTCCAATTAAGATGTGATTTTACATGTATCTACCAATTATTGTGATTATTGCCTGATTCTGTAAATTGTGGTGTCTTTGGACTGAGTGAAAGGTTGAAGATATGTAAATGAATACCTTCCAGTAGGAAAAAGACATTTGTTTTAATCCGTTAGTCCATAAATACGCCTTTTGACACCTTTGCAAACCGAGTATACCCAGATCAGACAGCTCTTGTAGGAGCCGTCTGAGCGAGGTCTGCTCTGTTTGCTTATGATATAATATAGATATGATTCTACAGTATCTGTCATGGCAAAAACTTACTTTGTACATGTGTTATTATAACAATTAACTCTTTCCCTCCTAGACTATTGTTAAACGTAACCTCTTTGAATAAATCCACCGAAAAGGAGCATTAAGTATAGAAAAGGAGAATTTTAGAGTTGCTTCGTTTTGAAACCATTGTGATAATAGAGCATTTGCTCCTGTGGAGCAAATGCTCTATTTATCACAATGGTTCCAAATGTGAATTCTACAGAGGCGCCAAAATGCGTCACTAGGAGGGAATGTGTTAATCCAATTTATATTCATGAATGTCATAATTTCTTACATGGATACTCATGGAGTAAAGGGATTATGTTGTATAGCTCTTTACCTCATGAATATTCATGTAAGAAATAATGACTTTGTGAATATTACGTAGCTGATGTATATAATGGCATATGAACACAAAAAATTGTTGACCATGGCCAAAAAATGGCAGGATCAGATATATATTGTGTCATAAGCAAACAGCAGATCCTAATTTTGATGGCCCCTACAAGAGCCATTTGATCTGGGTCTACTGTGTTTGTAAAAAAAATTTTATATATATACATGTATTTCTCCACCTAAACATACCATTCTGCTACTCATTAGAATCTACTCTTAGAAGTGATTCTAATGTCAGAGTAGCAACAAGTGGGTTTGGCTGAGAAAAGAGATTTTTATAGATCAATATGCAGCTTATATACAGCCATGCCAACAAATTGGAATCCAATAAGACAGAGTACATTATCATTTCACCATTAACACACACAGAATGAAGACATACTTGAACCAGTTTTACTGCTTATGATTTATCTCATTCCCTCAGAGGCTATTCTTAGACCCAACCTCTTTGAATAAATCTACTGAACAGGAGCACTTACTAGAGAAAAGTAAAATTTTAGAATTGCGTAGTTATAAAACCATTGTGATAAATAGAGCATTTGCTCCTATAGAGCAAATGCTCTATTTATCACAATGGTTTTAAAAAAGTGATTTTTACAGAAGTGTTGGGGTGAATATGAGGGTATGTGTTAAATACATAACTATCTGATAAATAGCTTACCTTGTTCCTAAGTGAAGTCAACCATCTTGTCTTGTCTGACATATGTGTAAGGTAAATTTTGACTTCATTTGAAAGCATCTTACAATGTCATGGATACATGAGTCAATTTGTACACTGAGCTTCACTAGTTTTGGCTCAAAAATGGCATTTTCTTGTCTGCCAGTAAAATTTGGATGCACCAAATATCTCTCCATTTCACTGGTTAGTTGAATAACATTTAATGAGACTGGTGTGACACAGGAGCATATAAGGTAGATTCTGATTAAACTGCTCCTTCAGGTACAGTTTGATCTGGATCAGCACTATCTGCCAAAGTTTGTTTGTCCGAATACTCAAGGTAATAAGGGCATTAAGCGCCACATAATCAACATAGAAATTTAGGATATGAAATCATTCTTTTTAATGATTTTCAAGGCATGTGGCTATGTGATAAAAAGAATCTGACTCTTGTTGTCGTTTGAGATAGAATTATTTCAAATGACAACTTGTGTAAGATCTTTTATATACAATGTAATTCATTTCCAGAAATGATGATTTCATGGACTGTCATTACATATGAAATGTATTTTACTCATGTATGTTTAACCTATACTCCATAAAAAAGCCTTTTAATGCCTTTGCAAACAGAGTAGACCTAGATCAAATGGCTCTGTAGGAGCTGTTTTATAAGAGTCTGCACTGTTTGCTTTTGGAATTATATAAATCTGATATTACAGTTTCTGCTATGGCCAAACTTTTCATGTGAAGTACATGTATAAATAATAATCTAATTGATCTTCATTATTGCTTATAGAAATATTCATTGAGTAAATGGTTAAAATCATATTAAAATCATATTCAAAAATTTGAAAACAATATAGTCATTTATTAACCCTTTACCGTATAGGCTATTTTTAGATACAACCTCTTTGAATAAATCTACCGAAAAGGATCATTAACTAGAGAAAAGGAAAATTTTAGAATTTTGTAGTTTGAAACCATTGTGATAAATAGAGCATTTGCTTCTATAGGAGCAAATGCTCTATTTATCACAATGGTTTCACAAAGTGACTTCTACAGAGTCGTCAAAAGTCGTCCATATGCGGGAAAGGGTTAAATGGTTTGAGGCTCACATAGTGGTACATCTCAGCGGCATTTGTTGAACAGAATGTATCTGATATATCACAGTATTAATTATGAGGTATCAGTTGAACTGCTTTGAAATTTCATCATTATAATGCTTATATCATTTGTAGAATCAAATTACATAACTCTTGATATTTATTTTCTTCTTCTGACCATTTTGCTAGAATTTGTTGTAGTGCATGCATATGAATTACTTTCAGTGGTGACTGTTCTTTATCCTGTGTAAATTGTAAATTCTTATCAACAATGATGACTTCACAATCATTGTGAAGGACTTGAAGGAAAGTTGTCACAAATATAGGTTCTTTTCACATTTGCAAAATTGTCCAATTGACAGTGGAAGTTTTAGTTGGTTTTAACTCTTTACTCCATGAATATTCCTGTATGAAGTAATGACAATATGAATATTAATTATATTGAATCATTGTTATAATAGCACATGGGCACTGGAATTTTTGGCCATGGCTGAAGCTGTATAATCCTATCTATATTATATCGTAAGCAAACAGAGCAGACCCTGATCTTGGTCTAATCTGTTTGCAAAGGCATAGAAAGGCGTATTTATGGAGTAAAAGGTTAACCCTTTATCTGATAAGACGCATTTTTACGTAGAATTATGTGTATATATAAGTGAACCCTGCTATGTAAAAACCATCCTTTGACTGCAAACAATATAGAAGCAGCTGGAGCATTTACAATGTGCTGTCTGATTGGGTTGATAATTGTATGTAACCAATCAAAGGCTGTTCTGTTTGCTGACTTGTGATGCAAGCAGTGTAGAACCTGGTCAGAAGCCGTATTAAAAATATGGCTGCCAGTCTGGTTCTACACTGTTCATGCTTTCTAAATATTGGTTTTTGTATATTGGGGCTCAAGTGCAACTCGATTGAAAAATTGATTGGATGGTTTTGCTGGGGGTTTTTGTTGATTTTATTTTGCTTCAAATTAAGACATTAAAATTTTGTGTTTTTATTGGAATGTTACCGATTATTGTTCTTTATCATAGATCATGAGCTTGGCATAATTATGCTTTTGGGGAATGAAACGCTATCATTTTGTTCATACCGTATGACAGTGAGCTAGCATTAATCACTGCTGCATTGTTGTGGAAAGGAAACAATGGGTAAACCATGGGGTGTATGTGTGAATTGAATAAGTACGTTCTGAACTCTTTCTCTGTTACATATTCATGTCAGAAATATGGCATCATGCAGATTTATTAGCTGATTTTTATATGGCATATAAGATTATTTACAAGACTGTTTGGTACTGGTACAAAATGTAGAGTCAGATCTATAATAATTTCATAATCAAACAGAGCAGACTTTGATCAGCCGAGCTGTCTGATGCGGGTCTACTCTTGTTTGCAAAGGAATGAAAATAACTATATGAAGAAAAGGGTTAACCCTTTACTCCATGAACATTCATGTAAGAAATAATGATACCTTGAATATTAACCCTTTACTCAATGAATATTTATACAAGAAATAATGAAATCGTGAATATTTATTAACTATTATTTTCTAACAGCACTATGAACAAGGGTATCTTTATCCTGACAGAATTTGCAGAATTATATCTTTACTATCTCCTAAGAAAACAGCTGACCCTGATCAGATGGCTCCTGTAGGACCCATCTGATCTGGGTCTATCTGCTTGCAAAGCCATAGAAAGGTATATCTCTTGCCTTTGCATGACAAGTAAAGGTTCAGCCCTTTCCTTTGTATAACTCGTTTTCGGGCATTTAGACCCAGATCAGACAGCTCCTATAGTTTGCTTATGAAATTATAATTGATCTGATTCTACAGTTTTTGATTGAACTAAATATCCTGTGTTCATATTCCAATATGTAAAAATTAATCTAATAAATATTCATGATGTCATTATTTTTACATGAATATTCATCAAGTATAGGTTTAACCAATACTCTTGTAAGAAATAATGGCATTATGAATATTTATTAGCTATTATTGTAAACATTTCAAGGTTTTTTTTCTGCTGTGACAAGAGCTGTAGGATCAGATCTATATTATGTCAAAAGCAAACAGAGCAGACCCTGATCAGATGGATCCTTTAGGAGCCATCTGATCTGGGTCTACTCTGTTTGTAAATGTGTGAAAATACATTTGTATGAGGGAAAGGGTTAAGATATAAATATAAACTTTGTCAATGTGGAGTGCATGAATCTCCCATGAGTGTATAATGTTGAGAATTGAAAATTACTCAGTTTGAGAGGGTACATTTTGCAGACATAAATTTGAATTCACTGACAGATAAAAGGCCTATACATGAGCACTCTGAGTGTATATTAATATCCTTTGAATGTAGGAAATGCGTTCTAATTGACATGTGCCAACAGTGTAGACCCAGATCAGATGG
This sequence comes from Azorinus chamasolen, assembly GCA_963576725.1. Classification (NCBI taxonomy): domain Eukaryota; kingdom Metazoa; phylum Mollusca; class Bivalvia; order Cardiida; family Solecurtidae; genus Azorinus; species Azorinus chamasolen. The sequence goes on from OY755239.1 coordinate 44,032,660, forward strand.
TTTATTGGTAAGACTTTTTATCAGGATATGTGCACTGTTTCTCATTCAGTATAGCTCCAAAGTGTTTGACAATCTGCTGTTCTTGAAAAGATGGGCAATAATAAAATACCTTGAAAAATAAAGCAGACATCTTTTTTTTGCAACAGAAAGTTACGTTATAGTGTTGAAAGTACATGTAACTAGAAACACATACTGATTGTGCATGTATAAACCACATAAACGTGTGCCTGATACTTTCAACAGTATTAGAGTATCCTCTTGCTTTCTTTAAAAAAATTATAAATTTATATATCATATACATGTAATTCTAATTACACTGGTCAAACTTAGCCAAATATGAAATATCGTTGGACCAGATCGAACTGCTCTTGAAGAAGCAGTTTGGTCAGGGTCTTCACTATTTTCTACAGTGTTAATCTTTAAAATGATCAAGATGGTGTCAAATTAACTAATTTAGATTTACAAACCCAAAGAGAGTGGAGATTGCATGGGTGTCCAAATACTAACCCCGTTCAATATTCATGTTAGAAATAATGACAGCATGCGTATTTGTTAGCTGGATTTTTATAATGGCATATGTACACAGGATGTTTTGGTATTGGTGTAAACTGTAGTTCCTTTTGAATGGTAGTTGTAGAGAGTGCAGACATTTTGAGCACCAGGAACATGTTGCTGAATGCAATGTTGCAATACCAAGGTATCATGCATGTCAGCCATAAGTTGCTATATTTAAATCTTTACCTCATATTGATGTCTTTGCAAACTGAGTAGACCCAGATCAGACCTCTCCTTCTGGAGCCATCTGATCAGGGTTTGCTCAGTTTGCTTATAAAGTAATACAGGTCTGATTCTGCATTCACTGCTATGGATAAAACCTTTATGTGTTGATATGCTTTAATAAAATTCATCTATTTGATATTCATGATGTCATTATTTTCTTCATGAATATTCATGGAGTAAAGGTTTTAAATAGTGAAAACTGTTAGAAAGCCAGACTGTTGAATAGTATGAATGCTTTGAGCTTTTGAAATCATTTAATGTATGTCGTACATAGTAGTATTGAAGTTTTGAAATACAATGTATCACTGAATAAGAAAAGACATATTGAAATGAGAAATTTCTATAAAGGTCCTATACACTGTGTGTACATGTAGTTAAGAATGCCAGGAATTACTTATAAACAGTTTAACTTCATTTTTGTCTTCTACGTGTACTTGTTAATTGACTACATGTATGTTGGCATGTGGAAGTGTGTTTTCTCTGTGTAATATATGGGTAATGTATGGCAGTACAGTAAAACTCTCTACAACAGTCACTGAGTTAAGTCTTAATTCCAAGTGTGTTACCCTTTACTCTATGAATGTTTTTTGTAAGAAATGATAACACCATGATTTTTTTTAAAATGGTATTCTAACACAGGAAATGTGTTGGCCATAGCAGAAACTCTAGAATCAGATCTATAGTATTCCATAGGCAAACAGGGCAGACCCTGATCAGACAGTTTCTATAGGAGCCATCTGATCTGGGTCTACTCTGTTTGCGTATTTATGGAGTAAAGGGTTTAAAGGCAGATGGTAGCTTATTGTAGGATGCAAGTAATGCAGAAAGCTCTTACAGGAGCTTTCTGCATTACTTCATTTTGCATTAAGCAGGTATCTGTTTTTGAAGACAACGGTGATTATTAATTGGCTATTAAAGAGAGGTACTACTGTATAAGTTGTATTACAAGTCATAGATCTGTCCTTGGTTATCACTGCCTAATCTGTATGTATGTATGTGTATGTATGGATCTTGTTTTGTTATTAAAGAAAAGTGCACATGTTAAATGTATAGCTTTCAGTGTCTTTCATTTAATGTGAAATAAAATGTAAAGTCATATTGTCTTGTTTGTTTTTGCCTGAACCAAAGAGAAGTATGACATCATCCATTGTTAAGACTTTGGCTGGTCTGGGGTTTTTTGTTTTTTTTAATCTTAACAAATAAGGTAACTTGGCATATCAACTGAATCCAAGCTGTTTGACACTTTGTCAATGGTTTCTCAAAAACTTGTGCCATGACACTTGGTCAATAGTTTCTCAAGAGCTTGATAGTCAAAATTGCACCAGATTCAAATTTGGATGAAACCTCTTTCATTACAGCAAGGTAAATATTAAAAGAGATTGCTATACCCTTGTTGGGTCCGTCTTTCTTACTTCTAGTTATGCCCCCACAAAGTGATGGCATATAGAGTTGCTCTTGTCCATACGTACGACGGTACGCACATCTAGAAGAACTTGTCCGGACTCTTTCTTGGAAAGTAGTTGTCCAATGCTCACCAAACTTTACACACATGTTTTGGGCATTATATCTTGGTCAAGTTCAATAGCCATGTAAATCGCTTCAGTTGTTTTAGGAGTTGTGGCCCTTTATTTGCAAAAATGGCATTAAAAATATCTTGTCCAGACTCTTTCTTGAAAAGTATTTGTCCAGTCCTCACCACATTTTACACACATGTTTGTGGCCATTGTGTCTTGGTCAAGATTGATAGGCATGTAAATCGCTTCAGTTGTTTAGGTGTTGCAGCCCTTGATTTGCAAAATGGCATAAATAGCTTCAGTCGTTGCATCCTTACTTTCTGTGACGAAAAATCTCAAGTGTGGGCATCAGAGTCTTATGGACACATTTCTAATTCTAGTTGACCTAGTAATTGACCTGAAACTTTGTAGGAGGGTTGTTATCCCTTTCCCTGTTGACTATTCATGCAAAAAATAATGACATCATGAATATTTATTAGCTGAATTTTATAATGGTACATGTATACAGGATATGTTAGTATTGGTAGAAACAGTAGAGTCTTGTGCTATAATTTCATAAACAGAGCAGACCCTGATCTGAGTCTACTCTGTTTGCGAAGGTGTGAAAAGGCATTTATATGAAGGAATGAGTTATTGTGTGAGCATTGGGCTATGGAAATGTGATCAATAACAAAGGAGCTATAACTCTTGCCATAGACTGTATTATAGCTGTGAAAATGATATTTATTAGTGGGGACATACATGTCCTATGTTCTTGTTCATTGGTTTCTTTAAATGTAGTGTTAGACCTGCCTTTATAGAACTAATTTATCTTGTCAAACGCCTTTAGCACTGACCGCAGTTTTAACTCTTTACTCCATAAATATACCTTTGCAAACAGACCTGACCCAGATCAGATGGATCCTGTAGAATCCATCTGGTCAGAGTCTATGTTTGCTTATAAAATAATATACAGATTGAACTTCCACAGTGTCTGCCATGAACAAACATTTATGAGTTCATGTTCCATTATAAATCGGATTAATCCTAATCTAATTATGTCTCCCCAAGTATGCTGGGGAGACATTTGATTTTTGTATGTGCCGCCCGTCCGTCCGACCGTCTGTTCGATTTTACTTTGTCCACGCGGTTTCTCCAAAACCTTGGGTCGCATTTTCATGAAACTTCATAGGATTAATCCCCACCATTCCTAGTTGTACATACCGTATTCCTGTTCTGGTTTGATGATTTTCTGCAGAGTTATGGGACTTTGAAATTTTTACATGGAAAATTTTGTCCGCGTAGTTTCTCCAAATTCTATGATCCGATTTTTATGAAACTTCATAGGATTGATCAGCACCATGCCTATATGTTCATATCTTATTCCTGTTTCGGTTTGATGATTTTCTGTAGAGTTATGGGACTTTGAAATTTTACATGGAAATGTCCAATTTTACTTTGTCCGCGCGGTTTTTCCAAAACTTGATCAGAACCATGCCTAGTTGTGCATAGTTTATTCCTTTTTTTCCGGTTTGATGATGTTCTGCAAAGTTATGGGACTTTGAAAAAATTTGTCCACGTGCTGGGGGAGACATCAGTTTTTGTATAAAAAACAATTCTAGTTAATTGGCAACGTACTTATCTCTTCCATGAATAATAAAGGGTTAGGATCCTTCAAGCTGATCCCATAGAAAGTCATGATTATCTCTTGCACAACCAATGGTGTCAAAATGCACCATGAATAACAGTGCCGTCCCAGATCAGATGTCGCCGTTACAATGGACTTCGCCATTATTTCAACCTCTAGTTCTATGTCAGCAGTTTATTCCTTTGGAATTTGCATTTATGTATCTCAATTCTTAATTTCACGGAGGTTGTTGTTTTTTTAATCAAAATCGAGGGTTTTTTTTTATCAAAATTGAGTTGCAGGCGATAATTAGAAATTTGGTGCCAAAAGAATCAATCTGGAAATATAAATCTAGACTATTCACCGACATTTTGCATAATTGTGCCATTGTGTAGCTGGTCAAATACTGGATTTCAAGTATTACTATTGATTCCTACTTGAATTTCTGTAATTGGGGATGCACTCTTCAGTCTCATACGTACAATATTGGAGTTAATTTTACCACAAAAATAACAAAGTTACATCGACACTTGCTTTTAGCACAGGAGCTTGTACAACAAGTTTACAAGTTTATTTCAAACTCATGGCCCATACGGGCATAAGAGATACATAAACAAATTAACAGAGAAAAAGTAAAAGCATTATATAAACAGTAGTAAACATAAGACCCATGTGAACCCTGCAAAATCGAAAATGTCTCAACATAGATGATGTCCCGACAAGGGTATGATGTCTGCCGGGATCACAGGGGTCAAACTATTACTTACCCCTTTCCCCTATGTACGCACATTTTTACGCATCTGCAAACAGAGTAGACCCAGATCAGATGACTCCTATATGAGCCGTCTGGTCAGGGTCTGCTCTGTTTGCTTATGGTGTAATATAGATCTGATTCTACAGCTTGTTTGAACAACAAGCTGAACAAAAATGTCTTGTGTTTATAATTATGCCATTATGCAAACTAATCTTATTAATGCTCGTGACGTCATTATTTCTTACATGAATATAGAACAGAGAAAGGGTTAATAGTAACATAAATTAAAACTGAAATCACGCAATATAAGGAAGACGGCTCATCTAACTTTCAGCATCATAGTTTTAACAAACAAGGCTAATTTGGTCAAAATATTCAGATCAGAATTATTCATAAGGTTTTCGAATTTCAAAATGTTTGGATGACTGTACAATTCAGGAGGTCGATATTTACGTCTATCTTTTAATAGAAAAGAGCAATTATTTTACTTGCTGTAAATCGAAATCTAAACGTCTGTTTCTCGACTACTTATAAAATGTATATAAGTGTAGTGTAGTCCAGACGGCCTATAGGATATGGATCTACTCTATTTGTAAAGATGACTTAGTAGTCTAAAGGCATTGAAATATGGAGTAAAGGTATTTATAAGTGATATGTAGTTCTAATCAGATCTTCATTGTTTATAGCAAAACGGGAACGGTCTGACCAGGGTCTACTTTGTTTGCAAATGTGTCAAAAGGCACACTATGGAGATAAAGGGGTTCAAGGAGTTTTCTACATAAATTATATCGATATAGGAACCTATTATGATGATTAATAAAAACATACTAATAAATCAAAATATTTTTAATGTATTTCAAGGGAGATAATTCAATCGATTCAATTGGATTACTGATATCAGTACTCTCCCCTGACAACTCCAATGGTCAAGAAAAGTTACTTCCCTTGTTGCAAACTCCGCCATTTGTTTTTGGCGCTTTCAATGGATGTAGCATGGAAAGTGACGATGATGAATGCGACGAATGGAGCAAGCCGATAGGGGGGGATGCTGTTGTTTCCACCAAATTATTGCCTGCTTCCCATACAATACACCGTTTGAGAGGTTTTTATGGATCTGGATTACTGTTTCCAAAACAGTCGATCTCATTTTCTGTGTCACTGGCACCAGAACAATAAATATTAAATAAAAGCCAACTGGGACACTTTGATAAGCGAAGTCAAACAACTACATGCCTTTATACTAACTAAAGTAGCAACACAATCTGTTGATGAACTTTGACTAGATTTTAAATCCCGAGTTGGCAAATAAACCATCTGACGAGTAAACACATCCCCCACAAAAAACTAACTGCCAAAAGTAATACACCATGGGTATGATATCAGTTGAAACTAAAAAAACTTCTGAAAACAAGAGATAGTTTATACCAAAAAAATGACAAAAATCTGGTTAATGAAAATGCACGTAAAAGATACAAAGATCTTGAAACATCTCATCCAAAGACAAGACAGTCATACTGACAGAATATTGAGCAAATTGTGACCCCTTGAGGATGAAAAGAGTTTTGGTAACATGAAGGGTGTCGGGTCGTTTCGGACCCAATCCGTTTAGGTCCTTAGTCGTTTCGGACCCAATCTGTTTTGGACCTGGTCGTTTTGGCCTTGGTCATTTCGGCCACATTGTAAAATTTGCATTCAAAGATCATAAATGGCACTTGTGATATGATTGAACGGAATACGCACAATTGATTTCAATAAGGACATAGGTCAGATGATAGGTTAGATGATGTTAACCTTTAGCCTGCTGATGAATTATTATTTCTGCAATCCACAATATATAATTCTCTTGGAAACTGACACAGGCCTGTTTTAACTATTCCCCTTATACAAACACCTTTTCAGGAAATATGAAACAGAGTACACCCAGATCAGACGACAATAATTCCCTTGAAAATACTACTTTATAAAAAATTAGAATATGCATCCATATTAAAAATTCATCAGATCATACATGCTGTTATTGGGTAATACATGATTAAAGAAATAACCAATGAAATAATTAGTACAAACTATCGTGGCTATAAACATCTCATTGATGAGATTAGTGCAAACAAGCACTACATGTACCATTAATTAACACTTAATTTGTTTATATTATTATATCATTCAAGCAACATTGCAATTGATTCTTGTTGCATGTTTGATAATTAATATTATCACTGTCTTTCTCATGGACAAAACATTAATATAATTACAAATTTAAGCAATTATCAATATTTGCAGCATTTTATTTTTCAGCAAATATTAAACACTTTATTCTTATTGGGTTTATATTTGCTTCATATAGGATTGAAACAGATGGAGCTTGTTGAGGAACAACTAAGTGCAATAGCACTGCATAGAATTTTAGACATAGGGAACTGTCCAATCTGACTGGATATCTCTTTGCTTTCTTTATTTCTTGTCAATGGTGAATTTTCTTAAACAGAGAACAGACTTTGCTTAAATAAAGTTTGATGTCTATTGCTGATATATGCCACGTATTCCTTGGTCGTTTCGGTCCCATATGTGGCCGAAACGACCAAGGCCGAAACGGATTGGGTCCGAAACGACTCGGGACCACATGAAGATATTTTGGTCTTACATCAAATACAAGAAAACTGACTTTAAGTCTATAATGGTATTTCATCTCTATAGAAAGATTGCAAACTGTTGACAGATTCTAAACTGAAAGCAAAATTTAATGCACTTAATGCACAATTCCAATCAGTTTTCTCAGACACTTTTGATATACCCTTAGATGAATTCCAAAATAAACCCTACATGATCGATAATAACACCTAATCTACAATGCCTGACATCGAGTTAACAACTAATGGTGTCACATAACTTCTACTGAATCTTGACTCAACCAAGGCAAGTGGCCTTGATGAACTAAAACCGAGACTCCTTAAAGAGCTTTCTCACAAAATTTCTCCTATCTTATGTCTAATCTACCAGAAATCATTTGACACTGGTGAGATGCCCACCAACTTGCGAACTGCACACATCTCTCCAATTTATAAGAAAGGGTCCAAATATAACCCAGAAAACTAGGCCCATCTCTTTGACCTGCACATGTTGTAAATTATTAGAACACATCATAACTAGTGCTATCATCACTCATGCAGACAAGCACAACATCTTATATCCTTTACAACATGGTTTTAGAAAAAATAGATCCTGTGAAACGCAGCTTTTAGAATTCATAGACGACATTACATATAATCTAGAAAACTCATCTCAAACAGACATATCAATCATGGATTTCTCGAAAGCTTTTGATAAAGTCAGTCACAATCTTCTCACCCATAAACTTTCACACTATGGTATACAAGGTAAAACTAACAAGTGCAGGGATCTAAATTAACAGTTGTCCAAATTGACTTTGGCAACCTAAAAGTTGGTTCGGACAACCTCTCTGCCTTACTGGTTGCCCAATCGGACAAATCAGAAAATTTGTAGTGAGATGAAAACCAACCAAATAAATTCTGATCCTGAAGTTAAATCTACAAATGAACAAAAAACCATGAACTAAAATGTAAGTGCGGTTTTCTTCTGAATTGGCAGGGTTATTATTCATGGTTAGAAATACAATTCCATATTTTGGTAACCTGAAAACTGATTCGGACAATAAAATTTCAAACAAGTTGCCCGAATTGGCAACCACGTACAATAGTTATTGTAGAGCCCTGAAGTGGATCCATAACTTCTTATCAAACCGTACTCCGGCTGTAGTCCTGGAGGATGAGACATCAGAGTATGTTCCGGTGCAGTCTGGGGTACCTCAGGGATCTGAAAATTTGGGCCCTAGTTTTTATTCTACATAATTGATATACCCATTGGTTTAAATTCGACAGTATGTCTCTTTGCTGATGATACTATGGCATATCTCACCATTAAATCAGAAATTGACTGTAAAAAACTTTAGGATGATCTTGATAAACTTAGTTGTTGGGAGGTGTGAACTAAGTCAGGGTGAGCGTTTGGGAGACTTGAATGCCCGGCATCCCTCGTGCAGTGGCCGTCGTACAGCTTCCATCGTCAACAGTTTCCTTGTGAACATTCTAGTGGTCACAATTTTAGTCCAATCTTCATGAAACTTGGTTAGAATGATTGTTTTGATAAAATCTCTGACGAGTTCGATAGTGGGTCTTGTTGGGTCAAAAACTAGGTCACTAGGTCAAACAGTAGGAAAAACATTGTGAACACATTTTTGGTCCAATCTTCATCAAACTTTGTCAGAATGATTGTCCTGATAAAATATTGGACGTGTTTGAAAATGAGTCATGTGGGATCAAAAACTAGGTCACTAGGTCAAATAGTAGGAAAACCTTGTAAAAACTCTAGAGGTCACATTTTCAGCTCAATCTTCATGAAACTTGGTCAGAATGATTGTCTTAATAACATCTCGGACCAGTTTGAAAGTGGGTCATGTGGTGTTAAAAACTAGGCAAATAGTAGAAAAACCTTCTGAATACTTTAGCCGCATGGCTCAGTGGTAGAGCGTCCGCCTGCGGTACGGAAGGTCGTGGGTTCGATCCCCGGCCGCGACAGACCAAAAGTCGTTAAAAGTTGGTACTAGTAGCTCCCTTGTCTGCGCTCGACATTAAAAGGTGTAGTTCTAGGACTGGTCGGCCCAGTGTCAGGATAATGTGACTGGGTGGGATGCCCTTGCCATGTACCCGCGGCAGGGGTATTTCAGTGAGGCAGCACTATAACTTGTTTCATGCGGGTGCCGTCTGCATATAACTGAAATACTGTTGGTCGGACGTTAAACCCAACTCACTCACTCACTCACTCACTTTAGAAGTCACATTTTTAGCCGAATCTTCATGAAACTTTATCAGAATGATTGTTTTGATTAAATCTGGGATGAGTTTGAAACTGGGTCATGTTGGGTCAAAAACTAGGCCACTAGGTCAAACAGTAGAAAGACCTTATGAACACTCTAGAGGTCACATTTTTTGTGCAACATGAAACTTGGTCAGAATGATTGTCTTGATAAAATCTCAGACAAGACAGGCCTGGAAAATTCCACTCGTCCGCTCGCCATGACGAGTAACTTTCTTGCAGGGTGAGTAGAATTTCAGAAATGTTAACAATGAATTTAAGTAGAATAAGACAAAAGCAGCTGGCAGGTAAAATCAATATTCAAAATCTTTGAAAATCTTGTTCTCCAGAACCACTGCTCATGATCAACATTGTTCATATATTGTCCCTTAAGTCAATATTGACCCATCCTGAGGCTACCCAGCTATAATCTTAAATCTATGGTAATCAGGTGAGCGATTAACCCTTTCCCTGATATAAATGTGTTTTCACGTATTTCACATATTTGCAAACAAAGTAGACCCAGATCAGACGGCTCCTAGAAGATCAGGGTCTGCTCTGTTTGCTCATGGAATTCGATAGATATGTTTCTTAACTTTCTAAAATGGCTACAATGTTCCACATTCCATATTTCATTATATCTATTCTGTTCATGAATATTAAGTAGGTATTGAAATTTGGAATAAACATAGAACAGTGCAAGGGTTAAGGGCCATCTTGGCCCTCTTGTTTGTCTATTACAGCTGCAGTTTCTGGAGTCCTCCATTGTTTCCTGAATGAACATTTACTCTGTTTCAGAGGTGCATAGTCCTTGATGAGCACATTTACTTTAGATTTTATTTGTTCCCATATGATATGATATTATAGGATATAAGAGTATGATATAATATTTTATTGTTTTGGTGCCAGTGCTCTGTATACCTCCTCTCTGTTTCTCTGTCTATTGGCTTTGACCAGGTCTTTTAGCTCAGATGATTTCATTCATGCATGTAGCCCAAAATGTCAACTATTCTTAATGCCAAGGTTAACTACATATTTTAAATTATTTAACTTATGCTTGCTCAATATTGTTTGCTGGGATAGTCTCACCAGTTAACTGTTAAGACAGCATGCTCATTTTGTGGTGGTTGCCATCTGTGGGTATATCATCAAAATCGAAAGTAGCTCAATATCACTATATAGAGTACACATGAAATAATAACATCATGCATATTTATAAGACGATTTTTATAAATGCTCATGTACACAAGATATTTTGGTATTTGAAGTCTGATCTATTTAACTTAGTAAAGTTAGTATTATAATTTCATAAACAAACATCTAGCAAACCCTTATACAGCTCCTATAGGAGCCATCTGATCTGGGTCTTCTCTGTTTGCAAAAGCGTGAAAAGACATTTATATCAAGGAAAGGGTTATTGAAAACTAGTGCAAAGAAAGCATAGGAGATCTAAGAATTGAATGTTTTTGAAAAAAAATTGGATGCAAAGATATGATGTGTACATTAAATATTAGTTTCAGGAATACCACCGTTATTTCTCCACCGTGCAAATCCTGTGTTGTGACCATTCTTTAGGGTTTGGTGGAGAAATAACAAATTTTGTTAATTTTTATCTATGGTTTTGATATTTCATACAGGAGATGACCACAGCAAAGTTATTCTTCACATTGACATAGACTGCTTCTATGCCCAGGTGGAAATGATCAGAAATCCCGAACTCCGGAATAAACCACTAGGTGTGTGGCTGTTATTGAGTTACAGTGATGATGTTGGTTGTTATACGTCACTGACTGGGTGCAATCTGTGTCTTAACCCTTTCCTCCATAAATACGCCTTTCAGCACCTTTGCAAACAGAGTAGACCCAAATCAGACAGCTCCTATAGGAAATTTCAGAGATGCTTTTCAGTGTCTCCCACCCACACCTCCTCTTCACCCAGGGGTTAAAATGGTCACTAGCCGGTACTGCGGCTGCAAGATTGCGCAATATGTTAGCAGTGCTCAATATTGTAGGCGAATGACCAGGGGAGTAAATGTACAGTCGGCTGAGCGGTCCTTCGGAGCGAGAGTAGACTATAACTAGGTACTTTTTAGCTTGACTATTCAAAGAGTAATGGAGCTATCCTACTCGCCCCGGTGTCGGCGTCCGCATCCGCATCACAGTTTCGCCAGATCAGATGGCTCCCTACAGGAGTCTGATCAGGGTTTGCTCTGTTTGTTTATGAAATAATATATATCTGATTCTACAGTTTCTGTCATGATACAAAAAATTCTAAAATTTAGTTAATTGATATTCATGAATCATGAATAATGACATCATTATGATGTCATTTTTTCTTATATGCATATTCATGGAGTGAAGGGTTAATCACTTTCTGCTTACAAATTGTCACCAATTTTCTGATCCGACTCAAGTGAGACTGAACATGAAATTCAAATGATCCCGAGACTGATCCTGATTTTCTATTCTTTGTGAACATGGAGCCAGTAGTTTAACTCTATCTCTTAACTCTTTACTCCATAAATACGCCTTTGCAGACAGAGCAGACCCAGATAAGACTGCTCCTATAGGAGCCATCTGATCAGGGGCTGCTCTGTTTACTTATGATATTCTATAGATATGATTCTGCATTTTCTGCCATAGCCAAAATGGCCTGTATCTATGTGCTATTATATCAATTAATCTAATAAATATTCATGATGTCAGTTTCTTACATGAATATTCATGGAGTAAAGGGTTAAAAGATATCACTAGACTTAGTTTCTTGCTTTACACAATAGGGATACAGCAGAAATACATTGTAGTCACCTGAAACTACACAGTCAGGCACAGGAGCATTACAAAACTCACTCCACCTCTTACAGGATATCAATAAACTTAGTTTATTCCTTTACATAATAGGAATATAGCAGAAATACATTGTAGTCACTTGTAACTTCTTTGCTTTATACAATAGGAATACAACAGAAGTACATTGTAGTCACCTGTAACTACCCAGCGAGGGAGAGGGGAGTTACAAAACTCATGCTGATCAAGGAAGCCAAGGAGAAATGTCCAGACCTTGTGCTGGTCAGTGGGGAGGATCTGACCCACTACAGAGAGATGTCATACAAGATATCGGGTAAGCAGCAATATATACTTAATGGGTTATTGCTCTAAGGTTACCGCTGGTAGTTTTCAATGTAGATTCTTATTAATTTCTGATGCAACCACTTAAAAGAAGTTTAATCCTTTCCCCAATAAAGCCAACTTTTTACCATTTAACCCTTTCCCTATTTTATATTTATTCCAAATTTTTATACCTACTGAATATTCATTAACAAAATAGTTATAAAGAAATATGGAAGGTGGAACATTGTAGACATTTTAGAAAGTAAAGAAACAGATCTATCAAATTATTTTAGCAAACAGAGCAGACCCTGATCAGACAGCTCCTATAGGAGCCGTCTGATCTGGGTCTACTCTGTTTGCAAATGTGTGAAAACACGTTTATATGAGGGAAAGGGTTAATAAACAGAGCAGACCCAGATCAGATGGTTCCTGCTGGAGCATTCTGATCAGGGTCTGCTCTGTTTGCTTATAAAATAACATTGATCTGATTGTACACTTTCTACCATAGCGAAAAAAATGCTGCAGATTATTAGCCATTATAAAAATCAATAAATGAATATTCATGAATTCGTGTACAGATATACCACCCTCTACTCAAAACCAACGGACGCAAACATGTATCTTCACTTCAATTCCTTCCATCCTAGACACCAAAAAATAAGCATACCCTACAGCCAGGCAGTAAGGATACGACGGATCTGCAGCGACATCGAATCTTTCGACAAATGCACACAGAAACTAAGTGAAAATCTTAAATTAAGAGGATACCCCACTAGAACAATCAATGACGCCATTACCAGAGCACGAAGATTAAATAGAGCCACACTACTTACAATCCAAGAAAAACAAAAACAAAAACCCACCATCCCAATGATACTCACCAACAACCCAAGGAATCCAGAAATAAAACGAATCATAGACCGAAACCTACACCTACTACAAACCAGCCCCACGTGCAGCTTCATTCACACAACCAGAATCATTACAGTCTTCAAAAAACCACAGAACCTACGAAACATATTAGTCAAAACCAACATCCAGACGACAAATAACACTAGAGGAAGCCACCCATGTGGAAAAAACTGTGCAATCTGCCCATACATGAATAGCAAACGGGCCGTGAAAATCGCAGCCACAAATAAAGAATACACTATGAACAACTCTTACACCTGCGATTCCGCAAGTGTGATCTACCTTATCACATGTAAAAAGTGCAACATACAATACGTGGGCCAAACCAAAAATACCATACGAGAACGAATGTACGGACATCTGAATGATATAAAAAGTGCCAACAACGTCAAACCAGTCTCCCGCCACTTTACACATAAACCCCACGTCAAAACCGAACTCGACGTCACCGTCATCACAACAACACCCAAAAACAATAACATTCGACTAAGAACAGAAGAAACTTACATCGAAACATTCCGTACCAAACAGCCTGCAGGCCTAAACATCATTCAATAATGGAAGAATTCACCACTACTTTTCGGACAATTGGAAAAAAACTACACCAATGCACGGAATGCAATATTATCATAAGAGGAACCCCGTTCAATGCCAGAAGACACCTAAAAACCCACCAGAAAACAAAGACCGCATACAGCTGCCCTGGATGCCCGAAAAACTATGCAAGAAAGAACTACCTCAAAAACCACGCAGAAAAGGTACACAATATTTATATCACAGACTTTAAACAAATTGAAATCAACGGACCAGAAATCACACCTATCAAAAAATGGACCCCACCCTTTGAAGCCACTCCCAAATTCAGAACCATTCCAGGACCCTCCACATACAGAAAACCAGATATCATCCAGGACCTTATCATAGAAATGATGCGCATACCTAGACCAATCAGCCCCCTACCTGAAGACATATACACGATAAATACAGACCAAACAACCACCAACTCAGACTCCAAGACAGACAACAGCGACATCCAATGGACCACTCCTTTAATACATATACCTGAAACAGACTCGGATACCACCATATGCCTAGACGAGAGAAGCGAAGACCAAGCAAAGGCTGACATTTTTATATACAGCATTTATGGGATTTTCTCATAAGAGACAAACAACAAACTCTCCACAGGTTAGGTGTCTTTATTTCACTCTAAATTTCTTTATTACGTAAACTATACACCCCTTTTGACGATAGGAGCCGGCGAATGACTCTTGCAATTGTATAACCTATGTAATTGCAAAAGCCATCCGCTGTACGCAAACAACTACAGATTACCGAGTTTCCATTACACCATTTTGGATACTCGGCGATCTTTAGCAGTTTTCGTCTCCCATAGTTACTACCCACATTACGTTACGTCACAAACAAAACCACGTGATAAGGCCACCCAAAAACTTGTACCTTAGTAGACAGTATTTTGTAAAATTTTCATGATTACCCTGAAGAAGACACTTGTAAGTGTCGAAACGTCGGTAAATAAAGAAAAAGATAACATCAGATCTGCCTTGGTTGTTCACGTTCTACCACCGATTTTACCTCTAAGTTTCTTCCAGTAGAACGCAGCATCCCCTTTGGGATCCAGCCTCGGCGGAATCAGGAACTAGATATACGCCAGGTGTGGGAGGAATTCCAAAGATTAAACTCTGACCTCCAGTATCCAGCCTTGGATCCACCTATTAAGACATCACAGCCCCCTCGAGTCGAGGATTCAAGTCAAAAACAAGTACCATCATGTCGGATTCAGATAGCGAACAGGAACAACATACCCCTACACCGTTTAGCTCCATGACAACGGTAGAGGCACAGGCTAATGAACAGCCTCCAAAAAAACGGAAAACCACCGAGGAATCGAGTAACCGCCGCATAAATCAAGAAAACGTATCTCGCTTCAAAGTACTCAAGAAACTAAACATTCAACTCGCAAGGACAGAACACCACATCGAATACTTAGAGAAATGTATTAATTCCAAATCTACACCTAGATCTCTCCGCGTCAATCTTACTCCACAGGTTCCAGTCATCAATTCAGCACTCCAAATCAAATGGGAAGAAGCACATATCAATTTTGGAATACAATTAACCACTATCCTTCTAGACTACTGGAAAACTAGGAAAACACACCTCCAACTGGAAATCACGGAGATTCAAGAACACCTAAAAAACTGTACCTCAGCAGACGAAATAGATCTAATTTCAGACATTATTTCAGGCATTGTCATATCAGTCAAAAAGGAACTAGCATCAAAACGAGCTCCCAATAGAACAAAAGAAACAACAACGGGGGGAGGCCCTCCCGGCACCCGACAATAAAACCTGATACCACCGCATACAGAATTCTCAACCATACAGAACTATTATGCCGAAAAGAAGATTTAGACCCAAAGAAACTTATGAAAAACACCTACTATTGAAAAACTACAGCAAATGTATCACCAATCTATCGGCATATGAACCTAACGAAGACGAGAAAATACTACTTAGCCGAGGCCTAACATTCTGTCCAACACCGAAAACCTACAACCAACTGAACCTTCACCGAGATATACTTCTATTTGAAAGAAGAATACGGCTAAAACACCATTTCGACCAAAAAGAAAACAACACAGATATACCACAGGATCCCTTCAAAACCAGCTCCGGATGGACACCACAGACAGGGAAATCAGCAGCCTTAGACACCTTTCTCTCAGTGATTAAAAACCAAGCACTCAAAGGAAAGAAAATCACAAAACAGCAGAACAACATCCCCGAGAAAGAATTTCAAGCCTTAGATCTTCTAAAAAACAACACAAACATCATCATTAAACCAGCCGACAAAGGAGGCAGCATTGTCATCCTTAACACAACAGATTACCTACAAGAGGGCTACAGACAACTCTCAGATACGAACACCTACAGAAAAAACTCTAAAGACACAACCTCAAAAGCTTGCAAAGAGATCAACCTATTCTTGAGCTACCTAAAGAAACACAAACTACTTAAAGAAGAACATATCGACTACCTAATACCGAAAAACTGCAGAACCCCAGTATTCTACCTTCTACCAAAAATACACAAACAAAACAACCCGGGTAGACCCATCGTCTCAGCTTGCGACGGACCCACAGAAAAACTATCCGAATATGTGGACCACTTCATACAGCCATATGCCCAATCATGCTCTTCCTACATAAAAGACACCACCCACTTCCTTCAGAAACTTAGCAAACTAGGACCAATACCAGAAAACTCGCTTCTTGTCACCATTGATGTTTCTGCACTCTACACCAACATCCCACACAGAGAAGGAATTCTAGCCGTTAAACATGCGTTAGAAAAAGCTAAACTCTCAGAACCAAAGCCATGGATTATTCTACGATTTCTACACTTCATCTTAACCAAAACAGCTTTTACCTTCAACGGAGAATTCTATGAACAAATAGCCGGGACGACTATGGGTACCAAATGTGCACCCAGTTATGCCATCATTTTTATGGACAAAATAGAACGTGACTTCTTATCAACTAGAGAATACCAACCTACTGTCTGGTGGAGATTCATCGACGATATCTTTATGATCTGGGCCCACCCCCGAGAGGATCTGGACTCCTTCATCATGGCCCTGAACAGTTACCATCCTACCATAAAATTCACAGTTGACATCAGCAACAAAACAGCAAATTTCCTAGACACAACAGTCTACAAAGACAAGAACGGAAACCTAAAAACCACCCTCTACTCAAAACCAACGGACGCAAACATGTATCTTCACTTCAATTCCTTCCATCCTAGACACCAAAAAATAAGCATACCCTACAGCCAGGCAGTAAGGATACGACGGATCTGCAGCGACATCGAATCTTTCGACAAATGCACACAGAAACTAAGTGAAAATCTTAAATTAAGAGGATACCCCACTAGAACAATCAATGACGCCATTACCAGAGCACGAAGATTAAATAGAGCCACACTACTTACAATCCAAGAAAAACAAAAACAAAAACCCACCATCCCAATGATACTCACCAACAACCCAAGGAATCCAGAAATAAAACGAATCATAGACCGAAACCTACACCTACTACAAACCAGCCCCACGTGCAGCTTCATTCACACAACCAGAATCATTACAGTCTTCAAAAAACCACAGAACCTACGAAACATATTAGTCAAAACCAACATCCAGACGACAAATAACACTAGAGGAAGCCACCCATGTGGAAAAAACTGTGCAATCTGCCCATACATGAATAGCAAACGGGCCGTGAAAATCGCAGCCACAAATAAAGAATACACTATGAACAACTCTTACACCTGCGATTCCGCAAGTGTGATCTACCTTATCACATGTAAAAAGTGCAACATACAATACGTGGGCCAAACCAAAAATACCATACGAGAACGAATGTACGGACATCTGAATGATATAAAAAGTGCCAACAACGTCAAACCAGTCTCCCGCCACTTTACACATAAACCCCACGTCAAAACCGAACTCGACGTCACCGTCATCACAACAACACCCAAAAACAATAACATTCGACTAAGAACAGAAGAAACTTACATCGAAACATTCCGTACCAAACAGCCTGCAGGCCTAAACATCATTCAATAATGGAAGAATTCACCACTACTTTTCGGACAATTGGAAAAAAACTACACCAATGCACGGAATGCAATATTATCATAAGAGTAACCCCGTTCAATGCCAGAAGACACCTAAAAACCCACCAGAAAACAAAGACCGCATACAGCTGCCCTGGATGCCCGAAAAACTATGCAAGAAAGAACTACCTCAAAAACCACGCAGAAAAGGTACACAATATTTATATCACAGACTTTAAACAAATTGAAATCAACGGACCAGAAATCACACCTATCAAAAAATGGACCCCACCCTTTGAAGCCACTCCCAAATTCAGAACCATTCCAGGACCCTCCACATACAGAAAACCAGATATCATCCAGGACCTTATCATAGAAATGATGCGCATACCTAGACCAATCAGCCCCCTACCTGAAGACATATACACGATAAATACAGACCAAACAACCACCAACTCAGACTCCAAGACAGACAACAGCGACATCCAATGGACCACTCCTTTAATACATATACCTGAAACAGACTCGGATACCACCATATGCCTAGACGAGAGAAGCGAAGACCAAGCAAAGGCTGACATTTTTATATACAGCATTTATGGGATTTTCTCATAAGAGACAAACAACAAACTCTCCACAGGTTAGGTGTCTTTATTTCACTCTAAATTTCTTTATTACGTAAACTATACACCCCTTTTGACGATAGGAGCCGGCGAATGACTCTTGCAATTGTATAACCTATGTAATTGCAAAAGCCATCCGCTGTACGCAAACAACTACAGATTACCGAGTTTCCATTACACCATTTTGGATACTCGGCGATCTTTAGCAGTTTTCGTCTCCCATAGTTACTACCCACATTACGTTACGTCACAAACAAAACCACGTGATAAGGCCACCCAAAAACTTGTACCTTAGTAGACAGTATTTTGTAAAATTTTCATGATTACCCTGAAGAAGACACTTGTAAGTGTCGAAACGTCGGTAAATAAAGAAAAAGATAACATCAGATCTGCCTTGGTTGTTCACGTTCTACCACCGATTTTACCTCTAAGATATTCATGAGGTAAGGAAAACCCTTTCCTTCATATAAATGCCTTTTCATGCATTTGCAAACAGAGTAGACCCAGATCAGAATCTGCTCTGTTTGCTCTTGGTATAATATAGATCTGATTCTGCAGTTTCCGACTGATCCAAAATGTCCTGCGTTCATATGCCATTTTAAAAATTAATCTAATTAATATTAATGTCATAATGTCTTACATGAATATTGAACAGATAAAGTAATGCAGGATGGATATTAACCCTTCACTTGCTATTCATGTCATTATACCTACCTGTAAATAGTGAAGACCCAGATGAGACAGCTCCTGCAGGAGCTGTCTCATCAGGGTCTGCACTATTTACAAGTTGATTGTGCAATCAGTGCACTCCACAGCAGTGATTGCACAGCGAAATACTTGTACACAGTGAAGTTATATGTAATTATACAACAGGGCATGGGTAAAGAAGGAGAAATGTATTTTAAAATTCAGCAAGAGAAGGGTTAAACATGGTCATTTTATAAAGAATCATGAGTAAGTTTTCAAAGTAGCTGTTGTAAGAAATAGTGACATCATCATCATGAATATTAATTTAAAAAAAATTAATTATAATGACATGGACACAGGAATTTTTGGCCATTGCAGAAACTGTCGAATCGTACCTATATTGTATCATAAGCAAACAGAGCCATCTGATCAGGATCTACTCTGTTTGCAAACAGGTGTATACATGTATATGGAGTAAATGGTTAATGCAGGGTGAAATTTATACAGAAAGCTCCTATGGGAGCATTTTGCAATTCTTTCATTCTGCATTAAGCAACTACATGCACATGTTTTATCCCTTTATCTCATTTAAACTTTTTTATGCTTTGCAAACAGTTTAGACCCAGATCAGACCACAGGGGGTCATTTCATGTAGACCCACGAAATGGCCCCCTGTGGATCAGACACTTCCTGCACAAGCTTGAAATAATATAGAGATGATTCTACAGTTTCTTCCATAGCGAAAAACATAAAGTTACACACAGAATAGTCAAACTTTGCATGTGTGTTCCTCCTGATGAGATATGTTGATTTTGAAGGTTTGGAGGACAAGGTCACAGAAATCAGACCTTGGGAAAATAATAGCTTGTGAATTGGTTAACCCTTTCCTCCATAAATATGCCTTTCTACACCTCTGTAAAAGTCACTTAATGAAACCATTGTGAAAAATAGAGCATTTGCTCCTCTAGGAGCAAATGCTCTATTTATCACAATGGTTTCAAACAACACAATTCTAAAATTTACTTTTCTCTAGTTAATGCTCCTTTTCGGTAGATTTATTCAAAGAGGTTGGATCTAAAAATAGCCTATAAGGGAATTGGTATATACAGATGAAATATACAAGTTCATTTATTTCCTGCATTTAACTGTTTTGCTGCCAACTTTATTTCCTGCATTTTCTCTTTTGCTGCCAACTTTATTTCCTGCATTTAACTCTTTTACTGCCAACTTTTGTCGTCTGCAAAATTTGTTGTCTGCTATAATTCTCATTCTTTATTTATTTTTGTTTCAAACAACAGTCACAGTAACAAAGAGTTTGGATCCTGATGAGATACTGAGTTACTGGTGTCTAATCTGGATAAAAAGATTTAGCATACCCGGTAGATAATCTTCGATATCAAACACATGAAAGTTATGTCTTCTCCAGCATTTTTCAGTCGGTTTTCTTGCGATTTACTTCTTTTCAGCATATAAACAAATTATCTATGTAATTTTTAGACCCTTTTAACCGTTTCCTCCATAAATACGCCTTTTTACGCCTCTGTTAAAGTCACTTAATGAAACCATTTTGATAAATAGAGCATTTGCTCCTATAGGATGACTTGCAATGCTAATAAGAGATAAACACATCCCACACTTTATGTAATAAAAGTCTAGCTTAAGACTTGAAATGCTAATATTATCACTAATCTTCAAAATACACATTATTTTATTATCTACGGTAACCTTGTTGAAATGTGTGTAATTTCAAGGGCTGCATGTAAGACTTATTAAGTGCATAAAAATCATATGCACTACAGTCTTGTATGCAACTCTTGATTATCACAATGGTTTCAAACTACAAAATTCTAAAATTTTCATTTTCTCTAGTTAATGCTCCTTTTCGGTAGATTTATTCAAAGAGATTGGTTCTAAAAATAGCCTATGAGGGAATGGGTTAAAAGCATTGCAAATAGACACACTGTAAGTTTTTTACCTGATCTAAATGCCTGTTCATACCTTTGCAGACAGAGTAGACCCAGATTTATAGATCTGATTTATATTGGTATCTACATTTTCTACCATGGTAAATAATCCATTATCCTGTGTTCATGTACCGTTATAAAATTCAGTTAATCCTTTCCTTCATTTAAATGCCTTTTCACATATTTGCAAACAGAGAATACCTAGAACAGACAGCTCCTATAGGAGCTACTGACATGATATATATTCTACAGGTTTTGTCAAAGCAAAACATTTCCTTGAAAAGTTGTATGATATTTGATATTTGTTTGTTATTTTATATTCTGTATATTTGTTTATAGTTTTATTTCATAGACTGTGTATGTGTTGTTATTCTATAGACTGTGTATTTGTTTTAATATGTTATATTTACAGACCTGTGTATTTGTTTATGTTCTTGTTTTATAGGCTATCTCCAGAAATACTGTCCCCTTGTAGAGCGACTTGGGTTTGATGAGAACTTTTTGGATATAACAGAGCTGGTGAATGACCGCTTGGCCAAAACTGATCCAAAGGATAAGTTGGATGTCAAAGGACATCTGTATGAGCCAGAATCAGTTCAAGGTTAATATTCTCTTGGCAATGTGAAATGATCTCATCTGTATAAGATACATGGTTACAGGAATTTGAGAAAAACATTAACATGTGAGACTGGTTTGCTGTTTTAAGCCTTTACTCCATAGAGACACTTTTAACACATTTGCAAACAGGTAAGCCCCAGATCAGACTGTTAAAAGTGACTTTTATGCCCCCTGGGTGCATATTGTTTTTGCTCTGTCAGTCTGTTGGTTAGTTGATGTGTTGATTTGTCCCCAGCTTTAATGTTGGCGATAATTTTGTAGCCATTGCACATACATACTTCAAACTTGGCATGCATGTGCAACTTCTGGAGGTAAACATTATTAGGGGTGACTTATTAAGGTCAAGGTCATACATCAAGGTCAAAGGTCATGTCAGGGGCATAGTGATTCACGAACACATCTTGTTGAAATGAAATTTAACTCTGCTGTGTTGCTTGCTGAATTCTATAGATCTGGTTCTGTAGTTTCTACAGTAGCCAAAATATCTTGCATTCATAATGCCAGTATGAAAAGGAGTCTCATTAATATTCATGATGTCATTATTTATTACATGAATATTCATCAGGTAATAATGGGTTAACCATTTTGTAACTGTTGAACTCCTCAGAGTCCTGTGACTGTGGATGCCATAGACGCCTTCTACTTGGTTCCCATGTGGCTGCAGACATTCGAGAGGGACTGTACAGTGAGCTAGGAATCACCTGCTGTGGCGGTGTTGCCCACAACAAGCTGCTGTCCAAACTTGTGGCTGGAGCTCACAAACCCAATCAACAGACGACACTCTACCCAGAGCAGACTGCAAGTCTGATGGGAAAATTAACAAGTGCCAGAAACATACCAGGTAATTGTAGTTGCAGTCATACTTGTTTTGACCCATTACTTCATAGGCTATTTATAGATCCTACCTCTTTTAATACATCTACCAAAAAGGAGCATTAACTAGAGGAAAGGAATGTGTTAAAACCATTGTGATAAATAGAGCATTTGCTCCAATGGAGCAAAATGCTCTTTTTATCACAATGGTTTCAGAAAGTGACTTTTACAGAGGTGTCAAAAGGTGTCCATATGAGGGAAAAGGTTAACCCTTTCCTCCATATTTACACTTTTCTACGCCTTTGCAAATAAAGTAGACCCAGATCAGACGGCTGCTGTAGGACTAGTCTGATCAGGGTCTGCTCTGTTTGCTTATGATGTAATATCCATATGATACTGCCATGGTAAAACATTCCTGTGTCCATGTGCTATGGTAACAAGCAATCTAATTAATATTTATGATGTCATTATTTCTTTCATGAATATTCATAGAGCTAAGGGTTAAATATTCATGGCAGACTCCTACTATTATGAAGATTATTATTTAATATTTAATATTGTTATATAAAATTTAACCCTTCGCTTGCTGAAATTTAAAATACATGTCTCCTTGTCTCCTTCTTTACCCATGCCCTGTTGTATAATTACATATATATTCACTGTCTACAAGTATTGCGCTTTGCAATCACTGCTGTGGAGTGCACTGGTTGCACAATCAACTTGTAAATAGTGCAGACCCTGATGAGACAGCTCCTGCAGGAGCTGTCTCATCTGGGTCTGCACTATTTACAGGTAGGTATATTGACGTGAATAGCAAGCGAAGGGTTAATATTTGATATTGTTGTATAAAACAAGACTTAGTGAATACATAGCTATGCCAAGTAGTATAGCAGAGTAACAGATAACAGTGCGTACACAAATACTGAAATAGTCATTTCTCCACCAAACCCTCTCCGAGACGATTCTAAAGAGTGGTCACAACATAGGGTTTGGTGGAGAAATAAAGAAATCATTATTGAAAATGTTTTAATTTACGCATCTTATCTGGAGCTCTGGTATAGAATCAAACCTTAAATATTCTATAAGCAAACAGAGCAGATCCTGGTCAGACAGTACCTATAGGAGCCATCTGATCTAGGTCTCCTTTGTCTGCAAAGATATCAGAAGACTTGTCTATGTAATGATGGGTTAACCCTTTCCTCCATACATACGCCTTTCTACGCCTCTGTAAAAATCACCTGTTGAAACCATAGTGATAAATATTTATCACAATGGTTTCAAACTACAAAATTCTGAAAAAAAATTCCTTTTCTCAAGTTAATGCTCCTTTTCGGTAGATTCATTCCTAAAAGAGGTTAGGTCTAAAAATAGCCTATGGAGGAAAGGGTTAAGGAAGAAATTGAATGATAGTTCACTCTGAAACTTACAGCAGATGACATTGGATGAGGAAAGGGTTAATAAAATGGTCTCTTAACCCTTTACTTCATGAATATTTAGTTAGAAACATTAACTAAATTCATTTTTGTATTCTTGACGTAAGCAAAGGAATACAAAGTTATAGGTGTATTTTCGCGTCGACCACATACTACTCTCGTCAACCTGACAACCACCATTCCGCATGACAGTCTAGTACAAGTTATTGACGTGCATGCTATATATTCAAAAGGCGTTTATATTACATCCAGAAACAATCAAGGTATACTATTTCTGACATGAAAAGACTTCATAGCATTAGCTTTGGTTTAGTATGTGTAAGAAAGTCCACAAAATATAGCCATGTGTAAGGAGTGCGCATGAATATACAAATATAAGGCTTAAGGCGGAATCACCTGACCATAATATGAATGAAATTATCCTGCCAGAGGATACTCAATGAATAAGGAAGTGCGCGTCGGATGACCTTATGCAAGCAATTAGGTAATCACACCTATAACTTTGAAAGCAACTCCGAGTGGTCAGTTTGATAAGCATAGTGGGAATCAGCCGAAATGTCAGCTGCAACTGAATCACTCACTAGAAAGAGTGTTAGATCTAATCCTTTCCCTTCTAGACCCGCTGTTTTATGCCAAATATCAGAAATTTGATTTTCAAAACATTGTTCCCATGCAAAAAATACTGCAGCGTCTGCAACACTTTGATTATAATGCATATGAACACAGGAAGTTTTGGCCAAGACAGAAATTGTAGGAGCGTACCTACAGTCCATCCTGCTTCAACGGTCACTGGTATCAGCGGCCACACTGCTGTAAGTGGCCACTCCAGGACACTCCCATTGAAAACACTATATATTACACCTGATATAAACGGTCACCTGCCTAACGTGACCAGCGGTCAGTCTATTTTATCCCAAATGGCATATACTCACTGACGTAAGGTGTTCTACAAATTGTAAAGTGTGAAAATAATTTTCATGGCTAACGATTGGCAACAGCAGACATTTTGTCACCTTTGAATACATCACTACTGGTCATGACCTATTTTGGTATCTCATTCAAGTATCACAGTTTCTTTTGTTTGATTACAAAGTGTATCGGTTATTCATGTCATATTAACCCTTTCCCTGTTCTAGGTTTATTCCAAATTTCACTACCTACTGAATATTCATGGACAAAACAGTTATGAAATATGGATGGTGGGACATTTTAGCCATTTTAGAAACTAAAAAAACAGATCTAACAAATTCCATTAGCAAATAGATCATACCCTTATCACTGTTATCAGACGGCTCCTATAGGAGCTGTCTGATCGGGCCTACTCCATTTGCAAATGCATGAAAAAGTATTTATATGAAGGAAAGGGTTAATTAGGGATTACCCCCTCGAAATCATGTGATTCCAGCGAACATGTTGTGTACAGATATTGACATGTTGAGTACAGGTATTGACATGGTGTTCTGTACAGGTATTGACATTGTGTTCTGTACAGGTATTGACATTGTGTTCTGTACAGGTATTGACATGTTGTGTACAGGTATTGACATGGTGTTCTGTACAGGTATTGACATGTTGTGTACAGGTATTGACATGGTGTTCTGTACAGGTATTGACATGTTCTCTACAGTTATTGACATGTTGTACTGTACAAGTATCAACATGTTCTGTGCATTAATTGACATGTTGTTCTGTACAGGTATTGACATGTTGTTCTGTCCAGGTATTGACATGTTGAGTACAGGTATTGACATGTTGTTCTGCACAGGTATTGACATGTTGTTCTGTACAGGTATGGACATGTTGTTCTGTACAGGTATTGACATGTTGTTCTGTACAGGTATTGACGTGTTGTTCTGTACAGGTATTGACATGTTGTTCTGTACAGGTATTGACATGTTGTTCTGTACAGGTATTGTACAGGTATTGACATGTTGTTCAGTACAGGTATTGACATGTTGTTCTGTACAGGTATTGATGTGTTGTTCTGTACAGGTATTGACATGTTGTTCTGTACAGGTATTGATGTGTTGTTCTGTACAGGTATTGACATGTTGTTCTGTACAGGTATTGACATGTTGTGCAGTGCAGGTATTGTGTACATGTTGTGTACAGGTATTGACATGGTGTTCTGTACAGGTATTGACATGTTCTCTACAGTTATTGACATGTTGTACTGTACAAGTATCAACATGTTCTGTGCATTAATTGACATGTTGTTCTGTACAGGTATTGACATGTTGTTCTGTCCAGGTATTGACATGTTGAGTACAGGTATTGACATGTTGTTCTGCACAGGTATTGACATGTTGTTCTGTACAGATATGGACATGTTGTTCTGTACAGGTATTGACATGTTGTTCTGTACAGGTATTGACGTGTTGTTCTGTACAGGTATTGACGTGTTGTTCTGTACAGGTATTGACATGTTGTTCTGTACAGGTATTGTACAGGTATTGACATGTTGTTCAGTACAGGTATTGACATGTTGTTCTGTACAGGTATTGATGTGTTGTTCTGTACAGGTATTGACATGTTGTTCTGTACAGGTATTGATGTGTTGTTCTGTACAGGTATTGACATGTTGTTCTGTACAGGTATTGACATGTTATGCAGTGCAGGTATTGACCAGGTATTGACATGTTGTGCAGTGCAGGTATTGACATGTTGTTCTGTACAGGTATTGACGTGTTGTTCTGTACAGGTATTGACATGGTGTTCTGTACAGGTTTGACATGGTCTTCTTTACAGTTATTGACATGTTCTGCACAGGTATTGACATGGTGTTCTGTACAGGTATTGACATGGTGTTCGGTACAGGTATTGACATGTTGAGTACAGGTATTGACATGTTTTGTACAGGTATTGACATGTTGAGTACAGGTATTGACATGTTGTTCTGTACAGGTATTGACATGGTGTTGCAGGTATTGACATGGTGTTCTGTACAGGTATTGTTCAGGTATTGACATGGTGTTCTATACAGGTATTGGTCACTCTACTGCCAAGAGACTGAGAGAGATGGAGATAATCAGTGTTCATGATCTACAGATGGCTGACGGTGTAGCTCTGGAGGAGGAGTTTGGGGCAGCAATGGCAGATACCATGAAGACACTATGTGTAGGAGTAGATGAGTCCCCAGTGGTAGCATTTGGACTACCTCAGGTATGTATGACTGGAATGATAAGTGGGTAATGTATCTTTCCATTGTAAAATTTTGAAAGCATTGCAGACCATAATATGCTTCCATAGTTGAAATTAATGATTGATCAAAGTGCAATGTTTGCAAAGGCAATTAACTCTTTCAAGACCAAAATCACTGGAAAGGGACACACATGCTTACTGCAATGTGTGAATCTGTGCTCATATTTGCCACTAATTTGGGTCCAGATGAGGTGCTGAGTGACTCTGCATCTAATTACGATCCAAACAGTTTCCCACACAATTTCCATTTTAACCATTTCCTCCATAAATACGCCTTTCTACGCCTCTGTAAAAGTCACTTAATGAAACCATTGTGATAAATAGAGCATTTGCTCCTATAGGAGCAAATGCTCTATTTATCACAATGGTTTCAAACTACAAAACTCTTAAAAAATTTACTTTTCTCTAGTAAATGCTCCTTTTGGGTAGATTCATTCAAAGAGGTTGGGTCTAAAAATAGCCTATGGAGGAAAGGGTTAAGGAAGAAATTGAATGATAGTTCACTCTGAAACTTACAGCAGATGACATTATTTGCAGACAAAAATTATTTGGTGCCAAAAGAGTTAAATACATTTTAATGTTTGCAGCATCATGTGACCCCTTATCAGATACTGCATGTATTAACCCTTTACTCCATGTAAGATGAATACATAATAATATGTTAATTAGATGTGTTGTTATAATAGCACATGGACTCAGTAATGTTTGGCCATGGCAGAAACTGTAGAATCATATCTATATTATATTCCTCGTAACTTACAAGAGCTGTTTGATCTGGGTCTACTCTGTTTGCTAACTCGTAGAAAGGTGTATTTATGGATTAAAGGGTTAATCAACACAGTTTGTAGATGCTAGAGTGATTTTTAGCCGGATTTTTTTAGAAATATCTCTGCGTATAGTTTGGCGAAAACTGGGCGGGCAGCTGGAACACTAACTTCTGAATTACTTAAGCTAGACAATTCATATTTGGTATGCAGATAGCTTGGATGAAGGCCTTTCACTTGATACAAGGATACATGAAATCAGTTAATGGTCAAGGTCACTATTTCGAAAACTTTGCCGTTTTTAACAAATTAACATTGCTATCACTTCTGAACTACAAATGCTTGGCAATTCATCTTTGGTATACAGATGGCTTTGGTAAAGGCCTTTCAGTTGATTTAAAGATTTTTGAAATTAGGTCAAGGTCACTATTTTGACAAGTTGGCCATCATTGAAAAAATTCAACATTTTATCTTAACTTCTGAACCACATATGCTAGACAATTCATATATGGTATGGAGATAGCTTTAGTGAAGGCCTTTCAGTTGATACAATGATACATGAAATTTGGTCAAGGTCAAGGTCACTATTTTGAAAACTTGGCTGTTTTTAACAAACTTTAACATTTTGCTATAACTTCTGATCCACGAGCGCTAGGCAATTCACCTTTGGTATTCAGATAGCTTTGGTAAGGATCTTACAGATGACATAAAGATACCTGAAATCAGGTCAAGGTGAAGGTCACTATTTTGAAAACTTGGCTGTCATTAAAATTTTGTTATAACTTCTGAACTACATATGCTAGACAATTTATATTTGGTATGCAGATAGCTTGGGTGAAGGTCTTTCAGTTGGGTTTCTGCATTTTTTGCTTGTTTAACATGATCCTACCCCATGTAGTATTTCTTTCCCTGTTGAATATTCATGTAAGAAATAATAACATTAATATTAATTAGAATATATTTTATAATGGCATATGAACAGAGGATATTTTTACCCAAGACTGATCGGGATCTGCTATGATCGTTAATGGTATTTGACGGACATGTTGTGACAGTTCCTTATTTGCCCATAACAATTTCCTGTTCATATTTCATTATAAATTTCTGTCAATGATTATTCATAAGGTCATAGAATCTTGGGTTAACCTTTTCCCTCACATAAACACATTTTCACACATATGCAAACAGAGTATACTCCTATAGGAGCTGTCTGATCAGGGTCTGCTCTGTTTGCTAATGGGATTTGATAGATCTGTTTCTTTACTTTCTAAAATGGTTACAATGTTTCACCTTTCATTATTACTATTTTGTCCATGAATATTCAGTAGATATTGAACTTTGGAAAAAATATAGAACAGGTAAAGGGCTAATAACCAACAGGTTGGTGCTTTTTAACCAGGTTTTTCCAAGGAAAATCCTGTTATTGAAATGGTGATGTACGGCGGTTGGGTGGTCGGACGGGCGGCTGCCAATCTTGTAAGCGCAACTCCTCTGAAACTGTTGAACAGATTTTTATAAAACCTTGCATTTAGCAAGGACACAATATGTAGATATGCATATTGTCAGGGATTTTTCCTTCTGCAATTTTTCTGGGAGCTATGCCCCTTTGAACTTAGAAATCACTAGGTCGTTTGACCCTATCCTTGTAAGCGCAACTTCTCAGAAACTGCGCAACAGATTTTCATAAAACTGTGCATGTAGCAAGGACACAATATGTAGATGTGCATATTGTTGGGGATTTTTCCTTCTCCAATTTTTCTGGGAGTTATGCCCCTTTGAACTTAGAAATCACTAGGTATTTTTACCCTATCCTTGTAAGCGCAACTCCTCTCAAACTGTTCAACAGAATTACATAAAACCTTGTATGTAGCAAGGACACAATACGTAGATGTGCATATTGTCTGGGATTTTTCCGTCTGCATTTTTTCTTGGAGTTATGCCCCTTTGAACTTAGAAATCACTAGGTCGTTTGACCCTATCCTTGTAAGCGCAACTTCTCTGAAACTGCTCAACAGATTTTCATAAAACCTTGCATGTAGCAAGGACACAATATGTAGATGTGCATATTGTCAGGGATTTTTCCTTCTGCATTTTTTCTGGGAGTTATGCCCCTTTGAACTTAAACACTAGTTAATAGTTAAGGAAAACCCGGTTTGATGTCGTGTCGACATTTCTTGTTTGAGTGATTTCTTTAGAGAACTGCTGGTTATTGGATTTGAATGTTTGATTCCAGACCATAAGTGATGAAGACTCATTTAGAAAGTGTTCCAAGTTTGAGGAAGTGAAAATGAAAATAAGGCAACTGTTGACAAGTCTGCTGGACAGGTAAATTTCCATTGTTTCATTGGTATTATTGTGTGTTGTACTGTTGCTGAGTATGATTTGCACCAGAGTATGTTACTGGTATTTGGGGAAGAAATCTCGAGGAAAAAGTTAGTTCCCATGTATTAGACACAACTGATTTTTATACCCCCGCCTTTAGGCGACGGGGGCATTAAGTTTTACCCTTGTCCGTATGTCTGTACATACGTCCATCCTGTAAAATGTTCGTCACAGATTTCTTGCCCTGTGTATGCTGGAATGGTTTGATATTTGGTCTGAAACATCATCATAGTGCATTGTACTGTGTGTCCCCTTTTCATGTCTGTTGTTCATCTACTTCCTGTTTGCCGACACTTTGATTAAATTTTGGTGATTGTTTAATCACAAATGTTTTCGTCAAAGATTTCTTCGCTTGTGTTAGCTGCAATGATTTGATATTTGGTCTGAGGCATAATCATAGTGAGTTGTACCGTGTCTCCCCTTTTCATGTCTGTCGTTCATCTACTTCCTGTTTGCCGGCGGGGCATCCGTGTCCCATGGACACATTTTCTTTTATTTATTAACCCTTTACTCCATGAATATTCATGTGAGAAAAAATGATATCATGAATATTAATTAAATTACTTTTTATAATAGCACATGGACACATGAAGTTTTGGTCATGACAGAAACCATAGAATCATATCTATATTATAGCATAAGTAAACAGAGCAGACCTTGACCTACAGGAGCTGACTGTTCTGGGTCTACTCTGTTTGTAAAGGCATAGAAAGGCATATTTATGATGTAAAGTGTTAAAAAAAGACCAACAACCTGACACATAATTGCTCATGTTGAAACAGTAAATCATGCGAATGTATCGCTATTTTCCTCATTTTGAAAAAAACTCATGTCAATTAGAGCCATCTCTGTAATTTATATTGTAAAAAAAAATACAACATCTTTTCAAAGAAAATAAATCTTGCTGAAAGAATATAATATTTACTGGTATTCCTAAACAGTGCAAAATGGCAGATTAAAGGCAGATCACTTTGCGACTACACAAATGTTAATCCTTAAAAATTGCTTGCAAGGATCAGGTTTTTCTTTTGTTATTCCTTGTCTGTTCAGGATTGAGCATAAACTTATAATGTATTTTGTTGAAATAATTTGAATAATAAAAATATATATTATACAGTGATACACCCTGAAACACTCAGCAAGTTTTTAAATAGGGGGCCAAATCAAAGGGAAAAAGTGCACGATGAGACTTTTTAACTCATTACCACATAGGCTATTTTTAGATACAACCTCTTTGAATAAATCTACTGAAAAGGAGCATTAACTAGAGAAATGGAACATTTTACAATTTTGTAGTTTGAAACCATTGTGATAAATAGAGCATTTGCTCCTATAGGAGCAAATGCTCTATTTATGACAATGGTTTCACAAAGTGACTTTTACAGAGCCGTCAAAAGTCGTCAATATCAGGGAATGGGTTAACATGCATTTTGATCAATCATGTAGTATACAAATTAACCAATATAAACTTCAGATTTAGGTAAATATTGTCTAATTTCTCATTAGGTTTACATTGCTAATTTCTCTACACAGCCAACTGCCCCTTTATTTACATTATGTAATTTTTATATTACTTTGATTACAATATTACTACAATATACTGTAATGTATTATGTATCAAGGGGCAATTATCCGAATGGCTATTAATTGTCCTAAGGAGCAATTAATAGACCAACTAAAGACACAGGTCTATCAAATTTCATTAGCAAACAGAGTAGACCCTGATCAGATGGCTCCTCTAGGAGCCATCTGATCTGGGTCTACTCTGTTTGCAGATGCGTGAAAACACGTGTATATGAGGGAAAGGGTTAAACCAATGTTAACCAATTCCCTTAGTGACACCTTTTGAAGCCTCTGTAGAAGTCACTTTTTAAAACCATTATCACAATGGTATAAAAACTACACTATTCTGAATATTTCCTTTTCTCTAGTAAATACTCCTTTTCAAATGATTTATTTAAAGAGTTTGGGTCTAAATATAGCCTTTAAAGGAATAAGTTAATTACACAAATTCAGTATTATTTACGAAAATTCTGTAATAATACAGAAAATTGAGTCACAGATGATTAGCTATAATACCGGTATTACTTAAAGATCAAAAATACAATCAGTCCATATTTGTCTTAATTGCATGTTTGCATTATTTGAAGTTTTTTAAATTTACATTTTTGAATTTTTTGAAATTGCATGTTTACGTCATTTGAAGTTTTTAAATTGCATGTTTCCATCATTTGGAGTTTCTTAAATTTGCATGTTTCCATCATTTGATGTGAAGAATGGCCACTTAGAGATCAAAGGAAATACCATTGTTTTCCTGCATCAGAGTAAATTTGAACAGCATGTGATAATAACTGAAACATTAATAGCCCTCTACTGCATAAATACGCCTTTCTACACTTTTGTAAACAGAACAGACCCAGATCAGATGGCTCCTATGGGACAGCATGTGATAATAACTGAAACATTAATAGCCCTCTACTGCATAAATACGCCTTTCTACACTTTTGTAAACAGAACAGACCCAGATCAGATGGCTCCCATAGGAGCCATCTGATCAGGGTCTATACTCTGTTTTCTTATGGTATAATAATAGATCTCAATCTACAGTTTCTGTCCAAGCCAAAATGCCCTGCAGTCATATGCCATTATGATAATAGTCTAATTAATATTCATGATGTCATAATTCTTGCACAAGTATTCATGGAGTAAAGGGTTAAGAATAACATTTGATGGTTAACTAATTTCAATAATTAGGTTCACTGCATTGATGTTTTGTTTGTAGATGCAAAAAAATAGTTTAGCAGAATGAGAGTGTCACGGAGGGGCGATTAATCTTGTGGTGTTTGAGTTGTTTCCCTTGATTGATTGTGCCCTTTAACCTGTTCCTACATATAAATGCTTTTTCATACCTTTGCAAATAGGGTACACCTGTAGGAGATGCCTGATCAGGATCTGCTGTTTGCTTATGAAATTATTATAGATCTGACTCTACAATTTCTGCTAATACCAAAAATGTCTGCTGTGTACATAATTATGCCATTATAAAAATTCGGCTAATAAATAATCATGATGTCATTATGTCTTACATGATATTCTATGCACCTTTTATCATCAGCTGTAGGCAAATGAAGCATATTAGTGTTGAAATAAGGTAACTTAATCCATTCGCTCTTAAGTCATTTTAGATCCAACCTCTTTGAATAAATCTACCAAATAGGAAATTTAACTAGAGAAAAGGAAAATTTTAGAATTGTGTAATTTTGAAACCATTGTGATAAATAGAGCCTTTGCTCCTTAGGAGCAAATGCTTTATTTGTCTCAATGGTGCGAAAAAGTGACTATTACAGAGGTGTCAAAAGGCGTCAATATGAGGGAATGGGTACCCTATTTACAAAGGTATGAAAAAGCATTTATGTGAATCAACAATTCCCTTATTCATGAAAAGATTCAGCTAATTGCTATTCATACATTCATTATTTCTCACATGAGTATTCATGTGGGTACATATAAATGACCTACAATTATATGTAGACTTCTTTTGTATAGCCACTTTATATAGACTTTTCCTATTTACTTCATATAGATGCAAATTTATGCACATGCATTTACCTTTGTTGTTTGAATCAGGGTTAACATTGCTCTAACAGTATTTCAGTCATATCACGACGTCCAGCTTATACAGGTGGAGGAATACCCAATTTGGAACAAATTGCATTGTTTCGTGCACAGAAGAACACGGGATAGAACCACCAACCTACCACATGTCAGCTAATTATTTCCTCACATGAAAATAATTAGGAATAACTGAATAACCTTTACTCCATGAATATTCAAGAAAAAGTGACAACCTAAATCAGGTGTATTTGGCCAAAGCAGTAACTAGAATCAGACCTATAGGAGTCTACGGTGTGTGCAAAGTTGTGAAAAGGTGTATCTATGAAGTAAAGGGTGAAATAAGGTACATGTAACCATTTACCCATTACCTCATAGGCTATTTTTAGATACAACCTCTTTGAATAAATCTACCGAAAAGGAGCACTAACTAGAGAACAGGAAACTTTTAGAATTTTGTAGTTTGAAACCATTGTGATACATAGAGCATTTGCTCCTATAGGAGCAAATGCTCTTTTTATCACAATGGTTTCACAAAGTGACTTTTACAGAGTTGTCAAAAAGTCTTCAATATGAGGGAACGGGTTAATCCTTTTGTCTCTAATCTGCAGATTACTAAAGGATGGGAGGACCCCACATACATTGAGACTGACCGTCAGAAAGTTGAACAAAGGGTACACCAGAGAGAGCAGACAATGCAATATACAGCCCAGTATATTCAGCAGATTTTCATCAGGTAAGGGGTGATGATGTATAAACCTTAACTCTATAGAATCACTGTTTAACCCTTTACTCAATAGATATGCCTTTCTCCGCCTATGCAAACAGAGTAGACCCACATCAGATGGTCCCTATAGGAGCCATCTGATCAGGGTCTGCTCTGTTTGCTTATGATATACAGTAAAACCTCTCTTTAACGGCCACTAGATTACATCAAGTATTTTGTGTAAAAGGCAGGTGGCTGCTTAAAGCAAGGTGAATGTAAAACAGAACGGTCCTATAGGAGCGTTCTGTTTTACTTTCACCTTGCTTCAAGCAGCCACCTGCCTTAAATACCAACTAATCAACACAATTTAGTGGCCATTATAGAGAGGTTTTACTGTAATATAGATATAATTCTGCAGTTTCTATAAAGGTCATGTCCATGTGCTATTATAACAACTATTCTAATTAATATTCATGATGCCATTATTTCTTACATGAATATTCATGGAGGATAGGGTTAAGGCCTTTGCAAACAGAAGGTCCCTGTAGGAGCTGTCTCCCTATCAGAAGGTCCCTGTAGGAGCTATCTCTCTATCAGAAGGTCCCTGTAGGAGACGTCTCCCCATCAGAAGGTCCCTGTAGGAGACGTCTCCCTATCAGAAGGTCCCTGTAGGAGCTGTCTCCCTATCAGAAGGTCCCTGTAGGAGACATCTCCCCATCAGAAGGTCCCTGTAGGAGACGTCTCCCTATCAGAAGGTCCCTGTAGGAGACGTCTCCCCATCAGAAGGTCCCTGTAGGAGACGTCTCCCTATCAGAAGGTCCCTGTAGGAGCTGTCTCCCTATCAGAAGGTCCCTGTAGGAGCTGTCTCCCTATCAGAAGGTCCCTGTAGGAGCCGTCTCCCTATCAGAAGGTCCCTGTAGGAGACGTCTCCCTATCAGAAGGTCCCTGTAGGAGACGTCTCCCTATCAGAAGGTCTCTGTAGGAGACGTCTCCCCATCAGAAGGTCCCTGTAGGAGACGTCTCCCTATCAGAAGGTCCCTGTAGAAGCTGTCTCCCTATCAGAAGGTCCCTGTAGGAGCAGTCTCCCTATCAGAAGGTCCCTGTAGGAGACGTCTCCCTATCAGATGGTCCCTGTAGGAGCTGTCTCCCTATCAGAAGGTCCCTGTAGGAGCCGTCTCCCTATCAGAAGGTCCCTGTAGGAGCTGTCTCCCTATCAGAAGGTCCCTGTAGGAGCCGTCTCCCTATCAGAAGGTCCCTGTAGGAGACGTCTCCCTATCAGAAGGTCCCTGTAGGAGACGTCTCCCTATCAGAAGGTCCCTGTAGGAGACGTCTCCCCATCAGAAGGTCCCTGTAGGAGCTGTCTCCCTATCAGAAGGTCCCTGTAGGAGCTGTCTCCCTATCAGAAGGTCCTGTAGGAGCTGTCTCCTGTAGGAGAGGTCTCCCTATCAAAAGATCCCTGTAGGAGCCGTCTCCCTATCAGAAGGTCCCTGTAGGAGACGTCTCCCTATCAGAAGGTCCTGTAGGAGCTGTCTCCTGTAGGAGAGGTCTCCCTATCAGAAGGTCCCTGTAGGAGACGTCCTCCTATCAGAAGGTCCTGTAGGAGCTGTCTCCCTATCAGAAGGTCTCTGTAGGAGACGTCTCCCCATCAGAAGGTCCCTGTAGGAGCTGTCTCCCTATCAGAAGGTCTCTGTAGGAGCTGTCTCCCTATCAGAAGGTCTGTAGGAGACGTCTCCACATCAGAAGGTCCCTGTAGGAGACGTCTCCCCATCAGAAGGTCTCTGTAGGAGCTGTCTCCCTATCAGAAGGTCTCTGTAGGAGACGTCTCCCCATCAGAAGGTCCCTGTAGGAGCTGTCTCCCTATCAGAAGGTCTCTGTAGGAGAGGTCTCCCTATCAGAAGGTCTCTGTAGGAGACGTCTCCCCATCAGAAGGTCCCTGTAGGAGACGTCTCCCCATCAGAAGGTTTCTGTAGGAGACGTCTCCCTATCAGAAGGTTCCTGTAGGAGCCGTCTCTCCATCAGAAGGTCCCTATAGGAGCCATCTCTCTATCAGAAGGTCCCTGTAGGAGACGTCTCCCTATCAGAAGGTTTCTGTAGGAGACGTCTCCCTATCAGAAGGTTCCTGTAGGAGACGTCTCCCTATCAGAAGGTCCCTGTAGGAGCCGTCTCCGTATCAGAAGGTCATGTAGGAGCTGTCTCCCTACCAGAAGGTCCCTGTAGGAGCTGTCTGATGAGTGTTGGATTTGTTTGCTTATGGAATTACATACAATTCTAGTCTGTGCCATGGTAAAAAATCACCTGTTCATGATGTCATTACAAACCATTAGCTTTTTAGCTCACCTGGCACGGAGTGCCAAGGTGAGCTTTTGTGATCGCCCTGTGTCCGGTGTCGTCCATCGTCCACAATTTTTTCAAATGGCTTCTCCTCCTAAACCACTGGGAGGATTTCAAGTAAATTTCACAGAAATGTACCTTGGGTGGTCGTCTATCAAGTTTGTTCAAATCATGACCCCGGGCCAATAGTGGCTCGGCCCTGTGGCTTATCAGTTGTTATTGTAAAAATCTTTAAAAATCTTCTCTGAAACCACAAATCCAAGAGCTTAGATATATGAAGCATCACCTAATAGACCTCTACCAAGTTTGTTAAAAAATCAGTTGTTTTTGTAAAAATCTTTAAAAATCTTCCTATCTGAAACCATAAGGCCTAGACCTTTGATATTTGGTATGTAGCATCATCTAATAGTCTTCTACAAAGATTGTTCAAATTATGACCCCCGGACCAAAAATGGCCCCGCCCTGGGGCTTATCAGTTTTCATAGGAAAATCTTTAAAAATCTTCTTCTCTGAAAAGTGAGGCCTAGACCTTTGATATTTGGTATGGAGCATCATCTAATGGCCATCTATATAGATTGTTATGACCCCTGGACCATAAATGGCCCTGCCCGGGGCGTATCAGTTTTTCATAGGAAAATCTTTAACAATCTTCTTCTCTGAAATTGTTAGGCCTTGATCTTTGATATTTGGTATGTAGCATCATCTAATGGCCCTCTACAAAGGTTGTTCAAATTATTACCCCTAGATTAAAAATGGCCCCGCCCGGGACTTATCAGTTTTCATAAGAAAATCTTTGAAATATCTTCTTCGACGAAACTTTAAGGCCTAGACCTTTGATATTTGGTATGTAGCATCATCTAATGATTTTCTACCAAGATTGTTCAAATTGTGACCCCAGGGCCAAAAGTGGCCCCGCCCTATTGCTTATCAGTTTTTTATAGGTAAGTCTTTAAAAATCTTCTTCTCCGAAACTGTATGGCCTAGACCTTTGAAATTTGGTATGTAGTATTATCTAATGGTTTTCTACCAAAATTGTTCAAATTATGACCCCTGGACCAAAATGGCCCCGCCCCGGGCTTATCAGATTTTCATAGGAAAATCTTTAAAAATCTTTTTCTGTGAAATTGTATGGCCCAGACCTTTGAAATTTATATGAAGCATCACCAAATGTTCCTTTATTAAGATTGTTCAAATTTTAACCTCTAGGCCTAAAATTATGGCCCATGGTTTCATATTGACCCCAATCTGATTTTTATTTTTACATAGAAATACAGTGTATGTATAAGTCTATAGTAACCAGGTGAGCGATTTGGGGCCATCATGGCCCCCTTGTTTCATTATTCCTTAATGAATATTGGGGGAGTAAAGGGATAAAAAAATATAGAATTCACTGTGTTAAGCATGGAGATATGTATAAAGCAAATACAATTTAGTGATAGGCATGGTGATATGTATAAAGTAAATTTTAGCCATGGTGATAGGTGGAAAGCAAATGGAATCCATAGTGATACGCATGGTGATATGTATAAAGCAAATAGAATCCATAGTGATACGCATGGTGATATGTATAAAGCAAATGGAATCCATAGTGATACGCATGGTGATATGTATAAAGCAAATAGAATCCATAGTGATACGCATGGTGATATGTATAAAGCAAATAGAATCCATAGTGATACGCATGGTGATATGTATAAAGCAAATGGAATCCATAGTGATACGCATTGTGATATGTATAAAGCAAATAGAATCCATAGTGATACGCATGGTGATATGTATAAAGCA
Organism: Azorinus chamasolen; assembly: GCA_963576725.1. Lineage (NCBI taxonomy): Eukaryota > Metazoa > Mollusca > Bivalvia > Cardiida > Solecurtidae > Azorinus > Azorinus chamasolen. The sequence continues at coordinate 44,071,768 of OY755239.1, forward strand.
AATAGAATCCATAGTGATACGCATGGTGATATGTATAAAGCAAATAGAATCCATAGTGATACGCATGGTGATATGTATAAAGCAAATGGAATCCATAGTGATACGCATTGTGATATGTATAAAGCAAATAGAATCCATAGTGATACGCATGGTGTCAGTGTCAATGTCAAACTTAAGGTCAACAATCAAAAGTTTATATAAGTGCATATTAGAGACATAATGAAACACAAACACATCTTTTCTCTTTTGTTTTATTCCAGACACAGTACCCAAGGTGTTAGCCCAGTTGGAGATGATTGCTGTTGGTCTGTTTACAAAGATGGTTGACCCTAAACAACCATTTCACTTGACACTCATCAATGTTGCCTTTGCCAAAATGGAACAAAAGTCAGGTAATGCTATCACTGGTTTTTTTTCACCCAAGTCAAAGAAACATGACATAGGAAGAGAACAGTCTGATTCTCCACAGAAAGTCTGCACTGAGTCACTTGCCATTTTCAATGCCTCCTCAGCCATTGATGTTGATATGGCAAAGCCTTCTCAAAGTTTAGATACAAGCTCTCTCTCAGAGACCTCTGCCAAGTCAGAACAAAGAAAATCTGGCATTTTGAAGTGGTTCTCATTCTCAAAGTCTGAGCAGAAAGATGAGCAATCAGTAAATGACATGAAGCAAAAGGAACATCATATTCTACAATGGGAGGATTCCAGAATAAAAGACTGTGATTCAAAGGATAGAAGTTATTCAAAAGGAGATACTGGCTTCTTTCAAAACTACAAAAGAAAAGCTTTACGTTCTGAGGAGTTTCAAGAAAAGGAATATTGTAACAAGCGGTCTAAACCATCCACATCAAAAACTTCTGATTTTTCAGAAATATCAATTCCAAGTCACATAGACAGGGCTGTGTTCAGTGAACTACCACCTGAAATTCAGCAAGAGATATTGAAGAGTAATGCAAGTGCTAGCGGGAATGATCTGTGTCTAGGTCAGGAAGAGGAAAACAGCTTTGACAGAACATCAAAAACTGTTAGTGAGAAGAGTGAAAAGAACGTAAAAACAAATGAGGACATAGGAAACATAGTGAAATCAAAGAACACCGGGGAAGCAGCTTGTAATTGGACAAATAACATCCATATAAGTAATGAAGAAATTGAGGTATGTAAATCCGGTTCTGGTGAAAGTCTCACTCCGCCAGATATTGACAGATCTGTTTTTGTGAATTTACCACCAGATATTCAACAGGAACTTATCAAGGATTGGAAATCAAAAGTCAAACAGGCTGAAACCAATGACAATGTGCAACCTCACTTCAAAATGCCTAAACCATCTTCTTCTAATAACATCCTTTCCTATTTTTCAAAGTCAAGTAAACAATAAAGGGAGACAGCTGTTGAGGAAAACCTGACAGTATATAGTAAAAACTGTCAGTCGACCACTTAACCAATTCCCTCATAGGCTATTTTTAGACCCAACCTCTTTGAATAATTCTACCGAAAAGGAGCATTAACAAGAAAAAAGGAAAATTTTAGAATTGTGTAGTATTGAAACCATTGTGATAAGTAGAGCATTTGCTCCTGTGGAGCAAATGCTCTATTTATCACATTGGTTTCAAAAAATGACTTTCAGAGAGGTGTCAAAAGGCATCAATATGAGGGAATTGGTTAATAAACATGGGGATCTATAAGAGCAGGTGGTTGCTAAATAGGATGAGAGTAATGTAGAAATCTCATAAGGGAGCTTTCTGCATAACTTTTGTCCAGCTTAAGCTTTTGCCTGCCTTAACCATGTACTCCATGGATGTTCATGTTAAAAATGATGACATCATGAATATTAATTAGATTAGCTTTTAAAATGGCATATTGACATATGAAATCTTTGCCATGGCAGAAACTGTTGAATCAGATCTATAATATTCCATAAGTAAACAGAGCAGACCCTGATCAGACGGCTCCTATAGGAGCCGTCTGATCTGGGTCAATTTGTTTGCAAAGGCATAGAAAGGCGTTACTTTATGGAGTAAAGGGTTAAAGACCAATAATATGACTCCATGGACGTTGTAGACAGGTTTTGCTGTATTAAGTTAGTAGAAAGGCTGTTGAAGTATTAGAAATTTAGCTATTGAAGTCTGAAATAGCAAAAGGTGAACTAATTTTATTACATGTACTACAGTAAAACCTCTCTATAATGGTCACTAAATTGAGTTAATTTGTTGGTATTTAGGGTAGGTGGCTGCTTAAAGCAAGGTGAAAGTATTACCTTGCTTTAAGCAGCCACCTGCCTTTAACACAAAATACTTGATGTAATTTAGTGGCCGTTATAGAGAGGTTTTACTGTAATATACAATACAGACCATACATTGTGAAAGACCAATCTTGACGGAATAGGAATAATCTGGTCTTGAATTCATTATTTGCGAGTTCTTATTTACCAGATGCTTTACCCTTTACCCAATATAAATCCACATGTTTGCAAACAGAGTAGACCCAGATCAAGGAGCCATCTAATCAGGGTCTGCTGTTTTGCTTATGAAATTATAATATAAATGTACACGTAACTACAGTTTCTACCAATACCAAAATATCCTGTGTACATATGCCATTATAAAAATTATGATAATAAATATTCATGATGTCATTATTAACCCTTTACCTCGTGAAGATTAATTTAAGAATTTTATTTTAATAAGAGTTAACAAAACAAAGTTCAAGCTAGGAGACCATTGTGTATTCTTTAGATAAAAGTTCAAGCTAGGAGACCATTGTGTATTGTTTAGATAAAACAAAAACTGTTGGTCGATCTTAAAAGCTGGAACGAATAAATTGGCAAGGTCCATTTGTCATTACTAGGAAAATCAGTGACCTTTTATTCCAAATTAAAAGTCACAGGAAATTAAAAACTGTTCATCATGATAAGATTAAAATGTTACACTGCAAATGTAGTGCCAGACTGGGCTCAAATGTTAAAGGAGAGTGACAGTAAAACAGACAAAAACCAGCAAAAGTAGGGGCAGTTGCAAACAAGAAAAGTAAGAAACAGCAACAGTAAGGACAGTTGCAAACAAGAAAAGTAGGATATCTGATTTTATACCTGATCAAGGTTTGAAAAAGTCTCAAGCTGCAGTTCCTGCACTTAGAAAAAGTGCAAGACATAGAAAACAAACCAATTTTTTTCAGGAAAAATAAATTTTAGCATATTCACCATCAGGGTTTAAGTACAAGATACAGTAAAACCTCTCTTAACCGGCCATTAAATTTAGTATGAATATCGGTCTTGGAGACAGGTGGCAGCTTAATGCAGGATGAAAGTCATGCAGAAAGCTCCTAGAGGAGCTTTCTGCATGACTTTCACCCTGCATTAAGCAGCCACCTGCCTAAAAGTGTCTAAATTCTTATCTACTAGAATTCCGGTTAAGAGAGGTTTTACTGTACCTACCTTTGATTAGGATGAAGCAGTTCATTTATCGGACTTATGGCAGAACTGCTAATCCATTGTAGTTGGGTTAAAGTGTTGCACTCACAATATGGTGTAATATTACTTACTTCTGGGCTGGGTACTACAATGTACTTACTTAAGTGGTGTAATAATGTTGCTCGCATGGCTTGAGAGTGAATGAAAAATATAGTCACTTCTGTGTTATTCTATTTTATTACAACAATTAACTTTTATTCAGAGAAGAAGTATTTTGATGTTACTAGTTTACCGATCTTAAAAAAATTGAATATACAATGGAATGGTCCAACTCTTTTCACATACCTCATTCACACTCCCAGTTCCCAAAGTTGCCCAGGTCAAAGGAAACAAACTGATGGGAACCTGTCAAGAACACCTTTTTTAATGATAAGTAAGAGTTAGGGTTAAACCATAATATCTGGTCTCACAGACATTCTAGCTTAACACCCACACCTTCTATCAATATCCATAATTAAACAAATCAGTAACTATTATGAAACAAATATCGCTTGCTCTTTGAACTGGCCTTCTCTGCACCAGATCATTCATATTGACATTCAAAACATATGGTCAGTATTCTGTTACAGTATCCGGTCACACCTTCATACATACATTCTCTTCATCTTTGAACTAGTTTACTCTGTCAGCATTCTGTAAAAGTATCCAATCATTCCTCATGCATACAACAGTGGGTCACTTCTCCCTTGTAGTCATTTTCAGTCAGACTTTCATAGTGAACAGTCATATTACTAAGTTATTCTCCAATACAATGACCATATGCAAAAACTGTCAGATAGATTTTAAAATAAATCAGAAATTGAAATTGCATTACTCGAGATATAAACCATATTACTTTGGAAGCTTTGTTTGTTTGAATTGTGAGAAGATATAATTCAGAGAGACCAAACTTCTTCACATCGGAACAAAATCACTATTTGGGATCTGCAAGTGCTAAAATTGATAGTGAGGAAATTTACTCTTGTATAAATTAGAAATTTAAGAGAAAGTTTGATTATGACAAAACAATTTTGAAGTTGGTGAACACTCTTGTAAATGGAAACAGCTGCAATGACACTATGTAACAAGGTGCAGCATATCAAACGAATAGCATTGGATTTAACCCCATTTCATCATCCACCTCACAGGAAACAGGTAATGATCATTCAAGGGATAAGTTGGTGCAGTTCACAGTTACCCGGTTGTATGGCCTCTTAGGTCAGACTTCTGTGCCATCCATAAGTGAACTGAAAGTCCATTCTCCACCTGTATTTAAAAGGAAGGCAATGGCTACACCAACTTTTTTTATGAAGAGAGAGATTGTTGTTGTTCCAAACAAATTATGCTCAGAGTTATTTGTTTTTGATTCATTTATTTTTTGTAACTTTCAGCAAATGTGAATGAATGTGAATAAACCAGTAGTAGAAGAAATTACGCTTTGGTTATACTGAATTTCTTGTTAAGTTAAAACTAGAGTGGCAAAGCTTAGAAAAAAGTTCTAAGTATTAGATTGGTGGCGGTGAAAGAGTAAAATATAAATTAATAAATATCATAGCTATTTCCTGTGGATAGAAAATGGTTAAAATATATAGAAACAAGGGAGTCATTAAGCACACAAACTGGAACTATTCCAATAATCCCAGCAAGCACCTTCAACGAAGCAAAAATTGTAACTCTGAAGCCAGTCACAAATGTACTCAATGACTTTTCTGAAGCCAGAGAAGCTGTTAGGGGCATGACAAATGAACAACATACAAACAGTCGACATCCTCCTTCCGTCTCCGGATTTGGGAGGTCATGGTGATCGGTTGTAGAGGGATCGACAACCAAACATGATAATGTTTTTTTCAGGAAATGTTTTTAATATGTGTTTACTTAACAAATATTAAAAAATGTTGTTTCCAACTATCTTACTAAGTTTATAAATCACATCGCCATACAAAATTCCAGGTGAGAATTCAATCTATAATGAATACTGAACTCCTCAACAGAGGAACAGATCATAGCCAAATGTATAAGTTGTGAACTATAAACTCAGCATGATATAGTACGAGGAACAATTCCATGTAAATCTATGAGGGTAATTATTACTAAATAACTGCAGCAGAACTTAAGATATTTTGAACTTCAAGGGACCATACAAATTACTTCGAGATAACAGAAGTATAAGTCATCCAATTTAAAGCTCGTCTGTTTCGAAGAAAAGTCGAGCTATTGTGATCACTGGGTCGTGGGCGGCAGCGTGCAAAAACTTTAATGTAGCTCATTACTCGAAAAGTATAAGAGGTATCAACATGAAACTTCGTAGGTTAGTAGATCTCATTGAGGGAAAGGCCCCTACACAAGAACAATAATTCTTGATTTCAAAATTTTGTGTAATTTAGCTGGACAAGCACCGAATCAGATGAGCTCTTGTTAATCTGGACATTTTCTCAAGTTCATAGCTTAATGCTGGTCTAAAGCAGGCGCGGATTAGTTGGGGTGGAGCCGTGTTACATTAAAGGTTGACCCTGTTGAAAAGGACCCAGCGGGTCTTTATTCCACGACAGACAGGTCATGTTTTAACGTTGAGAAATCACCCTGGTCGTTAAACAACGGTCCTGCCCACACGTGAAAAGGTGACCTTACGTGAAAAAAGGACCCGTCGAAAAATGACCCAGATGCTGATATACAATCAGGATAGTTGATCGTATGATACTGATCAATTTTCGAACAAGAAAAAAAATGCGAAAATTCCAAGAAAATAAGGAATAAAGTAAATATAAAACGAAATAATACGGGGCTTTGCTGCACTGCATAGCGAGCGGATATTAACCCTTACCCTGTCAATCGCGACCTAATGTCATATGCAAACAGCTTGGATCCGCATGAGACACCTCAACGCTGTTTGACATTCAGTCTATCTTTCTTAATTCAGATTAATTTAGTGATTTTTAGCTTGTTTGTCGTCCGTCGTCAACAATTTGAACCTTTTAAAAATCTTCTACTCTGAATCTACAGGGTTCTCAGCTTTCATCTTTGGCACATAACATCACCTATAAATCCTCTGCAAACATTATATAAATTTTGCCCCTGGGGTCAAAATTGGCCCCGCCCAAAGGGTGTCCAGTTTTCAATACAAACATTGTGAAAACTTTGAAAATCTTTTCCTCTGAAACCGGAAGGTTCTCAGCTTTCATATTTGGCACATAGCATCATGTTCAGGTCCTCCACAAAAGTTATATAAATTATGCCCCTGGGATAAAAAATGGCCCGCCCAGGGATGGCCAGTTTTCAATAGAAACATGCAGTGAAAACTTCTAAAATCTTCTCTGAATATACAGGGTTCTCAGCTTTAATATTTGGCACATAGCATTATGTTCTACAAAAGCTATATAAATTCTGCCACTGGGGTCAAAATTGGCCCCGTCCCAGTGGTGGCCAGTTTGCAATAGAAACATACATGTAGTGAAAACTTCTCTGAAACTGGAAGGTTCTTAGCTTTCATATTTTGCACGTAGCATCATGTTTAGGTCCTCTATAAAGTATGCCTCTGGGATCAAAATTGGCTCCACCCCGTGTTGTAAGTTTTCTGTAGCAGACTGCTGTTTAAACACCTTTCTTTATACCCTTTGCTGGTCAGTGAGAGTATCATGACCAGTGTATTTTTAGCATACAATGTACATGTATTGTTGGAGTGTATCATATTACTCATTTGGACCTGGGCTCAAATGAGGCTCTGCCCAGGGGTGGCCAGTTTTCTATAGAAACATAGTGAAAACTTTGAAAATCTTCTCCTCTGATTGTCTGGTAAGCGATATCAGGGCCACCATGGTCCTCTTGTTATATGAGTTCGTTTAATACAAACACTCACGATGTACTTAACTAAGCATATTTATACAGATTTAGCAGATGCTCTACATCGTCACTGTGATATTAACCATTAGCACATGCTCTATATTAACCATTAGGACATGCTCTTCATATAAGCCCCCCCCCCCCCCTTTCCCGGAAACAGTGAAATGACCTTACAAAATATTTGGTTAAACTTAGAAATTAATATATTCAGTTTTTACTAATTATATAAAAATCAGCCATTGAGGAGTGTCCTTTTGACAATAAAGTGTATGTGTGCGTGAGTGTGTGTGTGTATTGGTGGTGGTGGTGGTGGTGTGCGTATGAGTGGGGTTAGAGTTGGATCCACACATGCACAGGCGTTAGGCTCATGAAATATGTCTAAAATAAGTTAAAATGTCCCTAAATTGACGTTTTATAACATTTGGAGCCGGAAAAATAAAGCTTGGGGCGTTTTGAGACAAAGAATTCTTATATAGAATATACGAAATTTCAGCTTTGTCTCAACACGCCCCAAGCTTTATTTTTTTCGGCCCCAAATGTTACAAAACGTCAATTTAGGGACATTTTAACTTATTTTAGACATATTTCATGAGCCTAAGGCCTGTGGGAAATATGGGAAGGACACGAAAGTGTTACGGACGGACAGACAGAAGGAATGACGAGCAGACGAAGAGCATTCCCATAATCCTCTCCCCGTTTTGCGGCGGGGGATTTAGAATCCGTAAATGTAACCCGAAATCGAAATTGCTCTAAGATGTTAACAATGGTATGTGTCAAACTTTTCAGATGGTTACTAGAATGTCTAAATAGTATATGCATTTAAACATCATTGGAGCAACTTTATTCTTCACAAAAAACATTCAATTGTACCAATTACTGGAGAATGACTGTATAACGTCAAGCAGATTCGATCCAGATCCGTCTGGTCAGGATCTGATCTTATTGCTCGTGAAAATAATATAGATTATGATTCTACATTTGCCGCCATGGCCACAAATTCACGTGTTCGTGTTGCCTGCCATTTGACAAATTAATATACAATGTCATTAATATTCTTGCATTAATATTCATGGAGTACAAAACTCGTGAAAAGTATTAATATTTAACCCTTTCCCTAATATAAACGCCTGTTCACAACTTTGCTAGTAGAGGAGACCTAGATTGGAGAGTTCCTATAGGGGCCGCCTGATTAGGGTCTACTTATATGCTTATAAAATTTAACACATTGCCCCCTAGTGACGCATATTTGCGCCTCTATAAAATTCACATTGTGAAACCATTGTGATAAATAGAGCAGTTGCTCCTATAGGAGCAAATGCTCTATTTATCACAATGGTTTCAAACTACAAAATTCTAAAAAAAAATCCTTTTCTCTAGTTAATGCTCCTTTTCGGTAGATTAATTCAAAAAGGCTGGGTCTAAAAATAACCTAGGAGAGAATGAGTTAAATAGATCTTTTTATACAGTTTCTACCAGTACCAAAAACTAAATTAAAATTCGAACATTCTTAATTTTAAGTACATGTAATTGATTTTTGTGTGCATAATTAGCACTTTAATATGTAATTTAACATTTCTAGGACAAATGGCTGTGTCTGCTTTGTGCAGATCGAAAGTACTACAGAAAACTAAAGCTCAGGAGCACTATGATATTAATGCACAACTTTCTTTCTGCATTTGACTACAACCTGTCTTTAATGTCCAGAATTACAATTGACAGCAATCGCCTAAAAGACATTGCACTGCATGTTTATTATCAACGAAGATTTTGTAAGCATGCTAAAAGTTAAATAAAGTTAGTTGATCCCCGGACGTACCGTAACTGGGTTACTTCGTCATTATGGCCTTTTCGACTGCACTAGTAGTGTTCTGATTTATCTAATAGACGTTTTCTAGCGACACTTTGTGTAACGACGAATACACATTCCATATACACGTACTGTGCGTTAAAGCCGAGATCGAATTAATAATTTCCTTTGTATATGGTATGAATGTGCAATTTGCCCCCTTTGCGACAATTCAACCGATCCAAACCTCTACCCAGCAGTACTCCCTAGAGCACCTTAGCTCTCAATAGTTTACAACCACTGTTCAAGAACGCATACGCAATTCCCGCGACATATGCAGGGAACATTTTATACGGGAATTCATCAATATTAATGTACCATTTACCCGGTACTAGCACGGGTTCTGCATAGTTTAGAGCCATACGCTATATGACCTAACAAGAACTTATTTCCTTTAATCGTATCCAAATGGTCCATGAAGAATGGAAGGTTAGGGTATGTATCGTCAATGAAATGTATAACATATTTAGGCTTAGGACAGTATTTCATAAGCCAATCAAGCATTGCCACAACCTTGTTGTTTAAATCTCTGTATGTGTCAGTCTTATAAGAATATCATGTTCTCTATAATATTCTTTCTTCAGTTTTAAGATGGTTGCATTCCTTGCCGACAGTTTTACGGGTGGCTTGCCGTTGCTTGAAGTTTCCAGGAGCTCTGTAAACAGACAGCACGGCAACCATTGTCCAATTAACATTGCAGAATAAATTAGATACCGGTACTCAAAGTCATATTTTCCACGCATATCAACGGTCATACCAGTACCATTCAATGGATAGGACTTTGTTTGGACGTTAAACGAATAAAGTTTTGATATGCATCTCTATTATATTTGTCTTCACTGGCATTCTTGAATTTCTTAGTCGAAAGTTGTCCTGTGTAACCCCAGACATCTTTCTCATTGACTGTTTATTCTAATGCAATATTTAACAATAAAGATGGTTTAATGACCAGTTTTGGGTCACACTTTCCAATATATCGAGGTCATCCTCTGTGTCAACAGAAATAAAACATCCGACGATTTTGCGTAGAAAATAGCTGTTAACATTTAGCCCAGAATATTTTAGATTTTATGTCAGAGCTAAACCTGCTACAACTATCAAGCGGAGATGAGGCATTGTCCATAGAAATATTAGCAAAATAAGGTTACCGTATTTAATTATTTTAAATCAAACTTCACACTTTTCGTTGTTTGCTTTTTATCTTGGGGCGTGTGTGCAGAATGAGTTAATATTCACCGGTCTTTATAGTCTGCTTCTTAAATATCCTGACAACTTGTAGCATGTAACTATGTTATGGACATTAAAACGACGGCGAAAAGTGTGCGCAGTTCAGTTTGCAAGACATCTTTATGAAACCACCTAGGCCACGAATCTCAATTAAACTGAAAGTTTGTGATTACAGTAAATGTCTATGTTCCAATCCACACCGCAAGTCCGACCGGCAGAAACAATGTTCATATGAGATGTGTACCCATTTATTGGTCAAGGGTTGTAGTCTTGACATGGATCAATCTCAATATCAAGTTGTGCTATTCACCATACAGGTGGTCTAAACTGACTGCCCAATCAATACAATACTTTTTCAGTTAGGCGTTTTATGACATTGGCTTAGTCTTGTGTCAGTTATGGCGTCACATATTGTCTTTTGTTTTCGATTAGTTTGACTGAGTTTTGGTTTTATGGCACTGCGACACATTTTGTTCATAAAGGGCAGGTATGGATTTATGGTGAACAGACAAGGGACAGTTCTGTGAAAGTTGTGTGTACAGTTCAACTTCGATATCTCAAACTTCAATGGACCATTAGTTCAAGATAATAGAAGTTCGAGTTATCCGATTTCTGATCTGGACGCGTTCTTAAGATCACAGCTTAATGGTTAAATTACTGAACCAGTTCAACCATTAACCCAATACTTCATCAATATTCATGTAAGAAATAATGACATCATGATTATTGATTAGAAATATTGTTTACAATGGTGCATAAACACGGGATTTTATGATCATGTCAGAAACTGTAGAATCATATTTATATTATATCATAAGCACACAGAGCAGACCCTGATCGGAGCCGTTTGATCTGGGTCTGCTCTGTTTGCATATGCGTTAAAAAGGCTGAATTGGGTTTACTCTGTTTGCAAAGATGTAGCAATACGTATCATTTGAGCAAATGGTTTAACCGTTTATTTGTATCAGGGTTTTACATCGCTTTAACTCATTCCCTCCTAGACTATTTTTAGACCCAATCTCTTTGAATAAATCTACCGAAAAGAAGCATTAACTATAGAAAAGGAGAATTTTAGAATTATGTAGTTTTAAAACCATTGTGATAAATAGAGTTTATTTATTACAATGATTTTCAAAGTGTGACTTTTACAGAGAGTTAAAATGCGTCACTAGGAGAGAATTATTTCAGATCTTGACAGGATGGACATGCGGGTATTCATGAGCGAGTGATTGGTTGATACAGAAGTAAGGTATTGCAGGCAGCTTACATTGGGAGTTTCCTGGAATACATGTGTCCTGCATTTAAAAGCAAATACCTGTGTTTTTAAACCACACTATTATATTAGATGATTATAGTTTAAAACTGTATAATTAACCTCCATGAATAGTCATGTAAAAACTGGAACTATCACTAAAGGTGATGAATACCCCCGCATGGTAGCCTTGATCTTAAATCCAAGGGCTGATCCAACTGTCCGTTCTAATTTCAACAAGAGTGCCATTATGTCACACAATTCCCCCGTCATAAAGGAAGGAATAAATCAAACACGCTAAAAGCCGCTTCTATCAGGTAAAGCTATTCCAGCTACATGGTATTAGTTTATCATAGTACAAGTACAAGTATGAGTCATGCAGGAAAAAATACATACAGAACAAACAGTCGCCCTAACAGCAACACAAGAAAACCCAGCAAATGCACATTACTACCAAAAACATAAAGAGACGCACAGACAAACTGAACAAACAATAGGGGAAGATGGAAGTACCGCCTTGGAACGGTCAGTGACAGTACATGTAGTCACTGGGGGTTTAGACCGGTAAGGGGCACCCAGCCTCACACTTATTCCATCCCCTCCCTACCATCCCCACCACAAGTCAATGCAATTAAGTTGCACGGGGTATATAGGATTTGAACCGTCCGTCCATCCATTATCATTATTGCCCATCTAGCAGTTTGATTTCTTGACCAATTTATCTCAAGTTTGCTTTAAGAATTATCATGAAATAAAAGCTTGGATGAGTTAGATTTTCAGAGGAATTTGTCATGGGGAACACCTTTTTTCTCGGACAATGTGGCGTATTTGAGTTTGCTCACTAAAGTTCTTTAATTTTTAATGTCAGAAATATGTCTTATTTAATTCCTCCAAGGCGATTGCATGCATGTATTAAAGAGTACAAGTAGTTTAAAGAAAAACATAACCAAATTGCCTTAAGGTGATAAAATATGAGTACCAAATATCACGTTTTTTCATTTAATTCAACAATAAAGTATTCGTATTACTGTTTAGCACAGTTCAAGGGAGTGAATTATGTCTCCTGTAGGAGCAATCTTATCTAGATCTACTCTGTTTGCAAATGTGTAGAAAGGTGTATTTGTAGGATAAAGGGTTAAACACTCTCCATGAAAACCCAAACAAAAGGAAAGCCTTTTGTGGTAAATGGTTTAAAATAAACTAGAATTATCACTACAGGTGATAAAATAACCCCCCCCCCCCCCCCACCCCCCTCAGCTGCCTTGATCGGAAATCAAACTAGTGACCTAGTTCTTGACCCGCATGGCCAATTTTCGATCCTGTCCGAGATTTTGTCAAGACAATCATTCTGACAAAGTTTCATGAAGATTGGACACAAAAAAATGTGACCTCTAGAGTGTTCACAAGGTTTTCCTAATATTTGACCTAGTGGCCTAGTTTTTCATCCCACATAACCCACTTTCGAGATTTTATTAAAAACAATCATTCTGACCACGTTTCATGAAGATTGGGCTGAAAATGTGACCTCTAGAGTGTTCACAAGGTTTTCCTAATATTTGACCTTGTGACCTAGTGTTTCACCCAACATTACCCACTTTCAAACTCCTCCGACTAGTCCGAGATATTATTAAAACAATCCTTCTGACCAAGTTTCATGAGGATTGGGCTGAAAATGTGACCTCTAGAGTGTTCACAAGGTTTTCCTATTATTTGACCTAGTTTTTGACCCCATGTGACAAGACTTTCAAAAATCATCCGAGATTTTATCAAGACAATCATTCTGACCATGTTTCTTGAAGATTGTACTAAAATTGTGACGACTAGGGTGCTCACTGTGCCAGGTTGTGCCACAGACATGCCATGGACAGACAGACAGACGGACAGACAGATTGACCACCCGACACACTATCTCCTATATACCCCCTCTCAAACTTTGTTTGCGGGGGTATAATAAAAACAACAATGGACAGATTTCAAGCAGAATGAAAAACATCATAGGTGGTACTGCATTTATTAAGTCTATTTTTCATTTACACTGTACATCATCCTATAACTTTCATAAATGTTCTGCCAATGATGTAACAGGATGGTACAGAGACAAACCTGCATGTAAGATGCAGTCAGATAGATCTTTAGTTGACAGAAATACAATCTTGAAATAGACCTCTTTTTAATGGTCGCTCAAGATATTTCTAATTCTGTGTCTTCAAGACAGGTGGTGGCTTAATGCAGATCAAAAGTAATGCAGAAAGCTCCTTTTAGGGTTTTCTGCATACACGATTGCCCTGCATTAAGCAACCACCTATTTTTTTAACCCGTTACTCCATATATACACCTTTCTATGCCTTTCCAAACAGAGTAGACCCAGATCAGATGGCTCCTAAAGGAACCCTCTGATCAGGGTCTGATCTGTTCGCTTATAGAATTACATGGAATTATATCTAATTCTATAGGTTCTGCCATGGCCAAAATTTCCCATGTTTATAAGCTACATTTGTATTACATAAAAATCTAATATTCATGATATTATTTCTTGCATAAATATTCATGGAGTAAAGGGTTAAGACTCCTATTTTCAATAAATGAATGGTCACTTAGGACAGGCTCTATTGTAGTTCCTATCTAAAAGACCACTTACTGAATTAACAAGGGAACCATTAAAAGTGTGTGGACACTTACCAACCCTTTACATGATGAATATTCATATTTAAAATAATGACAACGCGAATATTAGATAGAATTCTATAATGACATAGAAATACAGAAATGTTTGGCCATGGCAGAAACACTAGAATCAGACCTATAAGATGTCATTTATAGCAGACAGAGCATACTCTGATCAGATAGCTCCTACAGGAGCCGTCTCATGTGGGTCTACTCTACTTGCAAAAGGGTCAAAGGTAAAGGGTTGGAGTTATTCGAGTGGTTATTTCAGAGTGACCTTATTGTACTCCTAAGAGTGATCTTATTGTCATGTTTCACAGGACTGGCCTTCTCCACCATCCTCGCATTAGGTGACATTGATCTATATTTCCTCCATTTTCTCGTCATCATCCTCCTGAATGACCTGGACCATCTTCTTCTCCAGTCTCGCTGATCTCGCTGAAAAATAAACAACCCGAGAATTGTCTCCATTTTTTATGCCATCAGTGATTTTGAGATAACCTAATCAGTATGGAGAACACTTTGGATTCAGTTAGCCTTTTTCCTGTTGAATGAATATTTATTAGCTGATTTTTATACCCCACGCAACGAAGTTGCACATGGGGTGTATAGTTTTGACATGTCATAATACATTGATTTCTTGACCAATTTATCTCAAATTTGCTTTAAGAATTGTCATGAATAAAAGCTTGGATGAGCCTGTAATTTATGACATATGTACACAGGAGGTTTTAGTACTGGTAGAAACTAGATTCAGAACTATCATAATTTAATAAGCAAACAGAGCAGACCTTGATCAGACAGTTCCTATAGGAGCCATCTGATCTGGTTCTACTCTGTTTGCAAGTGCTTATACAAGGGAAAGGATTAATTTTATAAGACCAGTAATGTACAGTCATAAGTCATTTCTGCTACCTGCTTCTGTTAACCAACTGAATGCCATAAATTCAAATGGGTTAAGTGGTATTTGCAAACAGTGTAGACCTAGATAAGAGGGCCCCTAGAGGACCTAGGAGTTGGATCCTGACGAGACACCGAGTTGTTGACCCATCAGCTGCTGTTGCAGTGCTTAACACATATATGCTGTAATTTCACTTCTGTTCTGCATTAACCCTTTCCCTCATAGGCTATTTTTAGACCCAACCTCTTTGAATAAATCTACCGAAAAGGAGCACTAACTAGAGGAAAGGATTTTTTTTTAGAATTTTGTAGTTTGAAACCATTGTGATAAATAGAGCATTTGCTCCTATAGGAGCAAATGCTCTATTTATCACAATGATTTCACAAATAGACTTTTACAGAGTCGTAAAAAGTCGTCAATATGAGGAAATGGGTTAAGTAACCACCTGCTTCAAGGACACCACCATTTATTAACACTGTATCTCATGAATATTCATTAACTGAATTTTTATAATGGGCAATGAAAAAAGATATTTTTTGCCACGGCAGAACTGTAGAATCCGTTCTGTATTATTTCCTATCCAAACAGAGCAGACACAGATCAGACCCTATTGGAGCCATCTGAGCTGAGTCTACTGTTTGCAAAGCCGTCTCAATCAGGTAATGCATCCAGTGGTCACTACAGAAAGGTATTTCCACTGTAACAAAGTGACCGTTTGAACTTCAACTAGAGCTACAAGCTGATTCACGTACCTGCTGGTGATTTGATGAGATGTATATTCTTCTCCACTTCTTTAATGTCAGCCTCCTTTCTCAGTGCTTTACCCTTCTTCAATCTGCAAACAGAGAAAAAGTATTTTGTTAATTCTTTGCATGTTCAGTTATGTTATCTGCAAAAACTGCCATCTGCTAACATTCTCAAAGTAGTTGTTCCTTTCTTTTAAACAAGTAGTGACAAGTAGTTAGCATTCTAATAACACGCCAAGTTACTCAGCTGGGTCCATGCTTATAAAGCTTTTAGTTGAGTCTGAGATCGTTCTCAAGCTTTTGATTGGTCAGATTTGAGCCAAAGGCTCAAATCTGACCAATCAAAAGCTTGAGAACTCAAATCTGACCAATCAAAAGCCTGAGAACGAAACTCAGACTCAACTAAAAGCTTTATAAGCATGGACCCTGGATTCAAAGTGTTTGCATCCACAAATTCGCCACAAGCATGCAAATAATTGTTATAACAGAGGTCCAGATCTGATTTTCCTGAATAACTCTCCATATTTCAATATTTCTCCACCAAACCCTGTTTTGACTACTCTTTAGAATCATCTTTTCAAGGCGAACCTAAAGGTGGTCAAAACATAGGGTTTGGTGGAAATGATTTTACTATTTGGGTAAGCACAGTTATTTGTTGCTGGTTATAACCTATTTGGATGAGACACAAATTAACCCTTTACTTCACAGTTCCACCTATTTTATATACCTTTACAAACAGAAAAGACCTAGATAAAAAATGTCCTGTGTTCACATGCCATGATAAAAATTCATCTAATTCATGATGTAGTTATTTCTTACATGAATATTCATTGACTCAATTTGAGTAAAGAATACATACAAATAATACAAATGCAGATAATACAAATGCTTTTTCACTCATTTGTAAACAGAATAGACCCATATCATAATCTGGGTCCATGCTTATAAAACTTTTAGTTGAGTCTGAGATCATTCTCAAGTTTTTGATTGGTCAGATTTGAGTCAAAGGCTCAAATCTGACCAATCAAAAGCTTGAGAACTCAAATCTGACCAATCAAAAGCTTGAGAACGAAACTCAGACTCAACTAAAAGCTTTATAAGCATGGACCCAGATGGCTCCGGCATGAGTCGTCTGATCAGGGTCTAATCTGTTTGACCGCAGTTTGTTTATAAAATTATAATACAACTGAATCTACCAATACAAAATGTTCCTGTGTTCATATGCCATTATAGAATTTCAGCTCATTGATATTCATGAAGTCATTATTTCTTGCATGAATATTCAACGGGGAAAGTATAACCCAACCAATTACATGTACGTCTCTGCAAAATGCAAGTAGTACACCCAGTTCAGGGTTTGTCTGATCAGGGTATCTGCGGTTTGCTATATGGCAATGAATGTCAACTTTATATTTTCATTACAAGAATTAATTAAAATTCATGATAATGGGATGAGTCTTGCACAACATCCATAAAGGAAAGTGTTAACCCTTTCCTTCATATAATGCCCTTGCAAACAGAGCAGATCCAGTAAACAGAGTAGACCCTAATAGATATGACTCTTTAGTTTCTACCAATACCAAAAGATCCTTTGTATATCCTTTGTATATGTACCAGTGTAACACTTCAGGTAATAAATATTCATGATGTCATTACTTCTTACAAGAATATTCATCAGGGAAAAGGTTTTCATTGGTAAAAGCTGTTGATGATGTGATGGGCAATGCAGTACAGAACAATGGCAGATAAGATCTCTTCCACTTAAGTTGGCATTGAATTTTTCAAATACAAATCAAGAGTAAATAACACTTTACCTGTTCTATTTTTATTCCAAAGTTCAATACCTACTGAATATTGTAGTCATTTTAGCAAATGGAGCAGACCCTGGTCAGACAGCTCCTATAGGATCTGGGTCTACTCTGTTTGCAAATGTGTGAAAAGGCATATATATGAAGGAAAGGTTTAAAATGAATCTATATTCCAACACAAACATTTCTTTCCAACAACTAATACTGTTAATAAGCATTAGAACATGTTTGTTACTTTGCTTGTAGATGATCTATATAAGACTGACAACGGCCATCTCATAGTATCCTCAGTCCCTAACTCTCTATTTCACTGGCAATCATACAAAACGTGCAACCACAATGAAGCTGTAACTAACCTGTTAAGTATGAACTGGTTCTGTCGTTTTGTCTTGATTTCAACAATTCTCTGCATTGCCTTAACTGTAAAATAAAAAATATATATGATATATCAAAACTGAAAAAACTAGAACTAAAGGTGATGAATACCGTACCCCTGCACTGCAGCTTTGATTGCGAATCCAAGTTTGCGATACCAACTAGCAACTACACAATCATGTAACAGGACCAAAACACAAAAATACTCGAAGTTAAAGGGGAGATCATTCTGTAATGCTTGCAACAAAGAATATGAAAATTGCGCAGTGCACATCTGCTATTCGTGTTTATTATGTATGGCAAGTATCAATTCAATAACTTTCAAATTGAAGGAGGAGCTCACAACACCAACTCCCCATGTTTCATGTGTTGTGCACATCTACTATTCATGGTTATTATATATACCAAATATAAAGTGAAAGGGAGGTAATTCTGCAATGCCCAGCGGTAAACACATGAAAATTGTGTCTTGCACAACTACCATTTGTGGTTATTATGTATACCAAATTCAAATTCAAGAACTTTAAATCTGAAGGAGGAGTTCGCGCCACCAACTCCCCATATTTCTTGCCAAAATGACAAAAAAACACAAAGTTCAAGGGGAGATAATTCTGCAATGCCCAGTGGTAAACACATAAAAATTGTGTCTTGCACAACTTCCATTCGTGGTTATTATGTACACCAAATATATATCCAAGAACTGAAGGAGCAGTTCGCGACACCAACAAATGCAGATGGACCGACAGCCGGACAGGATGATTCCAGTATACCCCCTCAAACAAGTTTGTGGGGGTATAAAAACCTGGCATGTTTACCCTTTATACCTGATGGAGGCACTGTAACCCTTTACTCCTTGAATATTCGTGAAAGAAATAATTGCATCAGGAATATTGATTAGATTAATTGTTATAATAACACATGGAGACAGGCGTTTTTGGCTGTGTCAGAAACTGTAGAATCATATCTATATTATATCATAAGCAAACGGAGCAGACCACGAATAGACGACTCCTACAGGAGCTGTCTGGTATGGGTCTACTCTGTTTGCAAAGACTTAGAAAGGTGTATTTATGGAGTAAAGGGTTAACAGAGTAGACCCATCTCATCTAGAGTCCATGCTGGTTGACACTTGGACAATAGTTTCCCAAAAGCATGAATGAATTGAAAACAAGTAAAAACCATGGCAAATTGGTGTTCGCTGGCAGGATAAACATTTATGGTACTATAATAGAATCTTTTATACCACACCTGCTTAATGAATAAACATTGGGTCCATTTAACACTTTCCTTCATATACACATCTTTTTACCATTTTGAGGAAAGAGTAGACCCAATTAGGTGACTCCTGTAGGAGCCATCTGATCTGGGTCTGCTCTATTTGCGTATGACCTACAGATCTGAATCTACAGTTTCTGCAGAGGTAACAACTTCATGTGTTCATGTTCCATTATAACAGTCTTCCTCTACCTGTAATAAGCTGAACGTCGTGATACTTCTGAAATACTGTTATAAAAATTCAGCTAATAAATATTCATGATGTCATTATTTTTACAATGAATACTGAACAGGTAAAGTGTAAACCCTTTACTCAATAAATATTCATGAAAGAAATAATGACACCATGAATATCTGATATATAACGGCATGTGAACACAGGAAATTTTGACCATTTTAGAATCAGATCTAAATGTATATTATTCCATACACAAACAGCAGATACTCATCAGGTGTCTGAACTGGGTCTACTCTGTAAAAAAGGCAAATGTCAAACAGATGTCTGCTTAACCCTTTCCTCCATATAAACACCTTTTATGCATTTGCAAACTGTAGACCCAGACAAGACAGCTCCTATAGGAGCCATCTGATCAGGATCTGCTCTGTTTGCTTATGGTATAATATAGATCTGATTCTACAGTTTCTGTGTGAGCCAAAATATCATGTGTACATAATTATGCCATCATAAGAATTCAGCTCATAAATATTCATGTTGTCATTAATCCTTACATGAATATTAAACAGGGAAAGGGTTAGGAAGAAAGCTCATCCTTTAAAAGCTTTCTGCATCACTTTTGCCCTGCATTTCACTTCATTTTACATTTATCTAAAACAGTCCGGAGAGACAGTTTTAGAGAACAGAGTAGACCAATATCAGAGGGCTCCTAGACAAATCCTTTTATCCGGGTCTACAACTTTACGTTAAAAATTGTCTTGCAATCTATATCATAATGAATTGAATCTGAAATTCGTGATGAAGTGCATACAATACCCTTTAACCCTTTCCCTCATATAAACGTGTTTTCACGCATTTGCAAACAGAGAAGACCCAGATTAGATGGCTCCTAGAGGAGCCATCTGATCAGGGTCTGCTCTGTTTACTAATAGAATTTGATAGATCTGTTTCCTTGCTTTCTAAAATGTCTACAATGTTCCACTTGCCATATATCTTTATAACTATTTTGTTAATGCATATTCAGTAGGTATTGAAATTTGGAATAAATATAGAACAGGGAAAGGGTTAATACTCTGCTAATAAAGAACTAGAGGTTTTTGTCAAAAAAACGGATGTCTCCCCTCTAATAAAAACAATATGTAAAGGGAAATCACTAAAAATGTTATGGTCTTGATAAATGACACTTCCCCTCATTATGCGTTTTCCACACTACATTTTTCAAGAAGAAAATGATAACAGCTAATAACTCCAAAAATACTGATACCAGATTTATGGCCCTTGTGCATGACGCTTACTTTCATCATGCTCTTTCCAAAAATAAAATGTCATTCCAATAGCATCAGTCAAACAGGAGTTATTGATCGGCCAAAAAATGTAACAAAGGGCAATAACTCCAAAAGTATTGAAGCCAGAATTATGGCCCTTGTTCATGACACTTTCTCTCATCATGCTCTTTCCATGTATGAAGTTTCGATACGATGGCAAGAGCCATGTAGGAGTTATCGTCCGGACAAGAAAGAATTAAACAAATGTACAAGGGGCAATAACTCTAAATTTATTGAAGCTCGAGTTAAGGATCTTATGCATGACACTTTCTCTTATTATGATCGTTCCATGTATGAAGTTTAACTCCAATGGCATGTGTCACACAGGAGTAATCATCTGGACAAAAAATTGTGATTGTTTTTACAAAGGGCAATAACTCCAATATTAGTGAAGCCAGAGTTATGGACCTTGTGCATGACACTTCCTCTCGTTATGATCTTTCCATATATGAAGTTTCAATCAACTGGCATCAGGCATATTGAAGTTATTGTCCGGACAAAAAAGTGTGATTTGTTTTACAAAGGGCAATAACTCCAATATTAGTGAAGCCAGAGTTATGGACATTGTGCATGACACTTCCTCTCGTTATGATCTTTCCATATATGAAGTTTCAATCCAATGGCATGAGCCATATAGAAGTTATCGTCCGGACAAAAAAGTGTGATTTTTTTACAAAGGGCAATAACTCCTATATTAGTGAAGCCAGAGTTATGTACCTTCTGCATGACACTTCCTCTCATTATGATCTTTCCATATATGAAGTTTCAATCCAATGGCATCAGGCATATTGAAGTTATTGTCCGGACAAAAAATTATGATATTTTTTACAAAGGGCAATAACTCCAATATTAGTGAAGCCAGAGTTATGGACCTTGTGCATGACACTTCCTCTCATTATGCTCTTTCCATATATGAAGTTTCAATCAACTGGCATCAGGCATATTGAAGTTATTGTCCGGACAAAAAATTATGATATTTTTTACAAAGGGCAATAACTCCAATATTAGTGAAGCCAGAGTTATGGACCTTGTGCATGACACTACCTCTCGTCATGATCTTTCCATATATGAAGTTTCAATCCAATGGCATGAGCCATATAGGAGTTATCGTCCGGACCAAAAAGTGTGATTTTATTTTACAAAGGGCAATAACTCCAATATTAGTGAAGCCAGAGTTATGGACCTTGTGCATGACACTTCCTCTCATTATGCTCTTTCCATATATGAAGTTTCAATCAACTGGCATCAGGCATATTGAAGTTATCGTCCGGACAAAAAGTGTGACAGACAGACGGACAGACGGACAGACAGACAGGCGGACAGACGGACAGACAGACAACTCTCACAAAAACAATATGTCTCCCCCATATAAATATGGGGGGAGACATAATGATGTACCATTCTACTTGACTATGCAAATCCATTATTCAAAGGGTTAGACAGGTGTTGCTATTGTAAACGGTTAAGATTAATGAAGTTTTAGTAAAAGTATGAGAAAGAATCCTCACCTGTGTTCTGCCAAAGCTCTCTGTTGTATTTGACAGGTACATTTCTTCTCTTTTCAAATTCTAATGATGGATCCACAGCCAAGTCTTTTCCTGCTGCTTTTCTGAAGGCTTTGGTCCATCTGGTCTTTCTTGGGTTTCGCTTCTTTTTAAATGCCTTGTGGCATTTTGACCGACAAAATTTAAATACCTAGAAAAACAAACAAACACAATTCATAAAGGCTGTAAAATTTATGTAAATAACTAAAGAATCATATTTCAACTTGATTGGATAAAATATATATATGTCAGTTCAAGATGTATCTAAGTTCTTAACTCTATAAACAATTAACCAAAAAAATGAACTTTAACCCATTCTCTCATATTAAAGCTATTTTTAGAACCATCCTTTTTGAATAAATCTAGTGAAAAGAAACATTTACTAGAGAAAAGGAAACATTTAGAATTTCAAAGTATTGAAACCATTTTGATAAATAAGTTGATTGCTCCCATGGAGTACGGTAAATGCTCTATTTATCACAATGGTTTCAAAAGGTGACTTTTTCATAGGTGTCAATATGAGGGCCAGTCTAATGATATAACTGGCAGTTTTCCTGTAAAATTTAAAAGATGTCACTGGCTTGAGTGTACAACATTGCCCTAGAGTGGGATCGGTACATTAATGGAAGAAAAAGAGTGATAAGTAACATAACTAAAATTTGGGGGATTTCCATATTCATAATCTACACCAAGGCTCAGGAGCAGCTGCAGGTGGAATTCTTAGACAGGCAACTTTTGTTTGTAAACAAGTGTTAACATTGCTGACAAAAGTAGAACAAGAATCTGGTCGAAATACAGCATAATTTACCAATCACCGACACTGACCCATCAATGAAAGGACATTGTGTTGAAGTCATATAGGTAACAACTGGGAAATGGATGCATGTATGTAACAGAAAAGACGCATACTTTCTGTAAAAATATCATAATCATTATCAGTGTTTAAACAGTGTTATTGTTAATATCTTCTATGCATCAACAGCCTCTAGAGAAGCAGTGGTACCCCCCCCCCCCCCCCACTCTCCCCCTTTACAGTTACAAATGTGCCATTTGTTAATCTGTGTCTAGTTTGTTGCATTTGTGCCTTTGTTAGAACAAGACTCCCTGAGATGTTTAGTATGGCAATATCCTGGAATAGCTCCCACCGCTATTACCACAACATCTCGAAATGAGTGTATGTATACATAAATACCAATGGAGGCCATGTCAAAGGTATTCCGATTCATTCGTCGAGTGTCCTATTTTGATACGGTCCAGTTTCGACACACTGTTCCCTACTGCCTCATTTAACATTCTTTCCAACTTCTGCTTAAGTCACATTTTACTACACTGTTTACAAACACCGAAACTAGTGTCGACTTGGCTGCAAATTTGTGGAAAATCTGTGATTCCAAGGTAAGATTTTGTTGTTTTCATTTTCACATAGCCAAAATATGCATAATCATAATGCTCACACAAAAATATGCCCTATTTTCTAAATTGAATTTGACAGCTAGCATTGGCATTTTCATTCAGTTGTAGCAATGGTCATGTGACTGCCATCTGTCTTCGTCACACTTATTATCATGAAATTGTAACATGGTGAAAAAGTTGTGACTCGACTGGGACTCGAACCCAGGGCCTCTGGCTTACCATGCCAACACTCTACCGACTGAGCTACCAAGCCACACAGTAAAGCCTATCAACTTATTTCACCATAATCTCTACCCGGCTACACACACCCCCTCTACACAAGAATTCGTCCCGAATTCTTACTCAAAGAACACTCCACGAGTTTCTTATTATTACACATTATCTTCATATTATCTTCATATAAATCACCTTATGGGTTATTTATGTTGGGTACCAAATGTAACATGGTGAAAAATTTGTGACTCGACTGGGACTCGAACCCAGGGCCTCTGGCTTACCATGCCAACACTCTACCGACTGAGCTACCAAGCCACACAGTAAAGCCTCAGAGTAAAGCCAACTTATTTCACCATAATCTCTACCAGGCTACAAAATCACTGTGCTGAACACAGGGCAAAACCTCCAGCTATAGGTGTTACTCCACTACCTCCATGGCAAATGCCCTCATTCACGTGAAAGAGACTGGAAAACCAGTCAGGACAGTTGCCAGAGACTGGTGTGCCAGAAGCATCTCTGAGACACAGACTGTCTGCCAGGGTTAACCAAGATGCCATCAAATCTGGTCTACGCTACGATAAACATCCTGAACGAAAATATGGAATCTTACAGTGTTCTCTCTATATAAATGTGTCGTTAACCCAAGTTAAAAGCAACTCGTGTGTGTAAAACAACGAACTAAACAATTGATATTCCGCGAAATCCAATTACATACCCAAAATGAATGACAATCATAAATGTCTAAGCCAGGAATTATTTAAGAAAATAAGATTAATACATTAATTACCTTGCAGTCGTTTCTTACAAACTGAATCCCATGCCCGGGATAGACTGTGGAAGAACAAAAATAACACTTTTCTAAACGCATGTTGTCAGTTCTACTATTTCACCACCATGTTATTATCAAAAGGAAGACCTATTTTGATTGGCTATTGTACAAGTGCGTCATCGAGGCACGAAAGGGTAACACATCAAAGTACTGAGAGTTCTGATGATAATTTCAAAGCGAAAAGTGTATTAGTCTGGGATTTAAAAATTTAGAGAAACGAAGTTGTAATTGTAGCGACGAATTAACAACTGTTAACAATAACTAGTGATAATATAAACCAGAAGTGTTGACCGACTGGACAATGGAGTTTAACCCCGACAAATGTGAAGTTCTACGAATCGCAAAAAAAGAAACCCGTCATATTTCCTTATTCTCTTCACGACAAACTGCTTAAATCTACAGAAAATGCCAAATATCTAGGTATCACTATTAACAAGGACATGAACTGGACAAATCACATAAACAACACTGTAGCCAAAGCTAAAAACACACTAAGATTTATTAAAAGAAATGTAAGATCCAAAAATATTAAGGTTAAGGAAGCCGCATACACTACTTATGTCAGACCCCAACTGGAATACTGTGCTGTAGTGTGGCATCTCTGGCAACATTCTTTAACACACAAGATTGAGGGGGTCCAACGAACTGCCGCCAGGTATGTCCCGAATGACTACAATTTCACCAGTAGTGTAACCCAAATGCTAAATACCTTTGAGTGGAATACCCTTGCCCACCGTAGAATTCATACCTCTCTGATCATGTTGTATACAATCGAATATCAACGTATCTATGTAGACCATGATCACCTCACTTCCATCAGAAACCAACACTACTTAGTCCCACATTCCAGGACCCAGTACCACATAAATTCTTTCTTCCCTCGAACCATACGATACTGGAACAGCCTGCCAATCCGACTCAAATCGTGCCCCAGTCTAGATGCTTTTAAGAGTGGACTGGGAGCGGTCAACTTCTAGTCCATACGTGACTTGTTTTTACTTTTAACTTTGCACCATCTATTCTGTTCTTTCACTTATGATCTTTTATCCTTTTCTTTTAGATTGCACTTAATAGACTAATTCCGTCTATATCCCAGACAGCGCCTTCCGATAATGATCTTTACTGATCGTCTGGAAGTAACAAGTTGAAGATGAAGTAATAAATTCCAACAGAATGAGATATGAGCTTCTTGTGGTAGGAAATTACATGTATAAACAACAGGATCAGTAGCGATGTTACTTGTCTTCAAATATAGTTTTATAAATTTATTTGTCTGAATGTAGTAAAATAATTATTTGTTACAAAAGTTTATGTTAACAGATCATGAATGTTAGACATATTCAAGTTTGCAAACAGAATAGACCCTAAGCAGACAACTCCTAGTAGTCTGATCTTGGTCAGCTTTGTTAGTCAAATCTTTTACTAGGGTTTTAAAATAATTGCTGTGATATGAAAATTATCTCCATGAATGTTCACGAGGTTATAAACTATTCACAAGAAAAGAATGTGGACACTCCGTTAATATTTATTTTGAATATCGCTACCTGTAGCTTGTTCATTGACGTATATTTTATCTGAACTTTGACAGGAAAACATTGAATTGTAAAAAGAACTTACATAGACAGTCACTCATTCAACGTCTCTAAACTACATAGAAGGTAGAGAACGATTACATATGACTAACACATTGCTCAAGAACTGGATCTCCATTGTTTGAAAGCACATGGAAAATTGTAAAACAAAATGTGAGTCGTTTTGGAATGTCGAAACGGAAAGAACATACCCAGCCTTGTACCATAAATTATTATAGAATATAATGTCTAATTGCATGACGTCACCGATACTCTACAATTGAAAACCACCAGACCATGGGAGAAGACAACTTTTCTTCCTTCGACACGTTTTCCCACCTCTCAAACGTTTCAGCAGATACCTGGATTACATTCAGAACACGCAGCTAGCACAGTGTCTTTTGTTTTCTAACTTCAGATGCTGCAAGTTTAGACCATGGGTTACGCCTCGGTCTCCCCTTTGTCGCTATTTTCAGAACGAGGAAGGAATCGACGCAGGAATGTCGTAGTGAGGATAAGAGCTAGTTTTTTCCACGGCACCGTCATGAAATTTGCCACATTGTAGTCACTATTAAAATCATCATTCTCTGAATTGAAGTGTTTTCCCTTGGGAATGGTATGTTATGACAGATTATCAATTATTCTTATTAAACGTCTACAGATGACAAATCCAAAATTCTAAAAACAGAAAATATCTCCCAAACAGACGTGTTCTAGTTTATGGACTCTTGATTAATGAATGAACTTAGTTGTAAACAATATACATGTATTCATACGCTCGAAAAAAAATCAGTATTTACCACTACATTTATCATAGTTTCAATCCAATTTACTGTCTCATCTCTCTCCGGAATCGTATTCTACCAATTGTTCATTTTCACGGGAAAAAATGATAATCAATGATAATGGGTGCTCCTCGATACAGCGGAAAGGTTCATTTACAAATGAGTAAAAGGCATGCAATCGACGGCGACTGTGATAGTTTAAAATTCTGCGAATTTGAAACCATCAAAAGTGGTGGCTTGTGGAATACTTCACGCGAAGCATCAACGAGCCAGTTTTTGTTACATGACATTATTTGATATACGTTAATATGACGAGTTCGTATTTTATACTACACTCATGTAATATAACACGCAGACGTCATAAGTAAAGGATAAGAATGAGTCATGCAGTAGACACCACATACAAAACACACAACCGCCCGAACAAGAAAACACAGTAAATGTACATTTAATATATCTATCAAAACACAAAGAGACGCACAAAGACAAAACAAACAAACAATATGGGGAAGATGGAAGTACCGCCTTGGAACCAACGGTCAGTGATAAAAGCCATGGGGTGGGGGGGGGGGGTTTAAACCGGTTTAGGGGCGCCCAACCTCACACTCATCGCATCTCCACCCTAAAAGACAAACCGTGTAAACAAGCATATCCTCTCTCCGACCAATCCACAACAACCGCAATGGCAAACACAGTGGTAAATTGCATGTAGAACGAAAACAAATTGAAAAATTAACAGGAGAAGCGGACTGTTTTCTCGTGAGTTTTTTCTTCTGTGTCATGTGATAAATATATATTACATGAGTGTTCATTTACTAATATTTACATTCGCCCTGCAACGTCCTTATATAACCTTATTCTAAAAGAAAGTTGCATAACCTCATGAACACCGGAAGCACGTCATTCATTTCTTAAATATAAGAAATACAATGGAATATAAATATAAGAAATAAATGACGTGCTCCCGGTGTTCATGGGTTATGCAACGCATAGCTTTACGAGCAAAGATTCACTAACTTTGCTCGTAAAGCTATGCGTTGCATAACCTCATGAACACTGGAAGCACGTCATTCATTTCTTAATTGATTTTTATCACATAATCTGCCTTGTGGGAGTGCTGTAACAGAGTGCCGTAAATCGCGAAAATGCATTAGTTCATTTTTTTTGCACATTAGCAATCGTTAGCCAATCGTAGCGCTCATTTAAGCGTTAGCCAATCGTAACGCTCCATGTGCGTCGTCCGCTATATTACTACGCTACGCTGTTTGTAAGCAATGGCCGAATCAGTCACCAGCTATAGCCCGTTTCCTATAGGAGCAGTCTGATCTTGGTCTGCTCTGTTTGCTAATGGAATTAGATAGATTTGCCTAGTTTCTAAAATGGCGACATGTTCCTCCTTCCACATTTCATTATAACTATTTTGTCCATGAATATGCAGTAGGTATTGCAAATTGGAATAAATATAAAACAGGGAAAGGGTTAAACAGACGCCTGTCATAAAGACCCAGAATAAGACCCCGGTTTGATGGTCTTTGTATAGAAACGTTTTACTATCTGTTGACGTTTTCTTAACATCAAGATCAAAAGAAACGGAAACTCGATATCTCGAACTTCATGGGACCATACAAATTACTTCGAAATAACGGGAATCGACTCATCCGAATTCTAACCTGGAAACGTTCTCCGGTCGAAAGTAATGCTGAAAATGTAGGAGGTTTCAGCATTGCGTTTTACCTGCATCAAGTTGTCGCACGTCTATATAGATATGCGCAGTAGTGAGTTTTAGAACAATACTGAATTATAAATTTTGGAAATTACTGAACTTTCATTTCCAGCTATTCTGAAGTTTGGCTTATCCGAGTCCGAGATATCGAGGTTCAAATGTACATAGGCAAATATATTTCTTCTATAACTATAGGAATAGGGAAATCTCTTTATTTGCATACATGTACGTAGGACTTCATGGAAGTGCGTGTACAAAAAATAAGAATACTGTTTCACACGTTTATCTAAAACCTTTTTCATTTTAACCATTTCTCTGTGGAATATTCGTGTAAAAAATAATTGCACCATGAACACTTATCAGCTGATTTTTATAATGACATATACGTTCGTGCATGTACACAGGGGATGATTTTATTTTTATTCATTCATATTTTTTTTATTATTTATTTATTTGTTTATTGTATTTTTTTATTATTATTATTTATTTATTTTTGGGCGGTGGGGTGGGTTGGGGGCATTGGTAGAAACTGTAAAGCCATACCTATTATAATTGAATAAGCACACTTAACAGATCCTTACCCGGATCATATATATGTTGTATCATAAGCAAACAGAGCAGACCATGATCAGGCTGTTATAAGAGCCGTCTGAGCTGGGTCTACTCCATTTGCAAAGGCGTGCTAAGGTGTTTGTATGCGGGGCAGGGTTAATAATCGACTCAAAAAATCCTGCTGGTCCATCTTTCGAAAGAAGTTTTAGATCGCACGATCATCGTACTTGTATGTTAGAACTTAGGATGATTTCTGTCGAACGAGGTTAGCACTAGAATGTGCGATTATTTTGACTATCCGAGATGTAGCGATTGTCGTAAATTAACCCATTACCTCATAGGCTATTTTTAGACCTAACCTCTTTGAATAAATCTATCGAAAATGAGCATTTACTAGAGAAAAGGAAACTTTTAGAAATGTGTAGTTTTGAAACCATCGTGATAAATAGAGAATTTGTTTCATAGGAGCAAATGCTCTATTTATCACAATGGTTTCGAAAGGTGCATTTTACAGAGGTGTCAAAAAGCGTCAATATGAGGCAATAGGTTAAGCCAGTTCTGCTTTACGGTCCCGAGACCTGGACTCACTCCAAGAGCATCGAACGCTAGCTCCAAGTCTTCATTAACAACTGCCTTCGCAGAGTCCTGAAGATAAGATGACCCGAAAAGATTACGAATGAAGAGCTTTGGAGGAATACTAAGCAGAAATCAGTCATGCACACCATTAAAGAGAGGAAGTGGCGATGGCTGGGACACATTCTGCGGAGAGCGCAGTCCAACATCACCCGCCAAGCTCTAGATTGGAATTCCCAGGACAAACGTAAACGTGGTCGACCCGCACTGACCTGGCGGAGAACTCTCGACTCCGAGCTGCGGATAGTCCGGCTGACATGGGGCGAGGCAAAGCGGAGAGCGGAAGGCAGAGACGACTGGCGGGCGGCTGTGGAGGCCCCTATATGCCCTCCCATGGGCGAAGAGGGCGAGGTAAAAACAGAACAGACCCTGATCAGACGGCTCCTATAGGAGCCGTCTGATCTGGGTCTACTCTGTTTGCAAATGCGTGATAACACGTTTATATACGAGTGGAAGGGTTAAACAATGTCAGTGGCTAAAACAATTACCTGACAGATACGCCTTTTATCATATGTTGCAAACAGAGTATAACCAGATCAGACGACTCCTACAGGGACCGTCTGATCAGGGTCTGCTACGGTTTGTTGAAGGAATGATATAGAAATGATTGTACAGTTTCTACCATGGCAAAAATGTCCCGTATTCATATATACCAATACCATTATAAGAATTCAGTGATAGATATTCACTTTTCTTACATGAAAAGTCTTCAAGTAAAGAGTTAACAGTCCTGAACGGATGTCTCTTGACCAATAGGTAATAAACATGGCGCCATTGCACATCACAGGTAGCAGTCTCGAACTATTTTTTTGAAGTACAGTTAAACCTCGCTTAACCTGGCGTTCAAAGTTGTACTAGTACCGGTCTGTAAGACAGATCAAAGCTTAATGCAGGGTGATAGTCATGCACAGTGCTCCTCTAGGAGCTTTCTGCATGACTTTCACCTTGCTTTAAGCGGCCATCTGCCTAAATATACCTAAATTCTTCTTTATTGAAATTCCGGTTTAGAGAGGTTTTACTGTATGTACATGTTATTATGTACATGTTGAAATTCACACTGGACCCTGCTGAACTGAAAATATTGGGTGATATACTATAAACAGTAAAACCTCTCTAAACCGGAATTTCAATAAAAAAGATTTGTGCCAGTGAATAAGGTTTCTCATTAGCCAGATTGACTGACCCTTTCATTAGGGGCAACGCCATACAAACTCTTTACTCCATGAATATTCAAGTAATAAGTAATGACATCATGGATATGAATTAGGCCTAGATTTTTTTTATTATGACACGTGAACATAAGAAATGTTGACAATGGCAGAAACTGTAGATTCAGATCTATATCATTCCACAAGCAAACAGAGCAGACCCTGGTCAGATGTCTCCTGCATGCAGGAGCTGTGTGTTCTATGTCTACTCTGTTGCAGTGCAACAAAATGCGCATTAATGACGTAAAAGGTTAACCATTTCCTTCATAAGACGACTATATAGGCAGTACACAAAGACCAAGCAGCTCATGTGGGAGCTGTCTGATCAAGGTAGGCCTATGTCGAGTTGGCTTATGGAATATTAACGATAGGCCTATGGTTCTGAAGTTTGTCACAGCAAACAATTTTCTTTGTAATGTGTAGTTATAAACTTCAGGCCAATAAATATGCATGCAGTAATACAATCGTAAGTTAATATTCACAGGGGAAATGAATAAAACAACAACATTTTTCTTTCAAAATCGGATCTGAAATTTAGTGTACATGCAATAGCTCACGTCCAATATCGAGTCATGCATAATATAACGGGTTAAATCATATCTGTACAGACTCTTAGATGTTTAATGTTAATGTGCTTTAATGTGTAATATAGCCACTAATCAGGTATTATTACATGTAATCAACCAAAATTCAAGATTATAGTCTCCCAAATGTGTCTCAGTTCTCTAAAAATAGCTTACAAACATTGCATGATGTCGGTCTAATTAATATATGATATTTTAGTGTACTAGTGGGGCGGTCAATAAAGTGTAAACTTTGATGTTTTTTTCTCTTTACAGAATAGTTCTATGCAAACACACAACGTTAACGTTCTTTCGATATTGAATCAACATGGGAAAACACGTTAAGTGTCTACTGGGTATGTTAATACAGTAAAACCCCTCTAAACCGGACGTTAAATTTAGTATAAATATCGGTGCTACAAACAGGGACAGCTTAATGTAGGGTGAAAGTCACAGAAAGTTCACCGGGGAGCTTTCTGCATGTCGTTCGCCCTGCAATAAGCAGCCACCTGCCTAAAAGTATCTACATTCTTCTCTACTATAATTCCGGTTTAGAGAGGTTTACTGTATATTATAATAAAAATTCAACTTTTTCTTGACACATAATTTAGACGAAACTGCATTTCATTAAAAAATATTTTCTACCCATTTTTCATCTTAATCAATCAACACCAAAACTTTCATACACGTTCATCATCTATTTCCCACAGAATATGTAATACATACAATATATTCAGCTAAATATTACAATATCTGAATACCATTAAACCCTTAGAGAAAACTATCGACATTCTGGTGGCATGCAGGTGGCGGTGGTTTAGTGGTAACGCGCTTGACTATCAGTCCGGAGGTCCGGGGTTCAAATCCCGGTCCCTCTCGGAAATTTCAGAGACGCTTTTCCGTGTCTCCCACCCGCACATCCTCTCCACCCAGGGGTTAAAATGGGTACCTGTGAGGGTCACTCGCCGGTACTGCGGCTGCATGATTGCGCCATATGTTAGCAGTGCTCAATATTGTAGGCCAATGACTCAATGACCAAGGGAGTAAATGTACAGTCGGCTGAGCGGTCATTTGGACTGAAAGTAGACTATAACTAGGTACTTTACTTTTATTTTATTCTAAGAGGCGGAAAACTTAATCCATATGAACGGAAATTAACGTACATGATCGGCCAAATTCCCATTGACTCCAAATCGACTGATTCGAAAGTGAAATAAAACGCTAGAGCGAATGTGTAATACCTGACATACATGTCCGTCTGGTAGCCTACACATAACTGGTCAATATTCACGACAGATTCCAATGAATGGCGGACGCATTTCCGTTACTTTCCGTAGCAATCAATTGTTTCTTTTTTCCGGTACAAATAACCCTGTCCTTTAAACTGCTTTAGTTCAAAGTCACATAGATTCTGACTCTGAAGTTATTTTGTTACGCAAACTTTGCGAAGATAAATGAACAACGATTGTTTTTTTTCAAATATGATGATGATTGTACGTTAAGAAGAAACTTTCCATAACTTATTTTGCCTAAGAGTGATACAATTCTTGATATATTTATTGCAATGATCGAGTACTCCTTTTTCGTCTAAACGTGTTAGCGAAGTCCTTTGCTATCTGGATATTTTCAGGCGAGCCATTCTTTCCATTGCTTCTACATAACTTTGTTATGCTCCCATGTACATTGGATACTTTGGTGGCTGCCTAATACAGGGTGGAAGTCATACAGAAAGCTCCTAGAGGAGCTTTCTGCATGACTTTCACCCTGCATTAACCTGCCAGCTGTCTGCAAGACCGATATTTGTACAATATACTAGATTTAAAGTCTGGTTTAGAGGGATTCTATTGTATCTAAATATATATTTTCTTTAGCAAACAGAGAAGATCCTGATCAGACGGCTCCTACAAGGGTCATTTGTTCTTAGTCTACTCTTTTGACCGAGGCGTCAAAAAACACACTTATCACGAGACTCAATAATGATGTGTGCGGTTAACAGTGATCTTAGAGACATGTGGTAGCTTAAAGCCTGGTGAACGTCGTGCAGAAAGCTCCACTAGGAGCTTCCCGCATGACTTCCATCCTGCATTAAGCAGACACCTGCCTAAAAGTATTTAAATTCTTCCTTACTAGAATTCTGGTTTAGAGAAGTTTTACTGTATATTTTTTGAGATTCTGAAAATAACTTTTTACACCGTTTTCATAGTTAGTTTAGACCGTTTTCATAGGATAAAGACGAGGCGCTGTTATTAAAGTCAAGAGTTGTATTTGATGCAAGTTGACTGCTGTCAGAAAGTTAAGAGACTTTGCGCTTTAGCTTGTATCATACCGTTTGGTCTGCTTAATGCACCAACACATGGACATCCACCACACATGGACATAATTTTAATTGCGTGTCTACTGGATTCTATTGCAGCATTACATGTGAGAAGATGGCAGATTTTCCATAACTTTGATTGTCTCCCGGTTAATATAACCATCACGTATCTTTTATATACATGTACGTGTATAAGATGTGACTTCACGATTACTTTCAGAGCATTTTTTCGTATCTTAAATGCATCTCAAAGCTCCTTCATAAGTGAACCCCCCCCCCCCCCCCCCCCAACACACACACACGCTACACAGTGTCCAGCTGTGCCGATTATTGATTCCCTGGAGTGCTCCTGCAGTGTCCAGTCAGGGTCAATGGTCATAAGAGATAAAATTATGCAATAAAACCTTGATTATCTGTGATAGTAACCAGCCTTATCAGTTGTGTATTAGATGCCAGAGAGTCAGCACCCACAATACACAATTTGGGTCAACATTCCTTTGGAAATGCCTTAAGTGCAAACATGTAGACTGGTACACAACCTATTTTCCTGCGTCTGTGTGTACAGTAGTAAACTTTTGATAACCATTCCGCGTTGGCATGGACTCATCTTTGTTACCAAATACAGAATCTAGCCAACATCGCAAAGCCGGCATCCCTTTCGTCTAAATATCGAAGTTGTGCGTATCAGTTTAATGAGTTACAAATGTATGTGATAAAAAGAATCTGTCACGAGTTGTCATTTAACATAAACTCTTCTTAAACTCGTCAAGAAAAAAAAAGTAATTAAGCTCTCCAAATTTATTTTCTGGTCTCGTTTAAGAAAAGTTTATCTCAAATGACGACTCGTGACAGATCCCGTATGTCAAAGTTGAGCTAACCACATGTACATTATGTCTATATATATATATATATATATATATATATTTGCCTACAGCTGTTTGGTCTTAGTCTACTACAGTAAAACCTCTCTATAACGGCCACTAAATTACATCAAGTATTTTGTGTTAACGACAGGTGGCTGCTTAAAGCAAGGTGAAAGTAAAACAGAACGCTCCTATAGGAGCGTTCTGTTTTACTTTCATCTTGCTTTAAGCAGTCACCTGTCCTAAATACCAACTAATTAACACAAATTAGTGGCCGTTATAGAGAGGTTTTACTGTATTTTGGCAAAGGCGTCAAAAAAGTTGAAAAAACCACCCTTACCAGAAGGGTTAAAATAGATAATTAATGAATAATGTGCCCGGTTACCAATGATCCATGGTATATTTTTTTTCAGATTCTACACCGTTTGATAGGATAAAGTCGAGACGCTATTATTGACCCATTCCCTCATATTTACGCCTTTTGGTGCCTCTGAAAAAGTCACTTTTTGAAAACCATTGTTATAAATAGTGCATTTGCTCCATAGAATTTTAAACTACACAATTCTAAAATTTTCCTTTTCTCTAGTAAATTTTTATGCTCCTTTTCGGAAGATATATTAGTTAAATCATTTATCATAATGGAAAACAAGGTATTTTGGCCATTCATAAACTGAAGAATCAGATCTATTTAATTCCATTAGCAAACAGAGCAGATCCTGATCAGACGTCTCCTACAGGAGTCACCGGATATCGTCTACACTGTTTGCAAAGGGGCGAAAGGTGTTTATATGAGGAAAGGGTTAATTAAATGCATGTACATAAGAGATAAGAAGCTAACACCCGGGTGTCTATGAGCTGCCACTTCACTTATTACACTGGAATTGTCCTAAAATCACCCGTTTTGTAGCAATTTAAAGTTACTTGTTCTTCACACCGATTTTCTAAAAATCTCAGTGTGTAATAAGTGGGCTAATGTCCGCCCCCCCCCCCCCCCCCCTTTCAAAAACACGAGTGGTCTAATGTCCGCCCTTAGAGAAATGGTGGGCTGATGTCCGGGTGGGCTGTGGTCCGGGTGGGCTAATGTCCGTTTACCGTTTTTCCAATATGCATGCTGATTTCAGTGATTTGTATTGAAAATATTACGTTTGACAAACACTTAATAAATGACACCATGAATATGTATGGACACGCGACTTTTGACTTTAGCAGAAACTGAAGAATCAGATGTATGTAATTTCATAAACAAATATTTATCATCGCATGATTAGAATAGATTGAGTTTCTCCAAAATGTAAAAGCCACTTGTTATGTGACATTTTTAAGATCTCAATCCGTTTGTAGAATTTACTTATCACGAGTACTGTTTCCGAAATTACTTTTTGAACGCCCCTTACAATGCGAGATATCCCGAAATGCACTCGTGAATATTGAATTTGCAAATGGCAGCCATTTTTGTTGTTGATCGTGTTCATACGATAGACTATAGAAACGCGTAAAATAGGATTTACTCTTAGAAAATGGTAACTATCACCGTGTTTTCTTTGTATCTTACCAGCTTTTGCATTGATTTGTATCATTTTAGAGTGCACTGAATCAGTGCACGATGCGCGAATTGCCATTTCTATTTCTTCTCTCTAAATCCAGTGTCATCACTAAATTGCAGTTTTGAAAGGTATATCAAAAGTGTAACGATGTTAATTACATCAGACGAAAGGAATTAATCCATATTTTCCTAATTTTTAAAAAAATCCATTTCCAGATGAGTACGATGACGTGAGCTGAAGACTGAGCACGTGATCAGTCTCCATTTTCCCTGGTCCAGCAAGACGAATCCGCCATTATGAAATCAGACGAAGAAAAATGAGCAAGGTATGCGACCGAATTTTACCTTAAAATTTGTCGTTTTTTTCGTCCAAAATTAGATAATAGACCATTGCGATATATGTTATTTGTTTTGTCAGTGTTTATTTGCCGATTAAATTGACTTCAGCTCAGATTTATAGGTTTTAATGCTGCATGTAATTGCAAAAAGGCAGCCATATTGGAATGTGCTAGTGGTGAAAGAGAGAGGGTCAAATTGTGATGCATAACAGCTGAATTTACAAGATTAAGTCATTTAAACTGTGTATATATATTCTTACATGTTATTTCTACCAGGGACAGTTTGAAGAAATGTGCTGACTTGTGCATTTTAAAGAAAAAATGTGCATTTTTAAACCCTACTCTTGCTTTAGCCCTAAAATTTTAGAATATCTTGGCTATATACCCCTATCAATTAATTCTGTTTTTTCAGTACTTGGGGTGGGTGTTCCAGGCTAATTTTGATGTATTTTGGTGCGCATTTCCCCATGTTTCTAATGGTCCAAATTTTAAGAAATTTTGAATGGGGCCCATTTTGGCAAATTCAACTGATATGTGGACTTAGATATTTTCAGTGAGAAAAGTTGGTAGTTTTATCTATTTGGATACTTACATTTCAGCAGAAAACATAAATAGTCATAGTTTATACTTACATTGGGTGTTCATATCTTGAATGATGCATTCTTGTACCATAAAGCTTTTTAAAGGCAATATTGTAGCATATAGCCTCTAAAATAACTTAGAAAAAATGCAGAAATGATATTTTATGTATCACTGAAATGATAGTTTTATATATTGGTAGTTGGTGAATTCTGTCATATGCCTAGCTATTAAAATATTGCTGGTTTTAGTGTGCAGTAATGAATGCAGCTCAGATCAGATTTTTGTTACCATATGATTAGTAGAAAAAATGTGGAAACTGTTTTATGCATGGTAACTAGTCTAGTAAAATGGAGCACATGGTCAGCATGTGGTCCGTTGCTTGTTCTGCATTTGAGAAACAAAGCAGGGTCATAAAGCCTGGTGTTTTCTATCTCTTGCTAGCAAGGAATACAAGGATAACCATAGCTACAGCATGGGAGAAATTAGTAAAGCCTAGTATGTGACTTGTGTTTGGAAACCTGGAGTGCTTATTTGGATGACATATACTGTTCTTTCTAGCTTGTGAGGCAGTGAAGGCCAGCTGAAGGCCTTGTTTTTACTTGTGACAGCAGTTTATATTCTGTATTTGGGACAAAAAAGATTGCAATCCTCTACACAGTCTTGTCAGTTAAGATTGTCATCAGATAAAGGGAGGTAATTAGAAGTTTTAAGCAGACAAGAGCATGTTGACACCAATGTATCATATGTAAAATACCCGAGTATGCAGTTTTGTAGCTAATTAAAGCGTAGATATAGAATAATATACTTAATTAATTTCAGTTGTCTTACATATGTTTATGAATATTGTGAAAACTCTGTTGACTGCATCATTTGAAATATAATGAGACATGAAAACTATACATTGCATTGACTCTCAGTATACAATGTACAAGAGAACTATCTTCAACAGTAAGTAAGGGTGTTTGTATGTATTTAGCAGGGTATTGGATTACTTATTAATAGATGGCCCAAAGTTTCACTGTTCTTCAGTGTAGGAAGATAGCTATAAAGGTAGAAGTAGGATCTGTAGTTCTTGGTTAAACTGTTCTTTTTATGAAGGAACTTGATCAAAGGTTCAGAAATTGTAATTAGTAGATAATGTACAGAGCTGTTTGTCCTATGACTGATAGTATCAGACACAGTATTACTGAACATTCAGTGAGAAAACGTGGATCTCAAGACTTTGAATTTACAGAAGACTAACAAGCATTGTAATATGAAAAAGTAAAAAAAATATGTTTTTAAAATAATTTACTTGCGCATGGATGGTGGTGATATGCTTCAAGAGATGCTGATCATGAAATATTTTATAGGTTGGTTTAATATGTTCTGCAGTCCCTACACTCCGAACACTGCAGTATGTGGGTATCGGGTGTTTGTTTCATGTCTCGGTGAAAATGAACAAACTAGTCATTGTATATTTTTTAAGTTTTTCCAATGGAGACCAAGAGAGAATAGAACTTTTTTTTGACAACTTAACAATGCTAAAGTGGGAAAATAGTTTCTAAATCAGAAATCACTTAAATTGAAGATGATAATTGGTAATATGTATTAATACTTTATTAGCATAATACATAAATAAAAACTGGTGAACTGTAAGAAATTACATACTATTAGTCTGGAAAATCAATTTCTTGATATATGATAAAGACTACCCAATATGTTTATTAGTTACTTTAATTCTTTTTATAAAAGTATAAAATCATGATTTTTTTGCCCTGGCAAACAGTAGAAAATCAGATATTTAATATATCTGCAAACAGAGCAGACCCTGATCAGACAGCCCCAGTAGAAGCTGTCTGATCTTGATCTTCTCTGTTTGCAAAGGCA
Source organism: Azorinus chamasolen (assembly GCA_963576725.1). Lineage (NCBI taxonomy): Eukaryota > Metazoa > Mollusca > Bivalvia > Cardiida > Solecurtidae > Azorinus > Azorinus chamasolen. The sequence goes on from OY755239.1 coordinate 44,111,190, forward strand.
TAAAAAGGGGGATTACCAAGTAAAGGGACAAATTTTTTTTCCATCAGTGATAACATAGTTGTCTTGACTTTATTATTATGTCAATTTGTTTAATATCTTTAGGGATTTCATTTAACCCTTGAAATGGGGGAAAACAAGTGTTCTGGCAATTGCAAACAGCTTCAAGTAACTATCTTGGCATCTCTTTAGGATCCAAGCTATTTGACACTCAGTCAATATTTAATCAAAGTTTTAACCCTTCGCTTGCTATTCGAGTCAATATACATACCTGTAAATAGTGAAGACCCAGATGAGACAGCTGTTGCAGGAGCTGTCTCATCAGGGTCTGCACTATTTACAAGTTGATTGTGCAACCAGTGCACTCCGCAGCAGTGATTGCACAGCGAAATACTTGTAGACAGTGAAGATATATGTAATTATACAACAGGGCATGGGTAAAGAAGGAGAAATGTATTTTAAAATTCAGCAAGAGAAGAGTTAATGAATTTAAAGTAAATTGAAAATTATCAGAGTTTGAGCAGGAGTCTGTTTTTCTCAATTGGTTATGGGTTAAATTTTCATGCCTTTGCTAACTGAGTAGACCCAGATCAGACAACTCTTATATAGGATCAGTCTGATCAGGGTCTTCTCTGTTTGCTTATCCCGTTTCTTTATGAATAATAATGAATGTAGAAATAATGACTTCATGAATATTAATTAGATCAAATTGTATAACACATGGAGACAAGAATTTGTTGGCAGTGACAGAAACTGTAAAATCAGATCTGTGTTATTTCATAAGCAAACAGAGCATACCATCATACAGCTCCTATAGAAACTGTCTGATCTGGGTCTACTGACTCTACTCTGTTTGCAAAGGCATAGAAAGGCATATTTATGTAGTAAAGGGTTAAGGTAATAGCCGTATAATATAGATCTGAATCGACAGTTTCTGTCTGAGCCAAAACGTCTTGTGTGCTTTTATGAAAAATAATCATAATGGATATTAATGATAAAATGAAAAAGTGATGTCATTATTTCTTACATTCATGAATATTCAACAGAGAAAGGCATAAGTTGGTTATAAAGCATTTAATCTTATACATGCTGTATAGATTATTTTGTGGAAACCTGCATAAAGAGTTTTGATCCAGATGAGACAGACTAATATTATGTCTCATTATGAGTCACCACTTCATCCGGAGCCAAACTGTTTGACACTTAAGTATTCATAAAATGAATTGGTAGAGAAATGTGTATTTTAGCATTTGGAGCAGATTATAATTTCTCTTCACAAAAGATTGCTAAGTGTTGAAAGGGCTAAGGTTTTTGGTGATAATCTTTCTCATGCAAGGAAGAGTGCTTCAGCATGCCGCTAATTGGACAGGGCGGAAACTTGTCAACTCAAATATGTAGTGGTAATGAGAGAAAAGGATTCACTAAAAGTTGCTGAGGGCTTTAAAAATGTTTTATTGTTGGGTTCACAAGTATGACATTGGCATAGTTTCCTTTGGGCATGTTAATTAGAATTATTTCTTTAGTTTGATTTTAACCCTTTCCCTGTTCAATATTCATGTGAGAAATTACGATATGTATATTTATTAGGTGAAATTTTATAATGACATAATGTACATATAATTATAGGCGTTTTTTGGTATTGATACAAGCTGTAGAGTTAGGTCTAAGACTATTATATTTTCACAAACAAACAAAGCAGGCCCTGATCAGAAGGCTCCTATAGGAACTGTCTGATCAAGGTCTTCTCTGTTTGCAAATGCATGAAAAGGGTTTTATATGAAGGAAAGGGTTAAATGCTTAACCCTTCGCTTGCTATTTGCGTCAATATACTTACCTGTAAATAGTGAAGACCCAGATGAGACAGCTCCTGCAGGAGCTGTCTCATCAGGGTCTGCACTATTTGCAAGTTGATTGTGCAACCAGTGCACTCCACAGCAGTGATTGCACAGCGAAATACTTGTAGACAGTGAAGATATATGTAATTATACAACAGGCTATGGGTAAAGAAGGAGAAATGTATTTTAAAATTCAGCAAGCGAAGGGTTAATATTTAAAATGGAATTGCTGTCAGTGTCCAGTCAGTGTGAAAGGCCTAAAATTGCTGTACATGATTTTGAAGTATTAAGAGTAGTTCGAGTACAGACCCTGATCAGAGAGTTACTAGAGGAGCTCTTTGATGTGGGTCTACACTGTTTGCAGATGAGATGCAAATGCAGTTGTTTCGCACATTCAGAGGTTTCAGTAATGATGTGGGACTTGAGTTTGTCTACAGTTGTTAATTTTTACAATGCATGAACTAATATTGAATGATTGTTTATTAACTCTTTGCATGCTAGGTAATTTTTCGTCTGCAACAATTGTCGTCTGCTTCAATTCTTAAAATAAACGTTCTCTAATTTCTTTGCATAAACAGTTTTGATCCAGATGAGACACCGCATTATGCGGCGTCTCATCTGGATCCAAACTGTTTGTATATATAATCACAGTTTCGCCGCTAGCGTGCAAAGAGTTAACCCTTTCCCTCATATAAACACTTTTTCATAACTTTGCGAACAGTAGACCCACATCAGAGAGCTTCTATAGGAGCCGTCTGCTCTGTTTGCTCATTATGTTGTAATAGACCAGACTCTATAGTTTGTACCAATGCCAAAATTCCTATGTACATATTTATGCCATTATAAAAAAATCAGCTATTAACCCATTCCCGCTTAGGCTATTTTTAGACCCAACCTCTTTGATTAAATCTAACAAAACGGAGCATTAACTAAAGAAATGGAATTTTTCAGAACTGTGTAGCTTTGAAACCATTGTGATAAATAGAGCATTTGCTCCTGTGGAGCAAATGCTCTATTTATCACAATGGTTTCATAAAGTGACTTTTACAGAAGCGTCAAAAGGCGTCAATATGCGGGAATGGGTTAAGTATTCATACATGTAATGTCATTATTTCTTACATGAATATTTAACGGGGATTAATGTTAAGCATATTATGGAAAATGTTGTGATATCCTTTGCGAAGCATTTTGGGTCCAGGGCTTTTTTTCCCAAAATTGGGAAGGGGCCTTAGCCTTTCATTTTGGGAAATTCAAGCGCGATTTTCGACCAAATTGGGAAAAAAATGTAGACTGACTTTCAAGTCTTGAAGATAGTCATACATCAATATTATAAGCAAAACCCATGGGTGTCTGAGTTCATACTTCAGCAGAACTGCTTTGCGGCCATCATATGTGTCAAGAGAATGACTATCTGTGGATATTGAATGACTATCTATGGATAGTGTAGGTGTTGAGACAGTAAGAAACTCAGATGCATCACTATGGGACAATGTAGGGGGTGGTTGAGTTATACTTGCCACATTTGATGATTCAAATACAGAGTGAGACTTAGATACATTAGGAGAGGTCGGGGTGAAATCCGGTGAGTTGACTGTCTGGTCTTCTGACACTGGGAGATCTGACTGACCTTGCACTTAAGCAGACGCTTGTGCTGTCAAAGAGGAAAATGAATCCGACTTTGTCCTTTTGACACCAACGGTGAAAAGGCTGCGCTGTTTTTTAGCTCACCAGAGCACAAAGTGCTCAGGGTGAGCTTTTGTGATTGCCTGATGTCCGTCGTCCGTCGGCGTGCGTCGTCCGTCGTCCGTCGTGCGTCGTGCGTCGTGCGTCGTCAGTCGTCAACAATTTGAGCCTTTAAAAATCTTCTCCTCTGAATCTACAGGGTTCTCATCTTTCATCTTTGGCATATAGCATCATCTGTTGGTCCTCTACAAAAGTTATATAAATTATACCCCTGGGGTCAAAATTGGCCCTGCCCCAGGGGTTTTCAGTTTTCAATAGAAACATATAGTGAAAACTTTGAACATCATCTCCTCTAAAACTAGAAGGTCCTCAGCTTTCATATTTGGCACATAGCTTCAACTTTAAGGCTTCTACAAAAGTTATATAAATTATGCCCCTAGGGTAAAAATTGGTCTCACCCCATGGATTGCCAGTTTTTTTAAGCTGACTACTTAAACAGCCCATAGGATCACTAGTTATGCATAGGAAAAACTTTAAAAGTATTCTTGTCAGAAACTACATGCCCCAGAGCTTAGATATTTGGTGTATAGATTTACTTAGCATAACTTTATGGGTTTTATAAGTATCATAGTTCTTGGGTTAAAATTGGCCCTGCCCTGTGTGTACAGTCTTCTTCACTTCAGAAACGACAGCCTAAAGGTTTCTCCTTAATATATCAGCCTGCAGAGCTCAGACCTTCTTATATAACCACCCTTAGCCTGATCAGTTGAGTAGAAATTGTGTTTAGACAAATAACACACTCTCATTTAAGATTGAGAAAATTGTGGATAGTTCTTAATATGCAGAACACTCTTAAAGCTTTTTTTCATACCTATGCCCTTCATTAAGCTACCGGATATCAATATAGAGCATATCTGTTGTGAATTTCAGCTTAACTCTTCGCATGCTGGGTAATTGTGTCATCTGCTAAATGGTTGTCTGCAGCATATTCATAAGTTATCTGTACTACACAATTTCTTTCTAAGTTTTTCAGAATTCAGACTCATTGACAAACAGTTTGGATACCAGATCAGGCCCCACATTATATTGGCCCTGATCTGGATCCAAACTGTTTGCATAGGTCATTAGTGGTGGGAGAATCCCACTACACACTTTCTTTCTAAGTTTTTCAGAAGTTCAGTCTCATTTACAAACAATTTGGATATCAGATCAGGCTCCACATTATGTGGGCCCTGATCTGGATCCAAACTGTTTGCATAGGTCATTAGTGGTGGGATAATCTGCCTCTAGCATCCAAAGAATTAATACAAGTTCCAGTGGTCTATGCTCTATCCATTCTTTCACTACATTCTTTCAGCATCATGTTCTGGTCCTCTACAAAAGTTATATAAATTGTGTCCCCGGGGTCAAAATTGGCACCGCCCCTGGGGTGTTAAGTTTTCAATAGAAACATATGTGAAAACTTTGAAAATCTTCTCCTCTGATTGTCTGGTGAGCGATGTCAGGGCCATTCTGGCCCTCTTGTTTATCTTCTGCAGCCCTTTTAACGGATTTTATATAATACTTTCCGTTTTTCGACATTTTTAAAGTTTGTTTAGGGAGTGCTTGTTTTCCAAATATTAATTCAGATAACCGTAAGAATATGTTCTACAGTATTTGTTCAGAAAACGATTTAATTATTGTTCATAAATTTTAAGCGTCTACAGAAAGCTATCACGAAGCATTTCAAACAATTTAATCTGAAATGGTGACCGCGTAAAATCTCCAGGCAGTTTAATAAATCGTGCAAAATTACTGGATTTAGTTCTCGATTCAACAAATCAAATCGGGTCGATAAATTCGCAGCATCTCGGTCATAAATAGAGTGCCGAGTCATCTTCGTATAGATGCTTGCACAAATAAAATTACGTTGGATTAAAGCGTTTAGGGACCGTGATCGCTATTTCTTCCCAAAGACGAGTGTGGGTTACTTCCCTTTGAATGGACGAAGGTCCGATGGCCCGAGTTTAATTTTGTGTCTTGTTTTTTCGTTTTTCTTTGACATTGGCAGACTTATTGTTTGGACCGGGGGCAACATATTGGGAATTTCTGCATCGTACTTTTGGGAAATTCTTTCACCGAAATTGGGGAAAAAATAGGCTTTTCGCAATTGGGAAGTCACCGAAGATCGGCCTCTATTAAAGAAGGAAAAAAAGCCCTGGGGTCCAGATTTAATCTATTCTGTGCAGAAAACAAGTAACTAATGTCCGTTGTAAACAGTGTGCATGTAGATCCAGAGGAGAGGGCTGCATTATAACGATAACTCTACTCCATAAATATGCCTTGCAAACAGAGTAGTTCCTGATCAGACAGTTCCTATAAGTCTTATCATGGTTTGCTCTGTTTGCTTATGGAATAATAATAATATAGGTCTGATTCTACATGCTTTCATTGCTTTGGCAAAAAGTTCATGTGTCAATTTACCATCATAAAAATTAATTAAGATTCATGTTAAACAATTAATTAATGATGTCATCATTTTTTTCATGAATACAGAAAAACCTGTCTTAAGTGGCCATAAAAAATAGGACCAATTATGGGTCTATAAGACAGTTGGAAGCTTAATGCTGATCAAAAGTAATGCAGAAAGCTCTTATAAGAGCTTTCTGTATTACTTTTGCCCTGCATTAGACAACCACCTGTCTTTAAGATTCCTATGTTCAATAAAACGAATGACTGCCTTGGATAGGTTCTTCTGTATTCATGGAATAAATTGTAAAAAAAAGAAATCCATGAATATTCATGGAAAGCTTGATATGTTTGAATTTTGGAATAGTCCATTAGAAAATTCAGCATTGAAAGTTTTATCGTTATCTTATCAGGATCAACAGTTCAAAACTGACATGATCTGTTTTGAAAACAGTTCATTTATTTTAACCTGAATGAAAATGGACACTTTTAAATAGACTGGTGTGCATTAATTAACCTTCTGCTTGCTGATTATGCTAGAAAATGAACAGATAGAAACATCTGCTAATTCATATTTCAAAGCTGAGTTTCTTCTATTTCTTCATAGAAAACAAAATCAAGAGTTTCAAACAGTTTTGATCTGGATGAGAAGCCTAGTTGCTTAATGTGTCATTTGTGTACAAACTGTATTAACCCATTCCTTCATATTGATGCCTCTATAGAAGTCACTTTTTGAAACTATTGTGATAAAAAGAGCATTTGCTCCTTAGGAGCAAATGCTCTATTGATCACAATGGTTTCCAAATTACACAATTATAATAAAAAATCCTTTTCACTAGTAAATGCTCCTTTTTGGTACATTATTCAAAGAGATAGGGACGAAAAATAGCCTATGAGATAATGGGTTACGGTATTTATAGATCGGCCCATAGCTTACTAATGTTTAGCCTTTCAAAGCTGAATTTTCAAAGTGGAATTGCCAGGCCATCAGTGTTTAAATAAAGAGTTCACTCAATGTGAAAAGCTTCAAACTTGCCAGAGGATTTTGAATGACAAACAGTACAGACCCTGATCAGAGGGCTCTAGTGGAAGCCTCTGATCTGAGTCTACAGAGTTTCCAAATGACAGTGCATGTGTTTCCAGCAATTCAAAAGGGTAAAGATTGAGACAAAAGAATCAAATGAGATGTCGGTCTTCCGTTGTAAAAAATCCTCTGTGAAAAATGTCACAATTTTACTGATTTTCATTCACCACATTACTTCGGAAATAAGTTTATATCAGTAGAATCTTTATGTATTCAATGTACGTATATGGTTATTGTACTCTAAATACCCCAAAAATACGAGCAGATAAACTAAGGCAAATAATGCAGGCCCAAATCAAACTGCTTCTGCAGTAGTTTGGTCATGTCCTACTCTATTTAACCTTTTTCCTGTTCTGTGTTTACTCCAAATTTCAAAACCTACTGCATATTCATGGACAAATAGTTATAAATAATGAAATATGAAAGGCAGGACATTGTAGCTATTTTAGAAAGGAAAGAAACAGATCTGCCAAATTCCATTAGCAAACAGAGCAGACCCTGATCAGACGGCTCCTATCTGTAGGAGCCATCTGATCTGGGTCTATTCTGTTTGCAAATGCATAAAACCCGTATATATGAGGGAAATGGTTGAAAAAAAAAATTGAATTAGTTGCAATACATCTGTATTGATCTCACAAGAGCTGTGCATGTTTTTTGCCGTCATAGTGCATGAATGTTTTCATTCAGTGCTCCTCATTTCTTATATTTGTTCGTTCAACATTTGAAATGGAAGTAACTTTTGTCTCCAAAAATGTCATCTGTGTGAATTTTTAACCCTTGGAAAACAGTTGTATTGGCATAAATTGCAATGTGTAGACTAAGATGAAATAGTAGAGCCCTCTGATCAGGATCTGCCTTGATTGACATTCAAAATCTTCTCACACAGTATACCGTCTGATATTGAATAGACGCTTTCTTATCCCTTTCCCTGATTAATAAATTCATGATAGAAATAATGATATCATGAATATTTATTAGCTCAATTTTTATAATGGCATAATATATACACAGGATTTCTTGGTGTTGGTAAAAACTGTAATCAGATCTATATGACAGTACCTCTCAAAGTTCACAAATTTTATATAAAAAAAAAGAAAGTGTCCTGTTTGAATAAATTTCAAGACATGTTGGCCTACAGAGTCAATTTTTAAGGGCCCTTTTTCGAATTGTTCAGGCAGGGGAAAACTTACAAATGAGAGTCTGAACTCCCCATTGTAGAATATACTGGAATCACCCTGTCGGTCGGTCAGTTGGTCCGTCCGTCTGTCCGCATTTGAACATGGGTAGTTGGTGTCGCGAACTCCTTCAATTTGAAAGTTATTCAGTTTATAATTATTTGGTATACATAATAACCATGAATAGTAGATGTGCAAGACACAATTTTCATGTGTTTAGACCTGCGCATTGCAGAATTATCTACCCTTGAACTTTGAGTATTTTTTGTCATTTTGGCATAAACCGTGGGTAGTTGGTGTTGTGAACTACTACTTCAATTTTAAAGTTATTGAATTTATATATGGTATACATAATAACCACGAATGGTAGATGTGCAAGACACAATTTTCATGTGCTTAGCACTGTGCAATGCAGAATTATCTCCCCTTGAAATTTGATTATTTTGGCATGAAACATGGGGAGTTGATGTCGCAAACTCCACCTTCAATTTAAAAGTTATTGAATTGATACTTTCCATACTTAATAACCACAAATAGGAGATATGTAAGATGCAGTTTTCATATGTTTAGTTGCAGGCATTACAGAATTATCTCCCCTTGAACTTTGAGTATTTTTGTGTTTAAGTCCTGTTATAACGGGTAGTTTGTGTCACAAACTTTGTTTTGCAATCAAAGCTGCCGTGCGGGGGTATTCATCACCTTTAGTGATAGTTCTAGTTATGTCTCCCCCCATATTTATATGGGGGAGACATTGTTTTCATGAGAGTTGTCTGTCCATCTGTCTGTTTGTCCGTCACACTTTTTGTCCGAACGATAACTTCAATATGCCTGATGCCAGTTGATTGAAACTTCATATATGGAAAGAGCATAATGAGAGGAATTGTCATGCACAAGGTCCATAACTCTGGATTCACTAATATAGGAGTTATTGCCCCTTGTAAAAAAATTCACACTTTTTTGTCCGGACGATATCTCCTATATGGCTCATGCCATTGGATTGAAACTTCATATATGGAAAGATCATGGCAAGAGGAAGTGTCATGCACAAGGTCCATAACACTGGCTTCACTAATATTGGAGTTGCCCCTTTTAAAAAAAATAATACTGTTTTGTCCGGACGATAACTCCTATATGGCTCATGCCATTGGATTGAAACTTCATATATGAGAGGAAGTGTCATGCATAAGGTCCATAACTCTGGCTTCACTAATATAGGAGTTATTGCCCCTTGTAAAAAAATTCACACTCTTTTGTCCGGACGATAACTCCTATATGGCTCATGCCATTGGATTGAAACTTCATATATGGAAAGATCATGATGAGAGGAAGTGTCATGCACAAGGTCCAAAACTATGGCTTCACTAATATTGGGAGTTATTGCCCATTGTAAAAAAATCACAATTTTCTGTCAGGACGATAACTCCTATATGGCACATGCCATTGGAGTGAAACTTCATACATGGAAAGATCATGATAAGAGAAAGTGTCATGCATAAGATCCTTAACTCGGGCTTCAATAAATTTAGAGTTATTGCCATTTGTACATTTGTTTAACGCTTTCTTGTCCGGATGATAACTCCAACATGGCTCTTGCCATCGTATTGAAACTTCATACATGAAAAGAGCATGATGAGAGAAAGTGTCATGAACAAGGGCTATAACTCTGGCTTCAATACTTTTGGAGTTATTGCCCTTTGTTACATGTTTTGGCTGATCAATAACTCCTGTTCGACTGATGCTATTGGAATGACATTTTATTTAAGGAAAAGGCATGATGAAAGTAAGTGTCATGCACAAGGGCCATTACTCTGGTATCAGTATTTTTGGAGTTATTAGCTGTTATCATTTTCTTCTTGAAAATTGTGGTGTGGAAAGTGCATAATGAGGGGAAGTATCATTCATCAAGTCCATAACATTTTTAGTGATTTCCCATTACATATATTGTTTTTATTAGAGGGGAGACATCCGTTTTTGTGACAAAAACCTCTAGTTTATCCTAGTTTTGCGCGGGCTTATCCTAGTCTATTCCTAAACCACTGATTTCACCAGTTGTCAGAGGAATGATTTGTAGGTGACCCTCAATCTGATTTTTAGCTCGTCTGTTTTCCCTTTGAAAAAAATATGAGCTATTGTCATAACTCGGGCATCCGCGTTGTCATTGTCATCCAGAAACTTTAACTTTGGCTATAACATGTACTTCTTTACTAATCATCCAAATCTTATGAAACTTCACACACTTGTTCACCATCACAAGGGCTACAATCTGACGAAGGGCCAGAATTCTGACTTTTTTTTTTTTTTACAAAATTACCGTACACCCCCTTTATGGACTTGAAAAATAATTTTTTAGATATGTCATTTTTCATACGCCCGATGGTAACTTCGGTTGTATTATGGTATATGACACTCGTCTGTCCGTTCGTTAACCACTTCAATAACTTTACAAATATTGGGTATGGTGTCAAAGGTCAAGGTCACAGTGACCTTCAACTAAAAAATCTTGTCCGTTCAGTAACTTGATAAGTATTAGGTATGCTGTCTTCATACTTAGTAGGAAGGTTGGTAATGGCCAGTACATGACCCCTATTGACTATGAGGTCAGTCGGTCAAAGGTCAAGGTCATAGTGACCTTCAACTCAAACATCTTGTCCGCTCAATAACTTGGTAAGTATTAGGTGTGCTGTCTTCATACTTAGTAGGAAGGTTGGTCATGGTGCTCGTGTTAAGCTGGTTAGGAAATTTAAGATGTCTGTCATTTTGAAACCGTAAACAGCACTGCTCTCATATTTCGCATATGAATCCCTTGTGGCAAGGCCTTTCCATCAATGTTACGTTATTTGACTTATAATGTTGACCTTTGAACTTTGTCCCAACTTTTTAAATTTTATCAAAAAAATGTTGTGTAATGTTTAAAAACTATTCACACACTTGTTCATCATCATATGACCTACAATCTGACCAATGGCTTTTTTTTTTTACAAAATTATGACCCTTTATGGACTTCGCTTTATGGACTTCGGAAATAAAAGCTTAGAATGTCTCTAGAGACGAACGTTGGCACCTGCATTTTGTGCTCTTGTTATAAATTGTTCCTGTTTGTTGCATAAGTAGGTCCCATGAGCTAAAAATAGATTTTAATTAATGATTTCTTTAAACAACATCTTCTAATCTGCTGAATGGACTTCAACCAATTTCACAGAAATGATCATCAGGTGACCCATACAAAAGTTATAGCAATTGTTTCAGTCTATTACATAGATGGGTCACACAAGCTAAAAATAGATTTCAACAAGCAATTTCTTTAACCCTTTCCCTGTTCTATGTTTATTTCAACTGTCAGTACCTACTGAATATTCATAGACAAAAACACTTATAATGAAATATGGAAGATGGTACATTGTAGCCATTTTAGAAACTAAAGAAACAGATCTATCAAATTATATTAGCAAACAGAGTAGACCCTGATCAGACGGCTCCTCTAGGAGCCGTCTGATCTGGGTCAACTCTGTTTGGAAATGTGTGAAAACACGTTTATATGAGGGAAAGGGTTAAACAATATCTCCTCCTAAAACACCGACTGGATTTTCACCAAATGTCAGAGGAATGATTTGTAGGCGAACCTCAGATTTGTATAAATCATTCTTTTTGTTGCATTTATATAAGTAGGTCACAAGAGAGGTGAGCGATACATGGCCGTCTTGTTATTTAAGAAAAATGCATTTCCAATATTTTTGTTTTTCAGATTGACAATTTGGACATTTCAAAGCTTGACTTCAACACTCCACTGTTTGACCTCAGCACCACCTCCTCCCTGCCCTCGACTGACTACCAGAATGACGAGAGCTACAACAAGTTCACCCCACCCAAGAGGAAGCTGAGAGATGATGGTGATGAGGATAATGAAAAGTCAGAAGAATCAGACTCTGGGTCAGGCTCTGGATCTGGATCGAATAATTCCAGGTTAGAATTGTTCTGTTTGCAAAGGCGTGAAAACGCTTTTGCATAAGGGAAAGGTTTAAACATCCTATCCCAACACACTGACTAGAATTTGATAAAACGTAACAGTAATGATCCTGAGGTGATTCTTATATAAATAGTTTTAATCTGCTGCAAAAGTAGGTCACATGAGCTAAAATAATTGAAAAGCTTCATTTGCAAAACCGGCTGCCTGTGGTTATAGTGAAATGCAACGGCTTGAACGATATTGGAAGATCACTTTGCCTGTTAACCAGTTCATTATGGCCCTCTTGTTTATGCAAGAGTTAATTAACATTCATATTAATGGGCAGTCTTGCATGTATATATATCAGGCAGGGGGTTAACCTTTTCCCTGTTCTGTGTTCATTCCAAATTCCAATACCTACTGAATATTCATTGACAAAATAGTTATAATGAAATATAGAAGTGGAACATTGTGGCCATTGTAGAAAGTTAAGACACAGATCTTTCAAATTCTATTAGCAAATAGAGTAGACCCTGGTCTACTCTGTTTGCAAATGCATGAAAACATGTTTATATAAAGGAAAGGGTTAATTGACAGAATACCAGTTTCAAACAATCAAACTGGAATGATTTTAGCATGCATATTAAATGATGGTCAGAATATGGTACATGCCACTTAGATGTATATACTGTATTATCTCTAATAAATGCTCCTGGGGAGCTTCTTGTATTTTTCGCTTGCCTGTATTTCGAAGAAAAAAAGAACAAGTTTTTGTCCTAACTCCTGTGACGCCGTTGTTACGACGTCCGAAATCTTTTACAGTTGCTAATATTTCTTTACTATTCATGAAAATCTTATGAAAGTCACACACTTGTTCAACATCACAAGGGCTACAATTGAACCTACTTGTGGTGCTCTTATTTATACAGGTGAATTCAATGCAGAATGAGAGCAATAGCAATGGCTTTGTTTTTAGTTTGCATGAAGCTAACATATGTATTTTGATCTGTCTGATCTTGGTCTACTCTGTTTTTATACGCCCGTTTGAAAAAATGGGACGTATTATGGAATGGCGCTGTCTGTCCGTCTGTTTGTAAGTCCGTCTGTCACATCTCTAACTCAAGTTCCGCTTGATGGATCCTTCCCAGATTTAACCACAATGTTTATCTGGACATGCTACAGTAGCATGCCCAGTCCCAGTACGTATATCCAAGGTCAAGGTCACTTAATTGGACTTAGAACTTGCATTTAGCAAAGATGTTAACCTGTATGTCTGTAACATCTCTAACTCAAGTTCTGCTTGGTGGATCCTTCTCAAATTTCACCACAATGTTTATCTGGACATGCTACAGTAGCATGGGTGTTTCCCGGTACATTTATCCAAGGTCAAGGTCACTCAATTGGACTTAGAATTTGCATTTAGCATTTGCGTTAAGCAAAAATGTTAACCTCAATTTATGTGGAACACATTTTTTTAAGTCCACTTATTTACATAACCCTTTGCGATAAAGCTTTGAAACTTGGAACACTTGTTCACCATCACAACCTACACCTGTATGCAAAAGTACACAACTCTGTCAAGCATTTTGACAGAATTGTGGCCATTGTAACTTGGAATTTTTGGTTATGGTTTTTGTTAAAGTCCACTTATTTACATAACCCTTTGAGATAAAGCTTTGAAACTTGGAACACTTGTTCACCATCACAACCTTATATATAGAGTATATAACTCTGTCATAACTTTATAACTTTGCAGTGGGTCTGGCTCAGACTCCGGGTCCGGTTCAGAAAACAGTGAGAACTCGGAGCACTCAAGGAGTGAGGACAAGTCAGGAAGTGATACGGAAAACAGCTCTAATGAGGAAGATGATGACGACAAATCTGTCAAGACAGAGCCTAAGTCTGACCATCCGGTCAGTATGGATACAGACTCTCAAGACAGTACACACAAGACACGAGGACGCCCTGGCAGACCCAAGAAAGATGTCATCAATGAAATAAAAGGGGTAAAAGAAATAATAGTTATAATTAGACAGGAGATTTCATAAAACATTTTTGTTTTTCCAGATTCAATGATATTTTACGAAACCCGAATAGTAGAATCTCTTTAAACCATGAATATTCATGTCAGAAATGATGACATCTTTAATATTAATGAAAGGACATGTTCATAAAAATCAATGTTTGGCTATAGAAGAAACTGTAGAAGCATAACAATATTACATCATAAGCATACAGAGTAGACCCTGATCAGACAGCTCCTACAGGAGCCTATGATCTGGGTCTACTCTGTTTGCAAAAGTGTAGAAAAGTGTAATTAAGCTTTCTTTCAAATAAACGCCTTTTCAAGCCTTCGCAAGCATATTAGACCCAGATCAGATTTACTCTGTCTGGATCCAAACTGTTTGCATAGGTAATGACAGATGCAATATTGGCAGTGAAAGAACAAACCAGAGAAAAGGATAACTTGAGGTGTTTATTCAATTACTGAAACTGTCATTTCTCCACCAAACCCTATGCGAATACACATTGTAAACTTGAGTCTTTCTTGTATACTATTGCATAAGTACAGAACTAGGACAAGTTAGAAATAGTGATACTCAATGAACTGAATAGAAAGCAATGTACACATTATCTCTTTACTCAGTAGAGACACCTTGTGGCACCTTTGCAACCAGAGTAGACTCAGATCAGATGACTCATGTAGGAACTGTCTGATCAGGGTCTGTTCTGTTTGCTTATGTAATAACAGATCTGTTAATATATTTATGCCCCCAGATCAGATCTGGGGGGCATATTGTTTTTGCCGTGTCTGTCTGTTTGTTTGTTTGTCACCAACTTTAACATTGGTCGCATGTCAAAGTCAAGGTCATCCTTCAAGATCAGAGGTCAAATATATAGGTCAAATCACCGACTTTAATATTGGCCATAACTTTTGAACCAGTAGAGATAGAGATTTGATATTTGGCATGCATATGTATCTCATAAAGTCACACATTTTGAGGGGTGACATGTCAAAGTCAAGGTCATCCTTCAAGGTCAGAGGTCAAATATATAGGTAAAATATATAGGCCAAGTCACCGACTTTAATATTGGCCATAACTTTTGAACCAGTAGAGATAGAGACTTAATATTTGGCATGCATGTATCTCATGAAGCTGCACATTTTGAGGGGTGACATGTCAAGGTCAAGGTCATCCTTCAGGGTCAAAGGTCATATCAGATGCTTAGTGTTTCACAAACACATCTTGTTATATTTCTGATATGAATATTCATGGAGTAAAGGGTTAGATACTAGCTGATCAGAGAAACCAAGGCTCTTCTATAGCGAGGGCAGTTCACAGGCACTTTCCCCTAAGTCATGCAGTTTCTCCCAAATTTGCAAAATTGGTTCTGGTATGCCCAAAATAGTGTTAAATTGTTTTTCCCCAGATAGGAGGCGAGACCCCTTCCCCTCTTCATAAAAAATACCCATGAAACGTGCTACTGTGTTTTCAACACTTGAGTCTAAACAAACTTGATGATTAAGAATGAGATTCCATTGCTTTCTCTTTAGTTATTGATCTTTTCAAGTTGGGAGGGGCATGGGAGGTCAGTGTTTTTTGTGTGTGTCGACACCTTATTTTGTTTTAAGTTTCTTTGCGTGCTTCTCTTTAGTTCTAGAGTTCATGCCCTTAAATGTAGCTGTAACTTAAGTCTATGAAAGCTAACAGCAAATTCTTGATATCTTATGTAAACTGTTTGAATCCAGATGAGACATGGAGTAGCTTTTTATGACATCAGGAACCAAACTGTTTGACAGTCGGACTGTATGATCGCAGAGAATCGAAGAAAAAAATTGTTTCAGAATTGCAGCGGCCAGAGCAGAAGATATGATGTACTGACCTATCAAGATATCTTAATCCTCGGCCAAACCCTGTTGTTCTGCAGTTCGTTAGATTAGTCTCTTTAGGGGATGAGGGATTGGGATTCTAATGAGTAGCAGAAAGATAAGGTTTAGCGGAGAAGTGTAAAAACAGTTTACTCAAATTTCCTGAAAACACCTTGTACAGCTTTGGGTAGATGACGAATTTTGCAGACAAAAATGTCATTAGCGTGCAAAGAGTTAAATTATTTTGCATAATGTTTAGCATAGACATACTCATGATGTTTAGTCAATGAGGCATATATGTCAGATAAATGAACAGATACCTGGATGGATCTGCCATATTTGTTTATGCTTGACAGTGATGTAAATTTAGAACTAAATACAGAAATAAATCTTTTTAACTAATCATATCAAGTTTATTTAGACAAAGTTTGAGGGACTATTGAAATCACCCTGGTGGCCTGTCAGGCAGTCAATCTGTTTGGTCGGTCTGCCGTCCACATTTAAACAAGGATAGTTGGTGTCGCGAACTTTTTCTTGAATTTGAAAGTTATTGAATTTATACTTGACATACATAATAACCACAAATAGCAGATGTGCAAGACATAATTTTTATGTGTTTACCGTCAGGCACTACAGAATTATCTCCCCTTGAACTTTGAATAATTTTTTTGTCTATTTTGCATGAAACATGTAGTTGATGTTGCATATGAAACATGTGTAGTGGATGTCGCGAACTCCTTCAGTTTGAAAGTTATTGAATTGATACTTGCCATACATAATGACCACAAAGAGTAGATGTTTAGCACCAGTCATTTGAAGAATTATCTCCCCTTTAACTTTGAGTATTTTGAATTTTTTATCAAGGCTGCTGGGGGGGGGGGGGGGATAGTCATCACCTTTAAGTGATAGTTCTATTATTTAGATTTGGTTATCATATGTTTCTGGCAAGTAAGCAGTTGAGAGGGCATCAAACTTGTAGTAATCGTTTCTGGACAATAGCCTAAGAAAGAAATTTTGTAACCAAACATCGGGCAGAGGTAGTTTTCATGGAAACAAAGGTTTGATTGTATTTTAGAGGATCTGGTATCAAGGTCATTTTGTGACAGATCATTTATGTGGGGACAAAGGTTGAGATTGTAAATGGGGAGTGGGGTGGGGGGACTGTGGTGAAAGTCACTGGATAAATGAATTTCTGGGAAATGAATTATTAACTAAAGGAAAGGCATTTGTTTTACCAACCTTGGTGTATAGATAGCATGAGCGGAGACAAAGTTTATGATTGTCTTTCTGCAGTCAGGGTCACTGTTACTAAAATAGATTTGGATGTGGGTTCAACATCACTTTCACTATAATTTATAAATAAAAGTGTGCTCTGTTGTCGAGGTTACAGAGAAATCTCTTGTGATATTGCCACTGCTTGTGTCTGATATATATTTGTTTGAACTGAAATTATGAAATGCAAAAAATTACACTTGGTAAATAAAAAGTAGACAAGATCTGAAGTAGACACCAGAAACTAAGAGGCAAGCGGATTACACCTTAGTAATCTTGGCTGATCAGTACCTGGACAAGCCTGTATGTTCCCTAATAAATGTAGCGCATGTGTTGTATTCTGTTCTCTGCATTTCAACATTGTAGGAATCGGGAAACAGCAGTAGGAGCAGACAATGCAAAGATCCAGAGTTAAGTTGTTTGACTTCTTCGGCCCTACACCTCTGCACACCGTTTGATCCTTTTTAACCCTTTACCTCATGAATATTCATGTAAGAAATAATGACATTATGAATATTAATTGGATTTATTTTTATAACCGCACATGAACAAAAATATTTGCCCTTGGCCAAAGCAAAAACTATAGAATCATCTCTATTGTTTCATAAGTTAACGGAGCAGACCCTGATCAGACCGCTCCTATAGGAACCGTCTGATCTTGGCTTGCTCCATTTGCAAAGGCGTAGGAAGGGGTATTTATGGAGTAAAGGATTAACTGTCTTTGAAATTAGTCATCGGAATCCAGGAGGATATATATACATAATGTGTAAATTAAACATCTTTCAGGAGTAGCTCTTTTATTTCTCAACCAAACTCAACGTTATGGCCATTCTTTAGTTTCTAAGGAATTGTAACAACTTTTGGTTTGGTGGATAAATTATGTACAGTAAAACCCTCTCTAAACTGGATGTTAGATTTAATATAGATATAAGTCTTGGAGACAGGAGGCAGTGTATTGCAGGATCTTTCTGCATGACTTTCACCCTGCATTAAACAGCCACCTGCCTAAAAGTATCTAAATTTCTCTCTACTAGAATTCTGGTTTAGAGGGGTTTTACATCTACACCTCAAGGAACCATAAACAGTCTCCAAACAAATCCGTTTTTGGAGACTTTCCAAAATTATTTTGAAACTGCTGATTTGGTACCTATAGGCTTAAAATTATATATCTGTGCTAATTTCAAAGACTTGACCAGAGCAACAGATAAAGGTGCGTATTCAAATACTAAAATCATCATTTTTCCACCAAATATTAAAATGATCATTTCTCCACCAAACCCTATGTTTGTGAGCACTCTTTAGAATCTTCTCTTCTAGACGATTCTAAAGAGTTCTTACAACATAGGGTTTGCTGGAGAAATGAAGTATTCTTGAAAATGTTTTAATTTATGCATCTTATCTGGGCGTCTGATTGATTTGGTAAGCTGGTTTGGGAGTTAGCTTTGTTTTTTCTTATTAATCAGTTAGATGATAATCTGCTGAAGTGTTTTATGATGAATGTTGTCATCTACGTGTAGCTATGTCTGCTGGTTGAACTTTTAACGTCTACTGCTGGTTCTTTAGGAAGCAGCTCATTCACTTAACTCATTCCCCCATAGGCTATTTTTAGACCCAACCTCTTTGAATGAATCTACCAAATCAGAGCATTTACTAGAGAAAAGGAAAAGTTTAGACTTGTGTAGTATTGAAACCATTGTGGTAAGTAGAGCATTTACTCCTATGGAGCATAAGCTCTATCTTTTCACAATGGTTTCAAAAAGTGACTTTTACAGAGGCATAGAAAGGCGTATTTATGGAGAAAAGGGTTAAATGTACTGTAGCATAATGAAAAGAAAACAGTTAAACATGACTATAGGCACCAGGTATGTTATTTCAGGAAATGTTTCTGGTTTATACCCTGAAAAATGAAATCTGAAAAAAGGTAAAAAATGAAATGGGCTAGTACTGTGCTACATTCCATAGCATTTATTTCATAGACATGCAGACTTTTGCGTCTGATTTACTTTCAGGACCTATCCTCTCCCCTCTCTCTGGGGCGTCCAATTAGCCCATAGTGAGCAGAAACGGACGTTAAACAAACAAACAAAACTTTCAGGACCTAACAATGAACATATATGAATTCTAAAATACTGAACAAAACTCCACTGAATCTGAAATGCTGTGTTTCAATTAACCCATTCCTTCAGGTAAACACCTTTTCACGCATTTGCAAATAGAGTAGACCCAAATCAGATGGTTCTTACAGGAGCCGCCTGATCAAGGTCTGCTCTGTTTGCATATGGAATTACCTAGATGAATATACAGTAAAACCTATAACGACCACTAAATTGTGTTAATTAGTTGGTATTTAGAGCAGGTGGCTGCTTAAAGCAAGGTGAGAGTAACACGAAACGCTCCCATAGGAGCGTTCTGTTTTACTTTCACCTAGCTTTAAGCAGCCACCTGTCTTATTAACACAAAATAATTGGTGTAATTTAGTGGTCGTTATAGAGAGGTTTTACTGTACTCACCAAAAAATCTTCTAACAGAAATTCATGATGTCATTATTTTATACATGAATATTCATCAAGTAAAGGGTAGACCCTTTACTCCATAGATACACCTTTCTACGCACTTTCACATAGATTAGACCCAGATCAGACTTCCTGTAGGAGCCAACTAATCAGGGTCTGCTTTGTTTGCTAATGGAATTGGAAAGGTCTGTTTCTTTACTTTCTAAAATGTCTGCAAAGTTCCACCTTCCATATTTTGTTGTATCTATTTTTTCCATGAATATTCAGTAGGTATTGAAATTTAGAATAGAACAGGGGAAAGGGTTAAAGAAATAACACCAAATGTTATAGGTTGCAGTGAGATGTTAGTAAAAAACAAGTCTGACTAAATTGCTTTCCAGATTAAATTTTATAGAAATTTAGTTTAAACATGATGTAAAATATTATCCAAGTTGAAATATGGAGAAGTATTTAATTTATTATATCAATTTTCTGCACATATCTGAAAAGTAACGGAAACAATTGCTCTCACTAAGATGCAGTGCAGTTTTGTTATGGTGCTAATGAATTAATAAATTAATCCTGAAAAATAGTGATTCATTATACTTTGGAAAATATTATTCACCATACATGTGTATATAAGACTCACAAATATGGCGGATATTTTTAGCTCACCTGAGCAAAGCTCAGGGTGAACTTTTGGGAGACTTGAATGTCTGTCGTCCGTCGTGTGTCGTGCGTTGTCAACAATTTGCTTGTGAACACTCTAGTGGTCACAATTGTAGTCCAATCTTCATGAAACTTGGTCAGAATTAATGTCTTGGTAAAATCTCAGACGAGTTCGAAAGTGGGTCAAGTTGGGTTAAAAACTAGGTCACTAGGTCAAAGAGTAGGAAAACCTTGTGAACCCTCTAGAGGTCACATTTTTAGCCCAATTTTCATGAAACTTGATCAGAATGATTGTCTTGATAAAATCTCGGAGGAGTTTGAAAAGTGGGTTACGTGGGGTAAAAAACTAGGTCACTAGGTCAAACAGTAGCAAAACCTTGTGAACACTCTAGTGATCACAATTTTAGTCCAATCTTCATGAAACTTGGTCAGAATGAATGTCTTGATAAAATCTCGGACGAGTTCGAAAGTGGGTCAAGTTGGGTTAAAAACTAGGTCACTAGGTCAAACAGTAGAAAAATCTTGTGAACACACTAGTGGTCACATTTTTTGTCCAATCTTAATGAAACTTAGTCAGAACGAATGTCTTGATAAAATCTCGGACGAGTTCGAAAGTGGGTCAAGTGGGGTTGAAAACTAGGTCACTAGGTCAGACAGTAGAAAAACCTTGTGAACACTCTAGTGGTCACATTTTTTGTCCAATCTTCATGAAACTTGGTCATAATGATTGTCTTGATAAAATCTCAAAGAGTTTGAAAGTGGGTTATGTGGGGTTAAAAACTTGGTCATTAGGTCAAATAGTAGGAAAACCTTGTGAACACTCTAGAGGTCACATTTATAGCCAAATCTTCATGAAAATTGGTCAGAATGATTGTCCTAATAAAATCTTGGACAAGTTTGAAAGTGGGTTACGTGTGGTCAAAAAGTAGGTCTCTGGGTCATATCTTAGAAAAATCTTGTTTACACTCCAGAGGCCACATTTTTAACCCAATCTTCCTCAAAAGCGCTCAGAGTGTTTGTCTTGGTAATATCAAAGTTGAGTGTGATCATGGGTGGGGTGGGAATAAAAAGTAGGTCGCTAGGTCAAATTTTAGAAAAAAATACTCTAGAGGGCAAATTTTTAGCCCAATCTTCATTGGTCAGAATCATTGTCTTGATAAAGTCAATATTCTAAATCTTTGAAATCTTGTTCTGTAGAAACACTGCTCATGGTCCACTATCAACATTGTTCAAATATTGTCCCTAATGTCAATATTGGCCCTACCCATGGGCTACCCAGCAAAAATCTTAAATCTATAGTAATCAGGTGAGCGATTAAGGGCCATCTTGGCCCTCTTGTTTCTTGTACACACAGTCATTTAGTAAAAGAAAGTACTTTTGACTAAAGCACTGAATACCAGACGCTTTCATATCCTGTGATATAATTGTCAGTGAGGAATGAGTCTGCTATATAATTCAGTGGAAAACAGCCTTTGCCTTTGATTGAAAGCGTCTTTGTTGTTTGTTGGATAGCAAGTTAAATAAGCTAATGAATAGAAAGGTTTCAAGTTACGTTGTATTGCTGATTTTAAGATACTCTGTATTGCTGTTTTGAAACTCTTTACCTGATCTTTTAACGCCTTTGCAAACAGAGTAGACCCAGATCAGATGGCTACTCCTACAAGCTTTGAAAGGCTATAGCTGTCTGATCAGGGTCTGCTCTGTCTGCTTAAGAATTTCTGTTATGGTTAAAAAAAAATCCTTTATTCAAATGCCACAATTAGAATCCAGTCATGTAAATCATGTAATTAATATTTGTGTAATTATTTCTTACATAAATGTTCACCAGTTGAAGACTGCTTTTCAAAACAAGCGTGTTTGAATGTATTGGTTTTGCAAGTTGAGGACTGAGGTTCATTATTGATCTCCTCATACTTCTTGGTAATAAAACATGGCAATTTTGACATGTTCAAACTTCAGGGGCAAGTAGGAGTTTGCTAACTAAAATTCAAGTTCATTATGTCTCCCCCATTTATGGGGAGATATATTGTTTTTGCCAGAGTTGTCTGTCTGTCCGTCCGTCCGTCCGTCCGTCCGTCTGTCTGTCTGTCTGTTTGTCTGTCTGTCTGTCCGTCTCAAACTTGTGTCGCGCGTATCTCTGAAACCAGTTGGGCTAGAGTCACCAAACTTCACAGGAATGTTCACCAGCATGAGTT
Organism: Azorinus chamasolen; assembly: GCA_963576725.1. Classification (NCBI taxonomy): domain Eukaryota; kingdom Metazoa; phylum Mollusca; class Bivalvia; order Cardiida; family Solecurtidae; genus Azorinus; species Azorinus chamasolen. The sequence continues at coordinate 44,133,854 of OY755239.1, forward strand.
GTTGTGCACCTGTGGTTTTTGAATTGTCTCCCCCTGATAACTTCGGAGTTATTGCCCCTGATGACTTAAAATTAGAAAAACTTTGTGTCGCGCGTATCTCTGAAACCGCTTGTACTAGAGTCACCAAACTTCACAGGAATGTTCACCAGCATGAGTTGTTGTGCACCTATGGTTTTTGAATTGTCTCCCCCTGATAATTCTTGAGTTATTGCCCCTGATATGAATACTTAAATTTATACAAACTTTGTGGTGTGCGTATCTCTGAAACCAGTAGGGCTAGAGTCACCAAACTTCACAGGATTGTTCACTAGCATGAGTTGTTTTGCTCTTGGGTTTTTGAATTGTCTCTCCCTGTTAACTTTGGAGTAATACTGCTCCTGATGATTTAAAATTAGACAAACTTTACTTAGTGTCGTGCATATCTCTGAAACCACTAGGGCTAGATTCACCAAACTTCACAGGAATGTTGACCAGCATGAGTTGTTGTGCACCTGGGATTTTTGAATTGTCTCCCCTAGATAACTTTGGAGTTATTGCCCCTGATATGATTACTTAAAATTGAGAGAAACTTTGTGTCATGCATATCTTTAAAACCACTAGGGCTAGAGTCATCAAACTTCACAGGAATGTTGACCAGCATGAGTTGTTGTGCACCTGGGTTTTTTAAATTGTCTCACCCTGATAATTCTTGAGTTACTGCCCCTGATATGATAACTTAAAATTAGAGAAACTTTGTGCTGCATGTATCTCTGAAACCAGTAGGGCTAGAGTCACCAAACTTCACAGGAATGTTCACCAGCATGAGTTGTTGTACATCTGGGATTTTTAATTGTCTCCCCCTGATAACTTTGGAGTTACTGCCCCTTATGACTTAAAATAAGAGAAACTTTACTTTGTGTCACATGTATCTCTTAAACCACTAGTACTAGAGTCACCAAACTTCACAAGAATGTTGACAAGCATGTGTTTTTGTGTACCTGGTGCTTTTGAATTGTCGCATCCTGACAATGTTGGAGTTATTGCCCCTGATGACTTAAAAAAATTAAACCCTGATAAGTTTGGAGTTACAGACATTACACTTGTGTATTGGAAAGAGGATGGGAGGGGGAGACATCTGTTTTTGTGACAAAAACAAACCTCTAGTTTATCTCCCTTTTCGTCTTCAGTTCTGGGAGTTGGATCTTAGCCTTTGAATGCTGAATTTTCCAAGTGGAATGGTCCATCATTGTTTAGCCCTTTGCTTCATACATCGCCTTTTCATGCATTTGCAAATAGAGTAGACCCAGATCAGATGGCTCCTAAAGGAACCGTCTGATCAGGGTCTGCTCTGTTTACTTGTGGTATGATATAGAATTGATTCTACAGTTTCTGGGCCAAAATATGCCATTGTAAAATATAATCTAATTAATATTCATGATGTCGTTATTTGTTAAATGAATATGCAACAAGTAAAGGGTTAATGATAGTCAATTCTGACAGCATGAAAAGTATTAACTTGCCAGAGAATATTGAATGACAGTGTGCAGATCCTGGTGAGAAGGCTCCCCTCTGATGTGTGACTGCGTTGTTTAGTCAGTCAGACTGGTTTCCTTCATTCCAAAGGTTAACGTTTAGCATGCTTTAGATGATTTGTTGATTACCTTTTGTAAACAGTTCAGATCCAGATGAGATGTCATGTATCTCAAGTGTCCTAGGAATTAATTTTGTTTACATTTGGATTGTTGAAAGTAATGAATAAAACCCTTAAAGCTTTACTTCATAGATTAGCATTTTAACACCTTTGCAAACAGAATAGACCAAGATCAGAAGGCTCAAGGTCTGGACGGGATCTATTGTGTTTGCTTATGGAATTATGGTCTAATTTTACAGTTTTCTGACATGGCAAAAATTAATGTTCATTTGCCACTACTGAAATTCAGCAAATTATTATTGCTGATGTCATTATTTCCATTGAGCAAAGGGTTAATAGAATTGGTGTAGAGGTAATTTTTTTACATGGTTGGAATGTTGAGCACAATTATTGGTCTGATCTGTATTCTTTGGTAGTATTGACGAACGTAAACCTGACCAGATGCCACAATTAAAGATATACTCTGCTCATAACTATGGGCAGCATATGGGCAGCAAAATCACTTCAGAATCAGAATCTGTGCGACTTGAAACTACGTGCTATAGCACATGGTCAAGAAAGAGTTGTTTAACCCTTTCCTCCATAAATACGCCTTTCTACGCCTCTGTAAAAATCACCAGTTGAAACCATTGTGATAATAGAGCATTTGCTCCTATAGGAGCAAATGCTCTATTTATCACAATGGTTTCAAACTACAAAATTCTAAATTTTCCTTTTCTCTAGTTAATGCTCGATTTTGGTAGATTTATTCAAATTGGTTCGATCTAAAAATAACCTATTAGGGAATGGGTTAAATAGAAAAAAAGATTTTTATGCCCCTCATATAAGATCTGGGGGGGGCATATTGTATTTTGCCGGGTCTGTTTGTTCACAAGTTTGTTTGTCTGTTTGTTTTTTATCAAGTACAGATAGAGACTTGATATTTGGCATGCATATGTATCTCATAAAGCCGCACATTTTAATGGGTGACATGTCAAGGTCATCCTTCAAGGTCAAGGGTCAAATATATAGGTCAAATCACCGATTTTAACATTGGCCATAACTTTTGAACCAGTAGAGATAGAGACTTGATATTTGGCATGCATGTATATCTCATAGAGCTGCACATTTTTAGGGGTGACATGTCAAGGTCAAGGTCATCCTTCAGGGTCAAAGGTCAGATCTTGGTTTGTCAGCAACTTTAACATTGGGCACAACTTTTGAATCGGTAGAGATAGAGACTTGATATTTGGCATTCATGTATATCGCTCTGAGCCGCTCATTTTCAGGGGTGACATGTCAAGGTCAAGGTAATCCTTCAAGGTCAAAGGCCAAATATATAGGTCAAATCACTTACTTTCGAACCAATAGAGATAGAGACTTGATATTTTGCATGCTTGTGCATCTCGTGAAGCCTCGCATCCTTTGTCAAAGGACAAATGTATCGGTCAAAGTTTACATTCCTTATACTATTTGATTTAGTACAGATAGAGACTTGATATTTGGCATGCACGTGTATCTCATGGAGCTGTATATATTGCATGGTGAAATGACATGTCAAGGCCAAGGTCATCCTTCCAGGTCAAAGCTCATATATAGGTCAAATCACCAACTTCACATAGAGACTTCATATTTGGCCAACTAGCCTATTAGGGTGGGGTTGGGGAGCATAGTGTAGTGTTTCACAAACACATCTTGTTTTTATTATATCCAACACCAATGAAAACCTGTCTGCCATACACATACTTGCTGTATATGCAGGTGAAGTATTACACAGCAGGTATTCTCTATTAATGTTTTTACACTTTTGATTGATCCACTTCAGCCATTGCTGTTAAAACAACAATTGATATTCATAGTGTTTGTCGAATGTGTTCGAAGTTTTACGTCTCTTAAAAAGTTGGTATTTTTAATAATTTAGCAGTATTTAGATACTGGTAATAGTGCTCCAGATAATTTTGATATATCTAGAGATAAAATAAATATACTAGATTTCAAGCAATGCTAGTTAAATAGTTTTCTTAATTGACTGCTATTCTGTTTTTAGATGTACATATTCTCCCTAATAAAGGACCCACTCAAGTAGATGCCCCCAAACTTCGGGGGGGGGGGGGGGGTTGTTCTGACAATCATTAAAACAAACTAAAATCATATTATAACCATAAATTAAAGAAACGTGTGTTTCAAAATACAGGTGATATATTAACGTGGACTGAAAGCAATGCTTACATTCTGCATGAAGCAACCATCTGTGTACAAAATGTAAGAGGATCCTTGGAACCCTTTACTCCATAAATATGCCTTGCAGTGCCTTTGCAAACAGAGTAGACCCAGATCAGACAGCTCCTGTAGGAGTTATCTGATCAGGGTCTGCTATGTTTGCTTATGACATAATATAGATATGATTATACAGTTTCTGTAAAAATGTGATTATAACAATGTAATCTATTCATGATGTTATTATTTCTTTTACATGGATATTCACGGAGTAAAGGGTTAAAAGATGTAATGCCCACAGGAATGTTTTTTTTAGATAAAGCAGTATTTTGTTTTCTTGTTGTGACTTTCTGTTAGTTATGTTGAGAGAGAATGTTTTGATGTTCTTGTTTTGCATGCATATTTGGTTTTGGTTATGTTACTAATCCTGGCCTGACCATTCAAATAAGAGGGGCAGTAAATGGTTGCCTTACTTGTGCGTATGTATGTTTTGCTCATCAAAAGAAGGTTTAAATCGTAAAATTTGTGAATTAGTTTACCTTTTGAATATGGGAAATGAGTGTATTGGTATTTTCAAAGTGTAGACCCAGATCAGAAGGCTCTTAGAGGACCCCTCAGAGGCTCTGATCAGAGTCGGCACTGTGTGTCATTAACCCATTTCCTCATAGGCTATTTTTAGATCCAACCACTTTGAATAAATCTACCGAAAAGGAGCATTAACTAGAGAAAAGGAAAATTTTAGAATTGTGTAGTTTGAAACCATTGTGATAGAGCATTTGCTCCTATAGGAGCAAATGCTCTATATATCACAATGGTTTCAACATGTGATTTTTTACAGAGGCGTAGAAAGGCGTATTCATGGTGGAAAGGGTTAAAATGCAAATTTTTGTATGTAATGGAGTTGATGAACCTGGTAATGTTCGCATTTTTGCTCTAAAAGAGGTTTAATTCTGGGTCTTATAGGTAAGTGGTAGCTGAATGTTGTGCATTGACCCTTTCATTCATATAAATGCCTTTTCATGCAATTGCTAGCAGTAGACCCAGATCAGACAGCTCCTATAGGAGTCATCTGATCACGGTCTGCTCTGTTTGCTTATGGAACATTTAGATATTATAAAGCAGTTTTCACAACAGTTAAATATGAAACAGGGAAAAGGTTAACCCTTTCCCTGTTCTGTGTTTATTCCAAATTTTATTACCTACTGAAGATTCATGGAAAAAATAGTTATAATGAAATATGGAAGGTGGAACATTTTAAAAGTAAAGAAACGGATCTTTCAAATTCCATTAGCAAACAGAGCAGACTCTGATCAGACGGAGCTATCTGATCTGGGTCTACTCTATTCGCAAATGCGTGAAAAGGCATTTATATGAGGGAAGGGGTTAGACAACCACCTATTTTTAGAGACATCTATATTTATTCGATTAGTGGTGGCTTTAGAGAACCTGTGCTGTATACAGATGAATAACTGACTTAAACTTTTGTATTAGGTATCTGCTTTTAACCCTTTACCTGTTCAATATTCATTAAAATATTATGACAAAATGAATATTTATTAGATGATTTTTATAATGGAGTATGAATACACGATGTTTTGGCTTTGGCAAAAACTGTAGAATCAGATCTATATAAACATGCAAACAGAGATATAGGAACGATCTGATCTGGGTCTACTCTTTTTGTGAAGGCATGAAAAAGCATTTGTATGAGGTGAAGGGTTAACTTCAGTTATTGGAAAATGTACTTGTTATAGGGGACACATAAGCTAGTATATGACTGTTGGACTGTACACTTGGATCACTTGCTAGTTTCAGTTGGTGCATATTCCATGAAAATGGCTTCAATTGAGGATATAATGAACTTAGCTTTCAGTGTAGTTTTGTTTATATTTTTACAGTTTTGGCAAGACAACCCAGACCTGTATGGGGTTCGCAGGTCTGGACGACACAAGAAGGAACCTACAAGATATAATATTGGGGTAAGTAATTTTTACCTCTCTTTTAACCCATTCCTCCATAAATAAGCCCTTTACAAATGCCTTTGCAAATAAAGTATACCTAGATCAAATTACTCCCAATGGTGATGTCAGATGAGGATCTGCTCTGTTTATGGAATGATATATCCGAGTCTACAGTTCTGCCATGACATAAATTTCCAGAAGTTCATGTCATTTTTGAAAAAGTGGAGCTATTGTCATGACCCTCTCGTCGGCGTTGGTTAACCTTTTTGTTAAGGTCCTTTTCTCAGAAACCATCAAAGATATTTGGTTCATATTTGATATGTATGTTAACTATCACAAGGGGAACCCATTTCTTAAGGGCAGGTAACCCTAAAATTAATTTTGCCATAGTTATGCCCCTTTTTTCGACTTAGAATTTTCATTGTTGGTTATGTTTTATGTTCAGGTCTGTCTCAGAAACTGTCAGAGATATTTGGTTCAACTTTGGTATACATGTTAACAATTACAAGGGGGACCCATTTCACAAGGGCAGGTAACCCTAAAATTAATTTTGCTGTTATCTCCCCTTTCTGATTTAGACTTCCACCATACTATCCAGCATTAAAGAAAGTGGAGCGCGCTGTCTGCGGACAGCTCTTGTTAAAATTCATATAATATACATTCATGATGTCCATTATATTTTATATGAATATTCATGATTTAACCCATTCCCTCATAGGCTATTTTTAGATCCAACCACTTTGAATAAATCTACCAAAAAATAGCATTAACTAGAGAAAAGGAAAATTTTCAATATTTTAAATAGAGCATTAATTTTGCTCCTATAGGAACAAGTGCTCTATTTATCACAATGGTTTCAAAAGGTGATTTTTACAGAGGCGTAAAAGGCGTATTTATGGAGGAAAGGGTTAAGACATTTTACCTTTGACCTGTCTATTTGTCAAACTGTGTAAATTTCTGTCATCTTGCCTATTTCTAAACTATTTTATTGTAATTACAAAAAGCAGGCATTATTTTGAATGTTTAACCCTTTACATCATGAATATTCATGTAAAAAAATGACGTCATGAATATTAACTAGATTAATTATTATAATAACACATGGGTACAGAAATATTTGCCTGTGGCATAAACTTTAGAATCATATCTATATAACGTCAGAAGCTAACGGAGCAGACCCTGATCTGTATCCATGCTTATAAAACTTTTAGTTGAGTCTGAGTTCGTTCTCAAGTTTTTGATTTTTCAGATTTGAGCCTTTGCCTCAAATCTGACCAATCAAAAGCTTGAGAACTCAAATCTGACCAATCAGAAGCTTGAGGACGAACTCAAGACTCAACTGAAAAGTTTTATAAGCATGGACCCAGACGTCTCATAAAGGAGCCCTCTGATCTGGGGCTAAAGGTGTAGAAAAGCATATAAGGCCATGTTGAAATGGTTGATAAAATAGTGCATTTATACATTTGCAGAGTAGACCAAGGTCAGACAGCTTCTGAAGGAGCCATCTAATCTGGGTCTACTTTGTTTGCAAGGCTTTACGGTGCATTAACCTTTTTCATTAACCTTTCCTTCATATAAACACCTTTTCATGCATTTGCAAACAGAGTAGATTTCTATAGGAGCTGTCTGATCAGACTTGAGGTAGGAAGGTCAAATTTGGTGTGTGAGTTCATGTACTGTTTTCAAGTCACTGTGACCTTGACCTCTGACTAAAACTAGAAATTTTTTGTCAGGAGCATGTCTCCTATATTTTCTGGAGGTAGGAATGCCAAATGTAGTGTGTGAGTACATCTTGGGATGGTGGAGTGTTGAAAACTGTTTTCAGGTCATTGTGACCGTGACCTCTGACTTCAGCTGTAAGAGACCTTGTGTGGAGCATATCTCCTATATTGCTTTAAGAAGGAATTCTAAATTTGGTGTGTGAGTTCATCTTGGGATGGCGGAGTGCCACATACTGTTTTAAGGTCACCTTGACTACTGACCTCAGCTATAGAAAAACCTTGTCAGAAGGATATTTCCTATATTAGCGTATGAGTACATTTAGGGATGGCAAAGTGCCGCTTACTGTATTCTGGTCACTGTGCCCTTGACCTTTGACCTCAATGATAGAAAACCCTTGTCACTTACAGTATTTGTGGGTACCGTATAAGTGTTTTTTTACGCGGGACGCACATTTCACGAATCTTCCTCAAATTAAATTTCACGTCTTTATTATTCGCGGAAACTGGTTGAAAATTAATTTTTCATGGAAACGAAATAAAAATCGTTCTTATCTTACCATTTTTTTTGTATCTTTTTAGTAAAACAGCCATTGCAAATGGCGCATTCCGAACTAAGGGAAGTAACTCTTAGTAACTCTGATAATCAGAGAGAAATATATCAATATATCAATTTACATGACGTTTTATAAACGAATAACATTCACTCATTTGGGCATGTTGTTTGTTTAAACAGTTTGAATTATTATCTGACACCAGTGATTGTTCACCAACATATCACTGTAATTCACCTGTGTCACAATCACTTCGTTAGCGGATTCGGATCAAACATCCGATTCACACCTCGGACTGATAGCTGTGACTTCAATACAACCTGTTACCACTCGTAATTACATGCAAAACTGACTTCGACTTACTGAAAACGCAGTCAGTTCGACCTCGTCTTAAAAAACTTATAAAGAATAGGAAGAAAAACTAGTCAGTTGCAATCATTGCTATTGCGATTAATTTACAACGGTATCTTTGTACACTCGATTACCAAATTGGAACAAATTCTCCAATGATACCCTTGTCTATATTGCATAATCATGCACACCGCATAAACTAAGGATATACATGTGTCAAATGGCGGTGAAGGATGTTCACCTGATACAGTTTGTAGAAAGTCTGTTGTATGGGGAGAGAATGGAAGGAATTTTTAGCGGATTATATTTACGCGTGTTTGGTGGACACGCGAACATAGCGAAAATTTCCTTCTCGCGAAAAAATCCACTTATACGGTATTTTACGTTATATCTGCATTGTTGTTTTGTCATTTCTTGTTTATGGTAACTTGTTCAAATTCAGGTCATACTGTGCAATCTTTTAGTTTCATTTTGCAATAGCATAAGCAGGCCTGCTTACAAAAGACATATCAGTTTGAACTTTCAGTGCTTTGCTTTGGGAGTATTTGTCACCTACTGCGACACATTTCTTGTTGTTTGAGGCCTGGTGATCAGAATTTACAATGTTGTTGAGTGTACTGTTGTTCTTTTACAACATTCAAAGGTTTGATATATTCTTTCCCAATATTCAACAGATTAGACTCACATGAGACGGCTCCTATAGGTGTCATCTGATAAGGGTCTGCTGTGTTTGCTTATGGAATCATATTGATCTGATTCGACAGTTTTTGTGTAAGCCAAAAATTCCCTTGAAAATTTACCTTAAAATACTTATATTGATGAATATTTTTGAAGATGTACATTCATGTAAGAATGTTCATTAAGGAAAGGGTTAATAAATTCTTTTTCAACATTCTAAGGGTTAACTCTACTCCATAAATAGGGCCGGGGTTTTCTATGCATTTGCAAACAGAGCAGATCAAGGTTAGATGGCTCCTGTAGTAGTCATCTTATCAGTCTACTATGTTTACTTATGCATGATATAGATCCAATACTACAGTTTCAGTTTCCTGTGTTCATGTGCCATAATAAGAATTAATCTTAACCCTTCGCTTGCTGTTCATGTCAATATACCTACCTGTAAATAGTGAAGACCCAGATGAGAGCTCCTGCAGGAGCTGTCTCATCAGGGTCTGCACTATTTACAAGTTGATTGTGCAACCAGTGCACTCCACAGCAGTGATTGCAGAGAGAACTAATTTTAGACAGTGAAGATATATGTAATTATACCACAGGGCATGGGTAAAGAAGAAGAAATGCATTTTAAAATTCAGCAAGAGAAGGGTTAATTATAATTTATGTCATGTCTGACATGGATATTGATGGAGTAAAGGAATATCATACTCACTGTAAGTTCTAACATTCATAGATGAGTGACAGTGATGAAGAACCAAAGAGGAGAAGAAAGAGAACAAACAGCAAAAGAAAAACGTAAGTATCTCTTGCATACAGAAATTGCATGTTATTGTTAGCTCTTCACCGCCCAAGTCGTCGGGAAGTAACTCGCAGGACTTCATGGAATAGGTCAATCTGAAGGAAAGTCCACTCTGAAACTTACAGTTAAAGTCCCTACAATAAACGCATATATTTTCAATAACATCATAAAACTAGGTACAGTATAACCCCTCCAAACCGGACACTCAGTAAACTGGAATCCTCTCTAAACCGGACAAAATTCTTGGTCCCGTTTTATTCCTTCTTTATTTCTATACAAGATTCCTCTCAATACCGGAAACCTCTACTCCAGAAACCGGACAAATCTTCGAACATTTTTGAAAGATATGAACTATAAATTTCCCCTACATACCGGACAGCAGGCTAAGGGCTTGTCAGTTGACACATCCCTTAATCACAGCCTGGGGCAGTAAAACTTAACACCTTATCGCAAGGTGCTGAAAATCATGGTCTATTCGGACTCGATTATGTGCTGTCGGTGCCTTGAGATTAACTAATGTGCAGAGCAACAGATAAGCTTTGTTTTTATCATTTTAACTAATTATTTGGCATGAAAAACGAATTGATTTCAAATTCTTATCGTTCAAAAACGAAAACAAAAAAAGGAAAATGAATCCTGCTCGGAGATGCTGTCGTTTTCGGTAGGTTTGTTTTTCGTATGTTTACTATCGCACAGGTAGCAAAGGGAGGTTACTGCACACTCACAAACTGCACCTCATACCATTATCGCATTGTTACGGACCCAAAAAACTGAACGATAAAATTCGAGTTCTCCGCATACATGTATAGCGTTTTGGTAGAAAAATTCGCTAAAAAATGTCAATTTCTAAGCATGGGAGTTAGAAAAATGATAGAAACTGCTGGCATACCATCCGTTGCCAGCTTTCTTATTAAAAAGGAATCAATGCTGAAGGAAATCGTCGGCAGTTTGCCGAGTGATATAATTTTGAACGTCATTTCATTGAGAAAATCGCAGATGGTTGTTTTTAACTAGATCTATTAAAACAAATTATCTGAACTGAACAGATTTATAAGGTATTCAAACTGTGAAATTGGTTTTAATTATTGATTTATGGATAATCTGGATACTAATTGTTTGGTTATTAAATAGGTGTATCTGTACATGTACGCGGGATGATAAATATGGTCATATATAAAAACCTCTCCAAATCGGAATCCCCTCTAAACCGGAATTTTTACCTGTCCCCAACCTTGTCCGGTTTAGAGGGGTTCTACTGTATATGTTATGTTCAATCATTATGAAGATTGTCAATTTGAACTTACATTGAAAAATGCCCGTGTGATTCCAAATAAACTGTTTTCATAGATACTTCTACAACAATATATTATTGGCCTATGTCAAGCAGTTAATGAAACTAAAACGTAACCCGAATAAATACTAATACATTGCCGAATAAAATCAGTCTGATATCAAACACATGAAAGTTTTGTTTTCTTCGGCATTTATTCGATATGTTTTCTTGCGATATACTTCTTTGCGGCATATATACAAATAATCTACCAGTATGTAATTTTCAGGCATTTTTAAAATGCTTTGCAATTAGAAGCCATCACCTGAATGCCAACATTATTTTGCAGGCAAATTTATTTTGTGCCAAATGAGTTAATGCCAGCAACATTGCTTGCATGTCAAGCATTTATGTGTGGTTTAACCCATTCCTTCATATTGATGCCTTTTGACGCCATTTTGAAACTATTGTGATAAATAGAGCATAGGAGCATAGAATAATACAGATCTGATTCGTCAGTTTCTGCCAAGGTAAAACATGTCTGTTTTCATGTTCCATTATAAACACTTAGGTAATAAATATTCATGATGTCATTATTTCTGACATTAATACTGAATAGGGAAAGGGTTTAAAAATATTCAGACTGAATTTGTACTACACATTGACAAGCCAGGACCTTTTTTCGGCTGTGACTCTTCAGAATCATGTCTATGTTGTTCCATTAAGCAAATAGAGCAGATCCTGATCAGACAGCTCCTATGGAGCTGTCTGATCTTGGTCTACTCTGTTTACACAGATCTGTGTCTACTCTGTTTGTAAATGTACCAGAAGTCGTCTGTATGAGGGAAAGGATTAAAATGTCTGCTTGGTTCCCAGCTTTTGTCGTTCAAGGTCAAATGAACAGAAAAGGCAATTTTTTCCCTATTTTCATTTCCGCACAAGATTCAAAGCCATCTATTCTATTATGAGAACAATGAAATTTGATGTGACATATTAATTATAATTTTGATCCAGTTGTGATACAGAAAAGCATCTTTCACAAGAATCATCCAATTAGTATGTGCGCTTGCTAGTAGCAGATTCTCATCATGTTGACCTATAGATGCAAACAGTTTGGATCCAGATCAGGTCCCACAAAATATGGGGTCTGATCTCAGATCCAAACTGTTTGTTATTCGGGCTCAACTTCTGCCAAAAAAAAAAATCATAAAGAAAATTAGTAGTTTTGAAAATACTGCAGCCGACAAATTACTTAGCAGGCAAGAGTATGACCATATGTGTTTCTCTCCCCCCCCTCCCCCCCCCCCCCCCCCCATTTTTTTTTTTAAAAAATAAAAAAATTGCTGTTTGCTGTTTGCTGTCTCAGCATAACACAAGGATGAGTGCTCGAGAATCGATTATTAAAGGGGTAGATATCTGAATGAAGTTGTTTCTGTTCAGGTCTGATGAATGGAACAGCGACAGCAGTGATAGCGCTTCATCAACCGAGAGGTTCAAACCTAGGAGACCAGCTCCAGTCATCAAGTAAGTCAAACAGCTGTATTGCTGATTGCAACTTTACAGCCAACACCCATTAACCCTTTTCCTTATATGAACACCTTTGTAAAAGAGTAGAACCTGACCTGATTGCTCCTGTATGAGCTATCTGATCAGGGTCTGCTGTGTTTGCTTATGGTATAACCCTTTCTCCATAGACTATTTTTAGACCTAACCTCTTTAAATGAATCTACTCAAAAGGAGAATTTACTAGAGAAAAGTAAAATTTTAGAATTTTGTAGTTTGAAACCATTGTGATTAATAGAGCATTTGCTCCTATAGGAGCAAATGCTCTATTTATCACAATGGTATCAAGAAGTGGTTATTACAGAGGCATAGAACGGCGTATTTATGGAGGAAAGGGATAATATACATATGATTCTACAGTTTCTGCCTGAGCCCAAATGTCATTATGAGAATAAACGTAATGAATACATATAATATCATTAGTTCTTACATAGATATTCAACAGGGGAAGTAGTTTGAGTCTTTCTTGAGACTTGGGCAAATCTAAGCTTACCCTTTGAATGATGAATTTTCAAATTGGAGTGGTTAATCATTGACTGACAGTGGGGTCCATTCAGTGTGAGCGGGTTATTGTATTTTAAGCCAATGGGTCCTGAACTGCTGCAATAAAATTTCATTATTAGCAGAAGTAGTAGTACATTTTATTTCATTTTTAGACCACAATGTATGAATTTATCAAGCGAACGATGGTTGGATAACTACTTCCTTTCAACATATTTATTCGAAGAAAAAAAATGCCTTCATTTAAACAACTTTGCAAACAGAGTAAACCCAGATCAGTGAGCTCTTGTAGGAACTTGAACTTGAAATTATAATAAATCCGAGTGCAGTTTCCACAATACCAACGACCCCTCACGCCTGTGTATTTATGTCATTATAAAAAATAATGGCTAATGCATATTTCATGATTTCATTATTTCTCAACAGGAAAAGGGTTAAAGGCGAGATGTTGTGATTAAAATGAGACTAGTGATGACTGATCTAATTCTCTGTAACTAGGCTCCTTTGATCTATAGAACACTATAGGTGCATGAATGATTACATTTGCAAAGAGTTTTTATACAGATGAGAAGTTGAGAACTCTACTTATCTTGACTCTGCTAATAATAGTAACTGTATTCTCCCTAAGAAACATCCACTCTGTTTAACCCTTTATTTCATAAATACGTCTTTGCCAGGTGCTATTATAACAAATTAATCTATTTAGTATTCATGGCCTTATTATTTCTTACATGAATATTACCTTACTCTTAGGCAGAAATTAACAATCCATAAAAGACTAAAACCCTATATTATAACCATTAAATAAAGAAATACAGTTGTTGTTTTTAGCTCACCTGGCACAAAGTGCCAAGGTGAGCTATTGGGATGATCCTATGTCCGGCGTCGTGCGGTGTGCGTCGTGCGCACGTGCGGGCGTCAACAATTTACTTAAACATCTTCTTCTCTGGAACTACAAAGCCAAGAGCTTTGATATTTGGTATGTAGCATGATGTAATGGTCCTCTACAAAGATTGTTCAAATTATGTCCCCCGGGCCAAAAATGGTTCCGCCCCAGGGCTTATCAGTTTTTCATAGGAAAATCTTTAAAAATCTTCTTCTCTGAAACTGTAAGGCATAGACCTTTTGTATTTGGTATGTAGCATCATCTAATGATCCTCTACCAAGATTGTTCAAATTATGACCTCCAGGACAAAAAATGGCCCCGCCCCAGGGCTTATCAGTTTTTCATAGGAAAATCTTTAAAAATCATCTTCTCTGAAACTGTAAGGCATAGACCTTTGATATTTGGTATGTAGCATGATCTAATGGTCCTCTACTAAGACATTCAAATTATGACCCCTGGGCCAAAAATGGCCCCGCCCCGGTGCTTATCAGTTTTTCATAGGAAAATCTTTAAAAATCTTCTTCTCTGAAAATGTAAGGCATAGACCTTTGGTATTTGGTATGTAGCATCATCTAATGGTCCTCTACTAAGATTGTTTAATTATGACCCCCAGGACAAAAATGGCCCCGCCCCGGGGCTTATCAGTTTTTCATAGGAAAATCTTTAAAAATCTTCTTCTCTGAAACTGTAAGGCATAGACATTTGATGTTTGGTATGTAGCATGATCTAATGGTCCTCTACTAAGATTGTTCAAATTATGACCCCTGGGCCAAAAATGGCCCCACCCGGGGCTTATCAGTTTTTCATAGGAAAATCTTTAAAAATCTTCTTCTCTGAAAATGTAAGGAATAGACCTTTAGTATTTGGTATGTAGCATGATCTAATGGTCCTCTACTAAGATTGTTCAAATTATGACCTCCAGGACAAAAAATGGCCCCGCCCCGGGGCTTATCAGTTTTTCATAGGAAAATCTTTAAATATCTTCTTCTCTAAAATTATAAGGTATAGACCTTTGATATTTGGTATGTAGCATGATTTAATGGTCCTCTTCCAAGATTAATCAAATTATGACCCCGGACCAAAAATGGCCCCGCCCAAGGGTTATCAGTTTTTCATAGTAAAATCTTTAAAAATCTTCTCCTCCAGAACTGTAAGGTCTAGGCCCTTGATATTTGGTATGTAGCATCATCTAATGGTTTTCTACCAAGATTATTCAAATTTTTACCCCTGGGTCAAAAATGGCCCCGCCCTGGGGCTTATCAGTTTTTCATATGAAAAGCTTTAAGAATCTTCTTCTCCAAAACTGTAAGGCCTAGACCTTTAATATTTGGTATGTAGCGCTATCTAATAGTTTTCTACCAGGATTGTTCAAATTATGTCCCCTGGGTTGAAAATGGCCTCGCCCAGGGGCATATCAGGTTTTCATAGGAAAGTTTTAAAAAATCTTCTCTTAAAAATCTTTAAAAGTCTTCTCTGAACTTGTAAGGCATAGACCTTAGATATTTGGTATGTTGCATTATCTAATAGTCCTCTACCAAGATTTTCAAATTATGAACCCCGGATCAAAAATGGCCCCGCCCTGGGGCTTAACAGTTTTTCATAGGAAAATCTTTAAAATATCTTCTCCTCCAAATCTGTAAGGTCTAGACTCTTTATATTTAGTATGTAGCATCATCTAATGGTTTTCTACCAAGATTTTTCAAATTATGCAATCTGTCATTGAAATAATTAATCTGTTACGAACAGGTGAGCAATTGAGGGCCATCATGGCCCTCTTGTTTCAAAATACTGGTGGTAGCTTAATGTAAACTGAAAGTAGGATCTGTACTTTCATTCTCCATTTAGCAACCGCTTGTGTACAAAATGCAAGAAACTCCTTTTGAAAAATGTTACACTCCCATAGAGGGAGAAAGTCTTTCCAACTTTGCATAGAAGATTGTTTTTATTAATGAAAATTTAGTCATTAGGCTAAAGATTATATTTTTATAAACTTAAAGGGGTAGACGTGGCAGAAAGCCGGTGAGAGCTGGTCGCCCCAAGAACAGTAGCAGTAGTGGGAGACCGAGGAGGACGCATGGATCATCAGATGAAGATGAGTACTCGGATGACATGGATGATGAACTCAAAAGGAACTTTCACAAACGCTCAGCAGCACAGAAAGTCAGGTGAATATGCATAACTCAGTCAGCACCATCAATCAATTTGTGATTGTTTTTGCAAACAGTTTGGATCAGGACGAGTTGTGGAGTAAATCAGCATCTCATATGGATCCAAACTATTTAAAGTTCTTATCAATGCAAGGAATATTAACTTAGAGAATTATTTGATGACAAATTTTGCAATTTTCTAGGGTTAACTCTGTACCTCATAGAGACCCCTTTTGACACCATTGCAAACAGAGTAGACCTAGATCAGATGGTTCCTTTAAGATATGTCTGACCAGGTCTGCTCTTTTTGTCTATAATTTTAATCTGATTCTTCAGTTTTTGCCATGTTCAAAATGCCTTTGTTCATAATGTCATTATAAAAAAATCATCTTATTATTAATTATGGTGTCATTAGTTCTTATTTGAATATTCATTAGGTAAAATTTAAAAAGGTTTATACATGTAAATGTAGTCCTATCTCTGGAAGATCTGTCATGTGATGTAAAACATTTTGTCTTTGATTGTCTGTCTCCTACTAGACCAAGTTCTTGAATTGCATTCGGCCTCTGTGAAGGTTATAGAAAGGGGCTTAACCCTTTCAACCCAGGACACACATGCACCCATTTGCAAACAGTGTAGACCCAGACCAGAGGGGTCCTAGAGGAGCCCTATTCATTTTGATAATGTAGAGTAGAAAACTGCTTAACCCATTCCCTGATATTGACGACTTTTGACGACTCTGTAAAAGTCACTTTGTGAAACCATTGTGATAAATAGAACTATAGGAGCAAATGCTCTATTTATCACAATGGTTTCAAACTACAAAATTCTAAAGTTTTCCTTTTTATGCCCCCATGACGACAGTCGGGGGCATTATGTTTTGTACCTGTCCGTCTGTCTGTCTGTCTGTCAGTGCGTCACATGTGTGCAGTAGGTTGTGTTGCAAATTGTTTTGGACTGAAAAACAGTTTGAACTGATTTTCATATCTGTAACCCATTTTAGCCAAGTTCCCAGTGAAATCATCCAAGTTTATATTGTGAATGAATCTTGTTTGCATTGGAGAGGTGTTTCTCCATTAACTCTACCATTTCAATATTCATGTAAGTTATAGGAAAAGTGACGTTAATATTCATTAGTTGAATATTTATAAAGTAACATTTTTAAGGGAATGTTTTACTCTGACAGAAACTGCGGAAGTGGGTCTATATCATGTCATGCAGACATAGCAAATCCTGATCCGACAGCTCTACGTCTGATATGGGTCTACTCTGTCTGCTGTTTGCAAAGGCATATTCCTGGAGCAAAGGATTAACATGGTATTTTAATAAAGAAAAGAACTGGTCTGAAAGTGATTATAGAACTAGAAATGTTTAAATACATTGTCAATTGTGAGATAATTTAAGTTTTTTCAATATACAGTAAAACCTCTCTAATGCGACCACCAAAAAATGATTCTAGTTCACGGAGGCAGATGGTAGCTTAATGCAGGATGAAAGTTATGAATGAAAGTACAAAAGGAGCTTTCTGCATTACATTTGTCCAGCAATAAGTAGCCACCTGCTTTTAAAGACACCTATAACTATTGTGTTCACATTAGAGAAGTCCTCCTGTAGGTGACTGGGTATGTGAGAATGTTTAGAAGGCTTGGTTATGTCAGTTACCTGGCCAAACAGATCAATAAAATTGGTATGAAACATTTCAAAATGTTTTGGTTTACTTCGTTATAAAGTACATGCTACAGTGTTTTTATGCCTCAAAGATCCTGATCTGGCCGCATATTGGTTTTGGCCTGTCTGTTTGGGGCATAATGGTTCACAGACGAACATTTTAATGGTTCACAGACAAACTTTTTTTTTCTTGAATCAGAATTATTTCAGTATTACAATATGGAAATTGTCATTGTTTTATAATTGTTTGTAGCTTCCAAACATGTATGCAGAGCTCCAGATAAGATGCGTAAATTAAAACATTTTCAAGAATAACTTCTTTATTTCTCCACTGAACCTATGTTGTGATCACTCTTTAGAATCAAAGAGTGGTCACAACATAGGGTTTGGTGGAGAAAAGATGATTTTAGTATTTGAGTATGCACCTTTATCTGTAGCCTTGTGTGTGTCTTTGTAAACATCTAATGAATATCTGATATTGTATGATTTTTCTGACCATAGACTCCTTCATTTATTTTACGGACCATTGCATTCAGAACCATTGCAGGCAGATCATGCTATTTACTGCATTTTGATTGAGTGCAGAATCAAATCTGTAACTCGTAAGGATGAAGAATCTACCTTTTCAGAGCTATTGTAGATAAGAGTAGTACTTTGTAAGTAGGTAAAATATTATATATATTCTATGCATTAAAGCCTCTCTAACTGGACATTAAATGTAGTATGAATATTGATCTTGGAGACAGGTGACAGCTTAATGCAGGATGAAAGTCATGCAGAAAGCTTCTAAGCTCATTAGAATTTTGGTTTAGAGGGGTTTTACGGCATTCTATTATTTCTTCCAATACCAAAGCACCAAATTAATCCTATGTACATATGCCATTATAATCTTTCAGCTAATGAATATTCATGATCTCATTATTTGGGACATAAATATTCAATAGGGAAAGGGTTGAGCATGCCTCTTATCTACAACTGTGCCCAATTTTTAATGTTGTCTGTTGAATGTATGTATAAACAGTCAGAAAAATGAAACAATACACAACTAGATTGTTTATGATATTGAACTTGTTACCAGGACTGTGGATAATATGCAAACTGATCTATCAAAATCTATTATTTGTCCGCGAAACATATCTTGCAGCTACTCATTAGAATTGCCTTTCTGAGACGTATAATAAGTAGCGGCAAGAATATTTGTTATTTTTTTATTAGATTTCTTAACCTTTTACTCCATTAATATGCCTTTCTACGCCTTTTCAAACAGAGTAGACCCAGATCAGTATAGGAGCCGTCTGATCAGGGTCTGTTCTGTTTGCTTATGATATGATAATAGATACAATGTACGATTTGAAAGTTTCTGCCATGGCCAACAATTCCTGTGACCATGTGAAATTATAACAATAAATCAAATTATATTCATGATGTGATTATTTCTTACATAAATATTCATGGAGTAGAGGGTTATATATGGGGCTTATCTACAGCTATGGTTATTGTGATACATGTTAAGTTCAGGGTGTTTATACATTTCTGCCTACTAGGGGTAAGGGTAGAGCAGGCTCGAGCACCTCGAGGGTCACCTCCACCCGAAGAGGGGTCACTAAGAAAAATGTTAGGTAAGAGCTTCATCTGTCACTCCTCCTCTGCTCACTCAGATTAGGGGTTTGATGGGGTCTGGAGCTTCTCTCAAAAAGGGGAAGCACATACTGTCCCAAGTATTTGTTTCGAAGAATGATAACTACCTCAGAATGTGTAGGAAACATTGAAAAATGTTGATTAATTTGATTATTTGCTTGCAAAGAGTCTCTTGTTTGATGAAACATTTGAATGGTTACCTATGGTGTCTCGTGTTGTAGGGGATTTTTATTTTGTTATTACATTTTCAGCGCTGTATGATATTGTGAAGAATTTGAGTAAATATTAACCCCTTGAATGCGGGGCACACATGCACTGTCATTTGCAAACAGTGCAGACCCAGATCAGAGAGCTCTTAGAGGAGCCCTCTGATCAGGGTCTGCACTGTTTGTCATTCAAAATTCTGTAGCAAGTTAAAGCCTTTTGACTGTTCTGCTATAAGATTTCAGTATTGCGAGGGTTTACAGTAAGATGACTTTGTGAAGCTTGCAAACAGCCCTGTTGGGCTCTTTGTTAAAGGACTTTAGGAGTCTTGGGCAAATTGATGTACAATTTTTTTTTTGTGAAAACAGTTGGTTGATACAGAGATGGAACTGAAAAATAATCTTTTAAGAAGAATATTTTGACTGTATTCCAGTGTTACAGGCAAAGAAAAGACTGATACAAGTAGTCTTGTTTATTCAGCTTATACATGTGTTTGGAATAGTCCTAGAATGCTTTCAAGCAAAAGAAAACCCCATACTTGTATGCTTCATTGACCAAGAGCAGATGAGTTGTGATCTAGCGGGTTTTGTTTAAACCCAGTTTCTATTCATTTACCCACCTTATTTATAGTTTTAGCTGGTCTGTATTTTTCATATGAAAGAAAGTCTTGGTATTGCCATAGCCTTAATGTCAGCAATACTTTCGATGTCATGTTGTGGAAATATTAGCTTGGGCCAGAATTTCAACATAAAAAGAGCTTGTCTCACACATTTATTTGCAATGAAAATGGGCTGCAATGGGGTTAAATTTAAGGGATTATGTAGTAAAGGATTCATGTCAATTTTTAACCTTATCTGGAAGTTCTGTCATCGTATCATGCATAATGACAGTAATTTCCTGAGATACTGGTGTTGGCAGCTGCTTGTTGTGTTTATTAGTGTGTAATGTATATGTCCAATGCTGTTGTCCAAGTTGTTATTAACACATGTTATGCTGACATTAGTACACATCAGTTATGATAGTACAGTAAAACCCCTTTAATCTGTATGTTCAAATTTTTATCAGTTCTGGTCTTTAACCCTTTACCTCTTAGGCTATTTTTAGATACAACCTCTTTGAATAAATCTACCGAAAAGGAGCATTAACTAGAGAAAAGGAACATTTTAGAATTTTGTAGTTTGAAACCATTGTGATAAATAGGGCATTTGCTCCTATAGGAGCAAATGCCCTATTTATCACAATGGTTTCACAAAGTGACTTTTTCAGAGTCGTCAAAAGTCGTCAATATCAAGGAATGGGTTTACCCTTTACCTTATGAATATTTATGTAAGATTTCATGGCTTCATGAATATTAATTTGAATAATATTTATTTTGGCATACAAACATAGGAATATGTAACCATGGCTAACCATGTAACCATAAACTGAGAATCAGATAAGCAAACAGCAGACCTTATATAGAAACTGTCTCATCTGGGTCAGTTTTGCAAAGACCCTGAAAAAGTGTTGATAATAGGTAATGGGTTAAGACAGGTGTAAGCAAGTGCAAGTAAGCAGACACCTTCCTATTAACCCATTTCCCTCATAGGTTATTTTTAGACCTATCCTCTTTTAATAAATGTTCTGAAAAGGAGCATTTACTAGAGAAAAGGAAACTATTAAAACTCTAATCATTGTGAGAAATAGAGCATTTGCTCCTATGGATCAATGGTTTCAAAAATGACTTTTACAGAGGCATCAAAAGGTGTCTATATGAGGGAATGGGTTAAGATCTAAATTCTTTACTAAAAGTCTGGCTTAGAGGGATTTTACTGTATACAGTAAAACCTCTCTATAACGACCACTAAATTACATCAAGTATTTTGTGTTAAAGGCAGGTAGATGCTTAAAGCAAGGTGAAAGTAAAACAACGCTCCTGTAGGAGCGTTCTGTTTTATTATACCCCCCTTTTGAAAAAATGGGGGTATATTGCTTTGCACATGTCGGTCGGTCGGTCGGTCGGTCTGTCGGTCGGTCGGTAGGTAGGTCGGTCGGTCGGTCGGTAGATCGATGGTTTCCGAATGATAACTAATAAACGACTTGGCGTAGGATCTTCAAACTTGCTGTGGTGGTTGGTCATGACAACTAGATGACCCCTATTGTTTTTTAGGTCACTAGGTCAAAGGTCAAGGTCACAATGACCTTAACTGGTGAAATAGTTTCCGATCAATAACTGCTGAAGGGTTTGGCTTAGGATCTTCAAACTTGCTGTGGTGGTTGGTCATGACCACTAGATGACCCCTATTGTTTTTTAGGTCACTAGGTCAAAGGTCAAGGTCACCATGACCTTAACTTGTTAAATGGTTTCCGATCAATAACTGCTGAAGGGTTTGGCTTGGGATCTTCAAACTTGCTGTGGTGGTTGGTCATGACCACTAGATGACCCCTATTGTTTTTGAGGTCACTAGGTCAAAGGTCAAGGTCACCATGACCTTAACTGGTTATATGGTTTCCGATCAATAACTGCTGAAGGGTTTGGCTTAGGATCTTCAAACTTGCTTAGGTGGTTGGTCATGACAACTAGATGACCCCTATTGTTTTTGAGGTCAAAGGTCAAGGTCACCATGACCTTAACTGGTAAAATGGTTTTTGATCAATAACTGCTCAAGGGTTTGGCTTAGGATCTTCAAACTCGCTTAGGTGGTTGGTCATGACCATTAGATGGCCCCTAATGTTTTTGAGGTCACTAGGTCAAAGGTCAAGGTCACCATGACCTTAACTGGTGAAATGGTTTCCGATCAATAACTGCGCAAGGGTTTGGCTTAGGATCTTCAAACTTGCTGTGGAGGTTGGTCATGACCACTAGATGACCCCTATTGTTTTTGAGGTCACTAGGTCAAAGGTCAAGGTCACCATGACCTTAATTGGTGAAATGGTTTCCAATCAATAACTGCTGAAGGGTTTGGCTTGGGATCTTCAAACTTGCTGTGGTGGTTGGTCATGACCACTAGATGGCCTGTATTGTTTTTGAGGTCACTAGGTCAAAGGTCAAGGTCACCATGACCTTAACTGGTGAAATTGTTTCCAATCCATAACTGCTCAAGGGTTTGGCTTAGGATCTTCAAACTTGCTGTGGTGGTTGGTCATGACAACTAGATGACCCCCATTGTTTTTGAGGTCACTAGGTCAAAGGTCAAGGTCACCATGACCTTAACTGATGAAATGGTTTCAGATTAATAACTGCTCAATGGTTTGGCCTATAGTTGTTCAGGTCACTAGGTCAAAGGTCAAGGTCACCAATCCATGACCTTAACTTGTGAAATGTTTTTAGATCAATAAATGATGAGTGGGTTGGCTTAGGATGTTCAAACTTGCCGTGTTGATTAGTCATGACCATTAGATGACTTCTATAGTTGAGGTCATTAGATCAAAGGTCAGGGGGTCTGGGGGGTATACATGTTTTACAAACATCTCTTGTTTTCACCTTGCTTTAAGCAACCACCTGCCTAAAATACCAACTAATTACCACAATTAAGTGGCCGTTATGGAGAGGTTTTACTGTCTATATGTAGTAGATATATTATATAGTTTACATAGTGCTTCATGTTTCTGTGAATTTTACACAATTTTATTGTTTATTAGTATAAAAGAAGCAGTAAGGTTTAGTGTTTACACCTAAATACTTTTAAAAAAGTTGTGCAATTATCATGTGGTTGTATTCATCTGTACAAATCAATGTGGAGGGGAGATCAAGTGTCCCAATTTTTGGAATTTGTCATACAAAATATCCAGGTCCTAAATGGAAGGCAAAGCTCACAACTCCTCACCAAATTCTGTTTGTATCGGCCTGGTGTGGGCAATCAATACAATAGTGCACATTGTCATAAGGCAGTTAATACTCCATGAATATTCCTGTAAAAAAAGAGAGAGGAGCCGTCTGATCTGAATCTCGACTCTGTTTGCAAAGGCGTATTGATGAAGTTTACCCTTTCCCTGTTCTATATGTAGTCCAATTTTCAATACCTACCGAATATTCATGGACAAAATGGTTATAATGAAATATAGAGGGTGGACCATTACAGCCGTTTTAGAAACTAAAGAAACAGAACTATCATATTCCCTTAGCAAACAGAGCTGTCTAATATGGGTTTACTCTGTTTGCAAACACGTGAAAAGGCGTTCATATGAATGAAAGGGTTAAGGGTTAAAAAAAAATTCTTTGGTTTAACATCAAGTACATCATGACTGTTGTCAGGGTGTGCTCTATTTTCTTATGATGTAATATAGGTCCGATTCTACAGTTTATGTGATCATAAATTCCTTTGTTCAATGATTTTATTTAAATTCAGTTGATGAATATTCATGAACTCATAAATCTTTGTCTTAATATTCATGAGGTAAAGGGTTAAAATATATTTGTAATGTGAAAATCATTATCCATATACATGTATATACCTGCATGATTTCACAAAACCATTTTTTTTCCTCCCAGTTTGAGGACGATTGTTTGCTCCTGCATTAGGATTATTTAATCTGTATATGTATTCTGTTCTGTAGTCTTTAGATAGATTTGCACCATCCGTAAAGATTGATATGGTTGGTAATCATATGGTTATTGAATATAATTTTGTTGTTGCAGAAAGAGTTAATTTCTTTTTATGTTAACCTATGATGTTTTCTACATGTACAGTATTACATTGGCTTCTTGATGAATAAGCATGGTGGTCTTCAACCCTTTACTTCATGTAAGAAATAATGATCATATCATGAATATTAATTAGACGAATTTTAGATACAGGAAGTTTTTGCCATGGCAGAAACTGTAGAATGAAATCCATATTATTTCATAAGCAAACCATGCAGGCCCTGATCAGACAGCTCCCACAGGAGATGTCTGATGTCTGACCCGGGTCTTCTTTGTTTGCAAAGGCATTAAAAGGCATAGCTATGGAGTAAAGAGTTAAAAGCAGAGATGACTTCTTAAAGATGTATGCTGCGCAAATTTCCGCAAATTTTGCGTTTCAAACTGATTTCAGAATCGGAATCTATGTACCTTAACACTTATTTAATACTAAACAGCACGGTTAGTAAATGGTTGTTTGTGTCGAAAAAATTAGAAAAATGGAATGCTACGGAAACCGACAACAGCATTCGCCATTGGCTGGAATCTGTCATAAGATTCAAATTTACATACCGGAAATAATCATTCGATGTATATGTAGACCAACAACCATTGTCAGCCATTTTATATGTGATAACAACCTAATTCTAATCCAATAACGTTATTCTATTTGTCGCTCCTCATCATATCGTTATCTCATAGAATTACAATAAAATATCATCCGACAGGTATGGATTCATTTAATTTTTAAATTAATACTCAAAGCGTTGTTCCGAAATAGAATCGGAGTCATTCAGAACTTGGCTGAAGATGTCCGCTGATTTCCGTACAAATCCCCGTTTCTAAAAAGGAGGCTCCGTTTAAAGAATTTAGCAGTATTCTGCTAGTGATAATATTTAGCTGAACCAATATATCCTGTTGGAAAATGGGTTGTAAGCATTATTTTCATTGTATGTATACGTGTACAGCTTCTGGTGTTGATTGATTAATACGAAAAATGTGCATAAATTATCTTTAATGTAGAACAAAAGTAATTCAGGACACTTTATTGAAGCTTTTAGTATTACATCTAATGCATTAAGCAACCACCTTTTGCAAAGGCAAATCTTTTCAGCTGTCTTGTGGTAGATCGATAAATCTCTTCTCAGTCTTCTGTGCACCAAGCAACCTGTAATTAGGTGGAAGTTGTGTAGTAATTAAAATACTGTTGAAGTGACAGTAAATGGAAAACCAGTTAATCACTCCTTTGACAGCTTTAACCCTTTCCTTCATATAAACACCTTTGTAAATGGAAGACCCAGATCAGACAGCTATTGTAGGAGCTGTCTGATCAGGGCCTGCTCTGTTTGCTTATGAAATTATAAAATAAAATTGACACTACAGTTTCTACCAGAACAAACCTGTGTACAAAAGCCATTATAAAAATGCAGGTAATAAATATTCATGTTCAATGTCATTTCTTAAATTAATATTCATGGAGTAAAGAGTTGTCTTTCATTATTATCAGCTGTAGGGTTGATCAAATGCAGCATTTCCATTTCCATGGTTTTTCTGTTTTGTCATTTGCTTTTTATACGCCCGAAGGGTCGTATTATGTTATGGTCTCCATCGTCTGGCCGTCTGGCTGGGTGTCCGTCTGTCCGTCTGTCTGTCTGTCTGTCCGTCCGTCTGTCTGTCCGTCCGTCCGTCCGTTAGCAAATTCGTGTCCTGGCTATAACTTACTCATTTTTTCTCCGATTTTCAAAATTCTTTCACACAAATGTTCAGTATCACTTGAAGGTGTGTCGCGTACAAAACCCAATTGTGAACTTTCAAGGTCAAGGTCACAAATAGGGCGTTAGCAATTTTCGTGTCCTTGGTAAAACTTACTCATCTTTTCACCAATTTTCAAAATTCTTTCACACGTATGTTCAGTATCACTTGAAGGTGTGTCGCGTACAAAACCCAATGGTGAACTTTCAAGGTCAAGGTCACAAATAGGGCGTTAGCAATTCTGTCCGTCCGTCCGTTAGCAAATTCGTGTCCTGGCTATAACTTACTCATTTTTTCTCCGATTTTCAAAATTCTTTCACACAAATGTTCAGTATCACTTGAAGGTGTGTCGCGTACAAAACCCAATTGTGAACTTTCAAGGTCAAGGTCACAAATAGGGCGTTAGCAATTCTGTCCGTCCGTTAGCAAATTCGTGTCCTGGCTATAACTTACTCATTTTTTCTCCGATTTTCAAAATTCTTTCACACATATGTTCAGTATCACTTGAAGGTGTGTCGCGTACAAAACCCAATTGTGAACTTTCAAGGTCAAGGTCACAAATAGGGCTTCAGTATCACTTGAAGGTGTGTTGCATACAAAACCCAATTGTGAACTTTCAAGGTCAAGGTCACAAATAGAGCGTTAGCAAATTTTGTGTCCTGGCTGTAGCTAACTAGACCTACATCATTACCTTTAAGGTCAGTCATATTTGAAGGTGAAAGGTTAAACGCACTTATGTCACGTTCGGTTTAAACTTTCTCGACTTTTTTTCCAAAGTTCAAAAAAGTCTGAAAGTCTGAAAATGATTGCTATGTACACTGTTCTTACCATGCTCATATCTTGGATATTTATTCACTTATTTCAAACTTGTTCATTCTGGAGTTATTGCCCTTTGATAGTTTCGGGTAGCAATTTCACTCCTCCTTTATTTTTCAACATAATTTCTTCAAACTGTGGGCTCTCTTCTAATTATTTGTTGTAAAGAAAATGTTTCTTTGTTATTCCTTTTACCTGCTACTTTTTTTTCAAAATAAATGCTCCTTTTTCAGCTTTCAGTAGGCCCAAAGACAAATAAAAGATTACTATTACAATAAGCAGTTTTACTCTCCTTGCTATTGCCTTAGCCCTAATAGACCTCATATGCGCAACTTCTGAAGGTTCACACATTGTGTAAATAGAACAGCCTTCGGGCGTATATTGCCCCGTCTCGCGGTGCTCTTGTTGAAAAATAAATCTGGAAGTTTTGCATGATACTGGTTAAATGAGCACCATTTAAGTTATTACATATGAATTACTATATGGAAATATTGTTAGTGTAACTTGATTCTGGGGAAATGCTTCAATTTTGATATGTATGTTATTGTTTGTTTTAATTGACCTGAAAACAAAATTGAGGTTTATTGATGTAAGGGATAAACTTTGATCATTGTAATATTTCCGTGATCTTATTCTCCAGTTACAAGGAGGAGACTGAGGATGCTTTGATCATTGTATTATGTAATATTTCCGTGATCTTATTCTCCACTTATAAGGAGGAGATTGACGATGCTTTGATCATTGTATTATGTAATATTTCCGTGATCTTATTCTCCACTTATAAGGAGGAGACTGACGATGCTTTGATCATTGTATTATGTAATATTTCCGTGATCTTATTCTCCACTTATAAGGAGGAGACTGAGGATGCTTTAATCATTGTATTATGTAATATTTCCGTGATCTTATTCTCCAGTTATAAGGAGGAGACTGACGATGCTTTGATCATTGTATTATGTAATATTTCCGTGATCTTATTCTCCAGTTATAAGGAGGAGACTGATGATGCAACAGATTCCGATGATGTTATAGAAGCCCCTGAACAAGATGAAGAAAAGGAGAAGGAAGAGGAGAACAAAGAAACAATAGAAAGAATCATTGACCACCGGATGGGCAAAAAAGGAGGTGAGCAGTATTCACAGACTGTTGCACAAGTTAAACTCTTTGCATGCTAAGTAAATTTGATCTGATTCTAAGTTTTTGCCAAAGGCAAAAAGTTATTCATATAACTATGAAAATTCAGCTGGAAATTTCATGATGTTATTATTTCTTACGCAAATATATTCATGATGGAAAGGGACCATGGTTGTAGGTTTTCAGAATGGTGCTGAATTTGATCATCTGTACAAACCAGTGGAGAGTGAAGATGGGTACCCTGATATAACCTTTTCCTCCATGAATATTCATGTAAGAAATAATGATGCCATGAATACTAATTAGATTAAACTGTTATAATAGAACATGAACAAAGAAATATTTGGCCAAAAAAGAAACTGTAGAATCATATCTATAATATGCCATAAGCAAACAGAGCAGACCCTGATCAGACGGCTCCTATGGGATCCGTCTGATATGGGTCTACTCTATTTGCAAAGGGGTAGAAAGGCGTATTTATGAAGGAAAGGGTTATTGGATAAATGTGATGATTGAATCACTTATCTATCTATGGTCTGTGAACTCTTTCTGTTAAATATTTATGTAAGAAATAATTACATCATGAATATTAATTAGCTTAATTTTTATAATTGTATATGTACACACGAATATTTAGTATTTGTAGAAACTTAATAAAATCTAATATAATTTTATAAGGAAACCCTGATCAGAAGGCTTCTACTGGAGCCATCTGATCTGTGTCTATTCTGTTTGCAAAAGCGTGAAAAAGCATTTGTATGAAGAAAAGGTTTGAAATTCTTCTTGGTTTCACAGAAAGGTTTTGGAATCTTTCAGCATCGGGTGGCAAAACAACCATTTACAACATAGAAGAAAATGGTGACCCTAATCAAATACTTCCTAGTGACACTGAGACAGAGCTTCAATACTTCATTAAGTGGAAGAACTGGGCCCACATCCACAACACCTGGGAGTCCGAGGAGAATGTCAGAGAGCAGAGAGTTAATGGGCTGAAAAAGCTTGACAACTACATCAAGAAAATGGAAGAGATCAATGAATGGTGAGAGAAAGATCTTTTTTTTTTACCATAGACCCTCTCTGTATGGACCACTTAAAAATAGTGTCTTCATTGCATATGGCTGCTTTATAGAGAATGGATCTAGAAGTAATGCAGAAAAATCTGCCTGTCTTTCATCCCATTTTAACCCTTACCCTGGTGAATAATTAAATCTCGGCAAACAAAGTTTGAGTAGAGTACATTGTATACTGGAATCCACATGGTGCATGGTCTCTCAGTCCATCAGCATTTAAACATGGGTAGTTTGTGTTGCAAACTCGTCCTTTGGGCAGCTGCCAGTCTTGTAAGCGCAACTCCTCTGAAACTGTTCAACAGATTATCATAGATTATCATAAAACCTTGCATGTAGCAAGGACATAATATGTAGATGTGCATATTGTCTGTGATTTTTCTTTCTGCAATTTTTCTGGGAGTTGTGCTCCTTTGAGCTTAGAAATCACTGTCTTTTGACCCATCTTTGTAAGCGCAACTCCTCTCAAGCTGTTCAACAGAATTTCGTAAAACCTTGTATGTAGCAAGGATAATGTGCACGAAGGATAGTCTTTAACGATCCGACATATTTCAAGGGAGATAATTTGACTTTAGGATTTATTCCAGATATATATCTTTTTGAACTTGTAAGATCAACTCCTGCATGGGTAGTCGGATTTCAACAAAACTTGAACGGAAGGTTGTACATCAGATTAGGATATGCATAAAGTAAAATTCTTTGTGGTCCAACAAATTTCAGGGGAGATAATCAGACTTTAGGATTTATTCCAAATATTATAAAGTATGGTTGAACTCATAAGCGCATCATAGGTAGAAGGATTTCAATGAATCCTTAACAGAAGGTAAAACGTCATATGAAGATGTGCATGAAGGATGATTTTTACGATCGACATATTTCAGGGGAAATATTTGACTAGGATTTATTCCAGATGAACTTATAAGAGCAACTTGTACATGGGTAGTAAAACTTTGACAGTAATATTCCTTATGTAATGCTTCGTGATGTTCTCTAACAAACATGGACTTAGCCATAATAGTACATGGAGTTTTTATCAAACTATTTTGTGGTCTCCCAACACAAGACATAGACTTAGCCCAGACTATACATGATAAGAAAGTGTATCCGCTAAAGAGCTTTGCACACGGTTAATAGTGAAGGAAAACCAGGTTTTATATTGTGTCGACATCCTTTTCTTGTCAGTTGGAGAGATTGGATAATGCCTTTTCATGTCTGCAAACAGAGTAGACCCAGATGGATAATTCCCATGTTCATTGGCTTTATAAAGATTTAGTTAATGAATATTACTTAACCCTTTCCCTCATATAAACATGTATATTTTTTCCTAGAGGAGCCGTCTGATCAATGTCTGCTGTTTGCTAATGGAATTGAATACATCTGTTTCTTTACTTTCTAAAATGGCTACAGTGTTCCACCTTCCATATTACTTTGTTCATGAATATTCAATAGGTATGGAAATTTGAAATAAACATAAAACAGGGTTAAGACACAGGGAAAGGGTTAGGTTTGGAATTCTTGTATAAAAATTCGTGAAGTACGGGTAAAGGAGATGACAATTTTTACATTGCGTAGTAATAGATACAATGTAGTTAAATTTGCTACCAGATAATAATAGTGAATGACAAACACTGCAGAGCTCCTAATAGTCTGGGTCTACACTACACTGTAAATGTAAATGCTTCTGAACATGTGTCTCCTTTTCAAAGGTATCATTACAGTCGTTAACTTGTTATATATTTTCTGTATCTTTGACATGGATACCATTGGTATTGTACATTACAGGAGGAGTTTTGCCTCCCCAGAGGATCTCGAGTACTTTGACATACAGCAGGAGTACAATGTAGACCTGTACAAAAACTGTCTGCTGGTAGACAGAATCATTGGTGAGTTTGTAGAGTTACAAAAACAAGGGTTTTATCCTTTCAGAAAGTGAAGGGTTTTGCTAAACAGCAAAACCATTCATTTGGGGTATCGTAGCAATAGCAGCTATACATATAGTTGTGCAATACAAGTGCATAGTCAAATACTAAAATAGTCATTTCTCCACCAAACCCTATGTTGTGACCACTCTTTAGAATTGATGTTTCTAAAGAGTGGTCACAACATAGGATTTAGTGGAGAAATAAAGGATCTACTCTGGGCCTTGGAGTACATCTATGTTGTGACCACTCTTTAGAGTTGTCTCAGAAATTGTTTTGCAGAAATTCAACAGTATTTGACCTACAGTCATGTGACTAGTATTGTGAACATGTACTTCTGTGGCATGGATATAATCTGTCCTCAGTAACATTGAAGTTAAAGCCCTTGTCATAGGACATACCATACCAACAGTCGTAATTGGGGCTTTTGTTGCCTATGAATACATGTCTGGTTACTGGTTAATGAAGTGGCCGAGTGGTTATGGTCTTTGACTGACAATCGCTTAGCCCCTCAACGCTGTAGTTCGAATCCCGGCCTTGGCATTTGGATTTTTCATGTGAGGAAGCCTTCCAGCTGGCTTGTAGTAGGTCGGTGGTTCTACTCGGATGTTCTTCTGTTCATAGAACAATGCAATTGTTCCGTGCACGGAAGAACCTCCGGACGTCGTAATATGACTGAAATATTGTTAAAGCGACATAAAACCTGATAAAAACCAAAACCAAACTATTAATCTCAATGAAGCATAACATTTTGTTTTAATTTGTACATCTTAATATGAATAAATAGCAATACTGAAATATCTAGTTTCATCGCTTTATATGCCCCCTCAGATTTGTGATCGGGGGTCATATTGTTTTTGCTCTGGCTGTTCGTTTGTCTGTCACAACTTTGTTGGATGGTTTGATTGTTCCCAACTTTCACGTTGGCGATAATTTTGTCCCCATTGCACATACAGACTTCAAACTTGACATGCATGTGCAACTTATGGAGACATTATGTGCAACATTTTTAGGGTTGACTTATTAACCCTTTCCTTCTTATAAACGTGTTTTCACGCATTTGCAAACAGAGTAGACCCAGATCAGATGGCTCCTAGAGGAGCCGTCTGATCAGGGGCTGCTCTGTTTGCTAGTTGAATTTGATAGATCTGTTTCTTTACTTTCTAAAATGGCTACAATATTCCACCTTCCATATTTCATTATGTCTCCCCCATTTATGGGGAGATATATTGTTTTTGCCAGAGTTGTCTGTCTGTCCGTCCGTCCGTCCGTCCGTCCGTCTGTCTGTCTGTCCGTCCGTCCGTCCGTCTGTCCGTCACAAACTTGTGTCGCGCGTATCTCTGAAACCAGTTGGGCTAGAGTCACCAAACTTCACAGGAATGTTCACCAGCATGAGTTGTTGTGCACCTATGGTTTTTGAATTGTCTCCCCTTGATAATTTTGGAGTTATTGCCCCTGATGACTTAACATTAGAAAAACTTTGTGTCGCGCGTATCTCTTAAACCGCTGGTACTAGAGTCACCAAACTTCACAGGAATGTTCACCAGCATGAGTTGTTGTGCACCTATGGTTTTTGAATTGTCTCCCCCTGATAATTCTTGAGTTATTGCCCCTGATATGAATACTTAAATTTATACAAACTTTGTGTCGCGCGTATCTCTGAAACCAGTAGGGCTAGAGTCACCAAACTTCACAGGATTGTTCACAAGCATGAGTTGTTTTGCTCTTAGGTTTTTTGAATTATCTCCCCTGTTAACTTTGGAGTTACTGCCCCTGATGACTTAAAATTAGACAAACTTTACTTAGTGTCGTGCATATCTCTGAAACCACTAGGGCTAGAGTCACCAAACTTCACAGGAATGTCGACCAGCATGAGTTGTTGTACAACTTGGGTTTTTGAATTGTCTTCCCTTGATAACTTTGGAGTTATTGCCCCTGATATGATTACATTAAATTAGAGAATTTTTTTGTCATGCATATCTTTAAAACAACTAGGGCTAGAGTCACCAAACTTCACAGGAATGTTCACCAGCATGAGTTGTTGTGCACCTGGGTTTTTAATTGTCTCCCCCTTATAATTCTTGAGTTACTGCCCCTGATATGTTAACTTAAAATTAGAGAAACTTTGTGCTGCACGTATCTCTGAAACCAGTAGGGCTAGAGTCACCAAACTTCACAGGAATGTTCACCAGCATGAGTTGTTGTGCATCTGGGTTTTTTTAATTGTCTCTCCTGATAACTTTGAGTTACTGCCCCTTATGACTTAAATAAGAGAAACTTTACTTTGTGTCACATGTATCTGAAACCACATGACTTAAATAAGAGAAACTTTACTTTGTGTCACATGTATCTGAAACCACTAGTACTAGAGTCACCAAACTTCACAAGAATGTTGACTAGCATGTGTTATTGTGTATCTGGGGCTTTTGAATTGTCTCCCTCTGACAATGTTGGAGTTATTGCCCCTGATGACTTAAACATTAGACCCTGATAAGTTTGAAGTTACAGACATTATACTTGTGTATTGGAAAGAGGATGGGAGGGGGAGACATCTGTTTTTGTGACAAAAACAAACCTCTAGTTATAACTCTTTTTCCATGAATATTCAGTAGGTATTGAAATTTGGACTAAATATAGAACAGGGAAAGGGTTAAGGTCAAGGTCATACATCATGGTCAAAGGACTTATCGGGGACATAGTGTTTCACAAACACATCTTGTTTACATGAATATTCCTGGAGTAAAGGGTTAATACCATGGTTTTCTTTCAGCTCATTCTCAGCAAAAGAGTACCAATGAGCAGAATGGATACCCGGACTACATGTGCAAATGGAATGGACTGCCATATTCAGAGTGTACGTGGGAGGATGGTGAACTGTTAACAAAAAAATTCCAAGATAAGATAGACTTGTATCATGCTCGCAATAAATCTCAGAAAATTCCCTCCAAAGTGTCCAAAGTGCTGAAAAACCGTCCAATTTACCAGCGCTTGAAGAACCAGCCCGGTTTCATAGGGGGAGACGACAGTATGGACCTGCGAGATTACCAGTTAGATGGTGTTAACTGGCTCATGTACTCTTGGTCAAAGTAAGTTGACAATCAATCTTCTCTATGTCACCCAGAGGTCCAGATAAGATGCTCTGGTGACCTATCTAAATTTTCAAAGAATGCTTTCTCCAATGTCTCAATAATGAGCAATCAAGGTAGTGCAGAGTTACTTGGAGCTAATCTGGAGCCATACTGTTTGCAAAGGTTTTCATTAATTTGCCTGTTGCATTCCCAAGTGTAACCCTTTACTTCATGAATATTCAGGCAAGAAATGATGGCGTCATGAATATTAACTGAATTTTTACAATGGAGCTGTGTACTAAAGGTTTTTTTTTGTCATGACAAAAACTGTAGAATCAGATCTGTATTATATCATAAGCAAACACAGCAGACTGTTATCAGGTGGCTCCCATAGGAGCCATCTGATCTGGGTCTACTCCGTTTGCAAAGGCATAAAATGGCGTATTCATGGTGAAATTGGTTAAGGTAACGAATTTTAATTTAACATGATTTACAAGTCTGAAGAATATTTGTACCTGAACAAAAACAAATAAAAATGGAAGTTGATGAAGAGTACTTACAAAGCTTCAATTCATAATTTTGATTGTAGTAAATAGATTTACAACTGAGTGGGTTTTATGTTGGAATGTTTTATAAAATGTGATTTTACGTTCAGGATTCTTTGCTCTCACAGTTTCTGTGATTTTCTGTTTTCTTTGGTCATTGTAACAAGTGTATCGATTGTGTATACAGGAACCTGTCTTAAGTGCCATCAAAAAGAGGTCTATAGGAGCTTTCTGCATTATTTTTGTCCTGCATTAAGCAACCACCTGCTTTTTAAGAAATTGAATCCTATGTTCAATAAATTAATTGCCGCTTAGGACAGGTTCAACTTTATACAGAGGAATGGATAAGACGCATTCCCTAAGAGAAGATTCCAAAGAGTGGTCAACACATAGGGTTTGGTGGAAAAATTAAGAAGCTATTCTTGAAAATGTTTAAATTTATGCGTTTTATCTAGGCCGCTGTTACTCAGAATAAAATCCTCAGAGGCAGTTCTAGTATGCTCTCTCTAGATAATAGATAAGCTGAGATGGATTGCAGAGTATGGTCTCATATCTGGAATTCGTTTTACAGTAAAATCCCTCTAATCTTTAGTTTTAATAAAGAATTTGTGTCTTTTTAGGCAGGTGGCTGCTTAATGCAGGGTGATATTCCTGCAGAAAGTTGTTTTTTGAGCTTTCTGCATGATTTTCACCCTACATTAAGCAGCCACATGTCTTAAAGATCAGAACTGATAACTGATTTGAATGTTCAGTTAGAGGAGTTTTACTGTATATTATTTGTAAATTTTACAGAGAGAACAGTGTGATTCTGGCAGATGAAATGGGTCTTGGCAAGACCATCCAGACCATAGGCTTCCTGTCTATCCTTCACAATACATACCAGCTGTATGGACCCTATATCATTGTTGTGCCATTATCCACAGTGGTTGCTTGGCAACGGGAATTTGAGAACTGGAGTCCTGAAACGAATGTAGTCATATATCTAGGAGATGTCAAGAGTAGAAATGCAGTGAGTTTATTCAACTGGAATTCCAACATTCCTTAATAAATTATACCACCTCTCTAATAAACACCCCTTACCACTTGGCCCTTACAATCAATAAAACAGCTAAAACTCTATATAATTAACATTAAATAAATACAGGTTTCTCAAAATACAGGTGGTAGCTTTATGCAGACTGAAAGCAATACAGAAAGCTGACTCAGGAGCTTTCTGCATTGCTTTCATTTTGTATTAAGTAACCACTTGTGTGCAAAATGCAAGAAGCTCCTTTTAGAAAATGTAACACCCTTGGAAGCATTTATTAAAGATAATGCTGTAAATATATTTCCGTTATTCTCCCCCAAA
Source organism: Azorinus chamasolen (assembly GCA_963576725.1). Classification (NCBI taxonomy): domain Eukaryota; kingdom Metazoa; phylum Mollusca; class Bivalvia; order Cardiida; family Solecurtidae; genus Azorinus; species Azorinus chamasolen. Next base: position 44,169,864 of record OY755239.1, read on the forward strand.
AGACAAGCAGAAATTACCATTTGCATTACTTTCATTCTAACCTTAGGCGGCCTCTTGCTTTAACCCTTTGAATGTGCGGAACAAGTGTCCTCGCATTTTCAAACTGTGGACCTATGTCAGAGAACTCTGATCAGGGTCTGCAATGTCAATTCAAATTCCTTTATGCAAATTTTACACTTTCATACTGAAATGACTATTACTAAGGGGTGATGGAATATTCCACTTTTGAAAAAAATCATCATTCAGAGGGTTATTGATAACCCTTTCCCTGTTCTATATTTATTACAAATTTCAATACCTACTGAATATTCGTTAACAACATAGTTACAATGAAATATGGAAGGTAGAACACTTGTACCATTTTAAAAAGTAAAGAAACAGATCTATCAAATTTCATTAGCAAACAGAGCAGACCCTGATCAGACGGCTCCTCTAGGAGCCGTCTGATCTGGGTCTACTCTGTTTGCAAATGCGTGAAAACATGTTTATATGAAGGAAAGGGTTAACTGTCCAGTAAAGAGAGATTCTACTGTAATTATGTCTCCCCCATTTATGGGGAGATATATTGTTTTTGCCAGAGTTGTCTGTCTGTCTGTCTGTCCGTCCGGCCGTCTGTCCGTCTGTCTGTCTGTCCGTCACAAACTTGTGTCGCGCGTATCTCTGAAACCAGTTGGGCTAGAGTCACCAAACTTCACAGGAATGTTCACCAGCATGAGTTGTTGTGCACCTGGGTTTTTTGAATTGTCTCCCCCTGATAATTTTGGAGTTGTTGCCCCTGATGACTTAAAATTAGAAAAACTTTGTGTCTCGCGTATCTCTGAAACCGCTGGTACTAGAGTCACCAAACTTCACAGGAATGTTCACCAGCATGAGTTGTTGTGCACCTATGGTTTTTGAATTGTCTCCCCCTGATAATTCTTGAGTTATTGCCCCTGATATGAATACTTAAATTTATACAAACTTTGTGTCGCGCGTATCTCTGAAACCAGTAGGGCTAGAGTCACCAAACTTCACAGGATTGTTCACAAGCATGAGTTGTTTTGCTCTTGGGTTTTTTGAATTGTCTCCCCCTGTTAACTTTGGAGTTACTGCCCCTGATGACTTAAAATTAGACAAACTTTACTTAGTGTCGTGCATATCTCTGAAACCACTAGGGCTAGAGTCACCAAACTTCACAGGAATGTCGACCAGCATGAGTTGTTGTACAACTGGGATTTTTGAATTGTCTTCCCTTGATAACTTTGGAGTTATTGCCCCTGATATGATTACTTAAAATTAGAGAAACTTTGTGTCATGCATATCTGTAAAACCACTAGGGCTAGAGTCACCAAACTTCACAGGAATGTTCACCAGCATGAGTTGTTGTGCCCCTGGTTTTTTTTAATTGTCTCCCCCTGATAATTCTTGAGTTACTGCCCCTGATATGTTAACTTAAAATAAGAGAAACTTTGTGCTGCACGTATCTCTGAAACCAGTAGGGCTAGAGTCACCAAACTTCACAGGAATGTTCACCAGCATGAGTTGTTGTGCATCTGGGTTTTTAGCTCACCAGAGCACTTTTGTGCTCAGGGTGAGCTTTTGTGATCACTTGATGTCCGTCGTCCGTCGTCGTCCGTCGTCCGTCGTCCGTCGTCGGGCGTCAACAATTTGAACCTTTAAAAATCTTCTCCTCTGAATCTACAGGGTTCTCAGCTTTCATCTTTGGTACATAGCATCATCTTTAGGTCCTCTACAAAAGTTATATAAATTTTGCCCCTGGGGTCAAAATTGGCCCCGCCCCAGGGGTGCCTTGTTTTCTATTGAAATATATAGTAAAACTTTGAAAATCTTCTCCTCTGAATCTACAGGGTTCTCAGCTTTCATATTTGGCACAAAGCATCATGTTCAGGTCCTCTACAAAAGTTATATAAATTATGCCCCTGGGGTCAAAATTGTCCCCGCCCCAGGGGTAGCCAGTTTTGAATAGAAACATATAGTGACAACTTTGAAAATCTTCTCCTCTGAATCTACAGGGTTCTCAGCTTTCATATTTGGCACATAGCATCATGTTCAGGTCCTCTACAAAAGTTATATAAATTATGCCCCTGGGGTCAAAATTGGCCCCGCCCCAGGGGTAGCCAGTTTTGAATAGAAACATATAGTGACAACTTTGAAAATCTTCTCCTCTGAATCTACAGGGTTCTCAGCTTTCATATTTGGCACATAACATCATGTTCAGGTCCTCTACAAAAGTTATATAAATTATGGCCCTGGGGTCAAAATTGGCCCCGCCCCAGGGGTAGCCAGATTTCATTAGAAACATATAGTGACAACTTTGAAAATCTTCTCCTCTGAATCTACAGGGTTCTCAGCTTTCATATTTGGCACATAGCATCATGTTCAGGTCCTCTACAAAAGTTATATAAATTATGCCCCTGGGGTCAAAATTGGCCCCGCCCCAGGGGTAGCCAGTTTTGAATAGAAACACATAGTGACAACTTTGAAAAAAAATTCTTCTGAATCTACAGGGTTCTCAGCTTTCATATTTGGCACATAGCATCATGTTCAGGTCCTCTACAAAATTTGTATAAAATATGCCCCTGGGGTCAAAATTGGCCCCGCCCCAGGGGTGGTCAGTTTTCAATAGAAACATATATAGTGAAACTTTGAAAATCTTCTCCTCTGAAACTGGAAGGTTCTAAGCTTTCATATTTGGCACATAGCATCATGTTCAGGTCCTCTACAAAATTTATATAAATTATGCCCCTGGGGTCAAAATTGGCCCCGCCCCAGGGGTGGGCAGTTTTCAATAGAAATATATGGTAAAACTTTGAATATATTCTTCTCTGAAACTGAACGGTTCTTAGCTTTCATATCTGGCACATAGCATCATGTTCAGGTCCTCTACAAAAGTTATATACATTATGCCCCTGGGTTCAAAATTGACCCCGCCCCAGGGGTGCCAGTTTTCTCTAGAAACATATAGTGAAAACTTTGAACATCTTCTCCTCTGATTGGCTGGTGAGCGATGTCAGGGCCATTCTGGCCCTCTTGTTTTAATTGTCTCCCCCTGATAACTTTGGAGTTACTGCCCCTTATGACTTAAATAAGAGAAACTTTACTTTGTGTCACATGTATCTCTGAAACCACTAGTACTAGAGTCACCAAACTTCACAAGAATGTAGACTAGCATGTGTTTTTATGTACCTGGGGCTTTTGAATTGTCTCCCCCTGACAGTGTTGGAGTTATTGCCCCTGATGACTTAAACATTAGACCTGATAAGTTTGGAGTTACAGACATTATACTTGTGTATTGGAAAGAGGATGGGAGGGGGAGACATCTGTTTTTGTGACAAAAACAAACCTCTAGTTTTGTCTTGCAGATAAGAGATTATGAGTGGTGTCACCCTGGAAACAAAAGATTGAAGTTCAATGTTCTAGTCACAACATATGAAATTCTTCTGAAAGACAAGGTAAGGCTTGTACCTCTTCTGTAGGCTCAAAGTAATCTTCAAGAAGCTGGTTAGATCTGTGAAATCTCATTAATCTGAAGTTTTAATAAAGAAAAATTAAGAACTTTTTAGGCACTAGGCTGCTTAATGCACTGTGCATTGCACTGTCCCATGTTTTAAAGAATGATGATTATGCTTATTTTAGTGTTCTGTTGAGCGAGGTATTACTGTGAAAAAGATTTCAGTGTCGGTCAGAGGTCCAGATAATATGTGTAAATTAAAACGTTTTCAAGAATCACTCCCTTACTTCTCCACCAAACCCTATGTTGTGATCACTCTTTAGAATCGTCTCTTCACAACTTGGTCACAATATAGGGTTTGGTGGAAAAGTGACGATTTTTAGTATCTGAGTATGTACATTTATCTGTTGCTGTTGTTAGTAATGAGATACTGAGGTGAAGGTTTTCACAATAGAAGCTGGTTCATGAACCAGAGCAACAGATAAATGTGCATACTAAATTCGTCATTTCTCCACCAAACCCTATGTTGGTGGAGAAATAAAAGAGTTTTATCCAGTCACCAGGCTTCTCTAGTGACATAATAAAGGGGGTGCAAATAAACTTAGGTTTATTTGGTTACTTCCGGTAGTGGAAGGTTTATTAGGTTAGTAGATAAGCGTAATGATTCTATAACCATGGAACTATTTTAGTTTTCTGTAAACATTCATAAACATGTTGATGGAATAGATCTAACAGATCTATTTGGTCACCAGAAGAATTATTCAAATGAGAAAAAATAAAAATAATTGGCTACAGCTGGATTCGAACCCGCGCCTGATCCTACAAAAACTACACTGGAGATCCGTTATAACGCGGACCGTTTTACCGCGGTATTCGATATAACGCGGGTCGTCTGTGTCCCCGAATTTTTTTTTGCAAATACCTCATTTATAGTTATATGATTGAATATCGCAATGAAACATAAAATAAACTTAGGTAAACTTATCCGCCCGCAGCAGGCTAAAGGATAAAAACAAACATCGGTCCCTGCATAAACAATTGAAGACAATCTTACGTGTGAAAAACTGACAACTGTCAACTCGTATATATGCCGCCATGAATGTAATACACACAGCTGATTACCGGTTCGTACTATGAGCATGATGACCAAATAGCACGGGAACCAGTAAAATCTTAACTGCATAACTTTCGTTACAAATTAATTGTGTGTATAATTGAGATACGCATGTACTGAATTTTTTTCACTGTCAAAGCCACAAAAGTTCGCACTTTAATTATGAAAAACAAACATCATTAGAAATCTAAACCCATAACTCAGTGCGGGGTTGGAGGTTATATGCTAATACAGAAAAGGGTGTGTATCCTTTGACCAATCAAATGAAATTTAAAACCCCAACAAATCACACGCGACATCACATGTGACCTTTCATTTTCTGAAAACAGTGACAGCCATGTTTATTGTTTTACACAGCAGGTTTAATCGGATTAGGGGTTTGACAGGCCCAGAGGCAATTACATCCCTTCAACAGGCTTGTATTATGAAATATACTTGGTTGTTTGAAAACATACACGATTTTATTTGTATTTTTGTATAACCCTTTCCCTCATACAAACGTACGTGTTTTCACGCATTTGCAAACAGAGTAGACCCAGATCAGACGGCTCTTAAAGGAGCCGTCTGATCAAGGTCTACTCGGTTTGCTAACAAAATTTGAAAGAGCTATGTGAGTGGGTGGGGAAACAAAGTAAACAAGTCAGTTTCGTTCGAAATTAGTTTATTTTAGGAAGATGGGGTTTATGTAAGTACCCAGATAAAAAAAACTCGTTACAACGCGGTTCCGTATATAACGCGGGTTGAATTTTATGTCCCCCCACCACCGCGTTGTAACGGGTCTCCAGTGTAATTCTAATCTCTCTAGAGACGTCGCCCTTACCGATTACGCCACTGAGGCCACATACAAAATGACGTTGATTTATCACTTTTATTAATTTAATCCACCGCTGGTAAAACCCGTTTTTGATAAAATCAAACCTGGAAGCAAAGATTGACAGATAAATAGTAAATGTTTTCTTTTCACTCTCATGATTATTTGATTGATAAACTCTTACAGGGGCGGTGATAGTCATAAACCTAAATATAGCCTGTTCAGTTCAATCGATTTCTGAGTGATGTTAGGTAGAATCTAAAAATAGAAACCGAGACTACGTAACTCGAATTTGACCAAAGAATATAGACCATGTCTGTTTTAAATAACTTATCGACCCTCGATTCAAATCATCTTATTTTTCAAATTCAACCACGTTTCCCTTCTAGTAATACAAGTATCGAAACTATATTCCTCTGCGGTAGCTCATTAGATCTATTTACGTCTAAATGGAAGTGAAAAGGGAGGGATCCGTTGATCGAAAAACTGCATTTTCAATGTAAATTATTTCAAGAGTGTTATTAGTCTATAAAAAAGACATTTAACTATATTGACTGGATAAATCGAATAATAGGTTAGTGTCGTAGATGGGACGCCTTTATCCGACTCGGAGAGAAAACAGTTGAGGCTCGGCAAGCCTCGCCTCAACGTTTTCTCCCCTCGTCGGATAAAGCGTCCCATCTACGGCACTAACCTATTATTCTCTATATTCTTGAAAATGTTTTAATTTACACATCTTACCTTGAGCTCTGTGAACTCTTATGCCCCCTTTGATGAAGAGGGAGGGGGTATATTATTTTGCAAATGTTTGTCGGTAGACACAGTTTTGTCTGCACTTCTTCTCCTAAGGGCTATTCCAGGAAAATCTCCCTGGGAGGTAGTAACGAAAGTCTAAATTAGGGGCACCACCAATAGAATTTTAATTATTTTTACCCCACCACCAAGAGAATAAAAATTCATAATATACCCCCCACCTAGAGAATTAAAATTAACCCCCCCCCCCCCCCAAAAAAAAAAATAATAATAAATAAATAAAAAAATAAAAAAAAAATAAATAAAAAAAAATAAAAAAAAAAATAAAAAAAAAAAAAAAAAAAATAAATATTTCATTTGGGTCGGCTTGACAAAAAGTAATTGCATAGATTACTTTTTGTCAAGCCGACCCAAATGACAGCCCAGTGTATTGCCACATTTGTGCATTAGTCTGACAGGCTTTCATTTCGTCCTGTTGACATCATGCTTCCGTGGTTCTGTTATTGCAAATAGTTTTCTTTTCGCCGACCTCGGATTCACTACATGTACTTGTGCTACTGCTAGGACTCTGTGTTTTATTAAAAAAATCCTGTCAATGTCTTTTGGTTGTTATTTAGGTCTATTTTCGGTTTATTTATTTTGTTTTGTTCATCCGGGCTTTTACATCGAGAAGCAAGAGCAGTGATTGGTTGAGACTACCGATGTCTTAGTACTTTTTTCACGGTCTAGTCTGCATCAATCGGCCGCTCATTATGGAAGTGTGATCAGATAAGCGTCTAGATGATCAGGACTAAAAATTGCATGCGTCCACAATATTCACACAACGAAATTTCGCGGGAGTTCATGTCAGAAAAAGGTTTTCCGTTCATTTTCATTATTGTCGAAGAAAACTGCTTGCATGAAGCGTTTAACTTGACAAACCAAACCACCCCATCAATTTAATTTCTGATGTTGAAATACCCCCAACCAATAGAACTTTAATCAAATTTCCACCCCCACCAACAGAATTAAAATATCTTTTGCACCCCCCCCCCCCCCCCCCAAGGTAATTTTAATAGGCTGTCGTTCCAACCCCCTCAGGGAGATTTTCCTGGAATAGCCCTAAACTAATGGGTGGATTTTAACCAAACTTCATAGTAATGGTTCATACCAAGGATAGTTGTACATATCGTTAGCTGATTATGGTCAGATGAATTATCAGAGTTATGGGTCTTTAATTGTAGAAATGTTTTGTTTTTCTACCAAACTTACTCCACCAAACCCTATGTTGTGACCACTCTTTAGAATCGTCTCTTTGAGACGATTCTAAAGAATGGTCACAACATAGGGTTTTGGTGGAGAAATGCCGTTTTTAGTATTTGAGTACACACTTTTCTGTAGCTCTGTATATTTGAAGAGAAATAACCTTTTGCAGACATTATTGCAGGCAGGGTGCAAAGAGATAAATGCCATTGTAAATGCAACTTTGTTTTCAGACTTTCCTTGGTGGGGTCAGCTGGGCAGCTCTCATAGTGGACGAGGCTCACCGTCTGAAGAACACAGACTCCCTGTTATACAGAACCCTATTGGACTTCAAGTCTAACCACAGACTGTTGATAACTGGTACACCACTACAGAACTCCCTGAAGGAGCTGTGGGCCTTACTACACTTCATTATGCCGGAAAAGTAAGAGGATCAACCTGTTAACCCTTTTCCTGTTTATTATTCATGTAAGAAATAGTGACATCATGAATATTTAACCCTTTCCTTCATATAAACGTGTTTTCACACATTTACAGGGTAGACCCAGATAGCTACAATGTTCCACCTTGTATATTTCGTTGTCACTATATTTTCAATGAATATTCAGTAGGTATTGAACTTTGGTATTAATAAACATAGAACAGGGAAAGGGTTGATAGTTGAATTTTATATTGGCATATGTACACAGGATGTTTTGGTATTGGTAGAAACTGTGAAAATATGATTTCATTAGCAAACAGAGAAACATTGTAAAACTAACTTCCTATATATATTATGTCTTACTGCTGTAACTATCTGATTATTATTGGCAGGGTTACTTTCCTTGGAAAAAGGCCATTTTGGCAACTTGAGAAGTTTAGATTTTGCAGGGTATTGTATTTGATTTGAATTGTTACTTTTTTTGTATTGTACATGTGTATTTTACAGGTTCAACAAATGGGCAGAGTTTGAGGAGAAACATTCTCGCTCAGACAAGACGGGCTTTGCCTCTTTACATCGACAGCTAGAGGCTTACCTACTACGTAGGGTTAAGAAAGATGTGGAGAAGTCACTGCCTGCCAAAGTAAGTGGGCTGCCCTAGTTGTCTGTGTGTATACTTTGTCACTGCCTGCCAAAGTAAGTGGGCTGCCCTAGTTGTCTGTGTGTATACTTTGCTTGTGTTGTAGAAGGAATCTGAAATTACAGCAAAACCTGCCTAAAGAGACTCACACAGAGGTCTTATTTGGGGTCATATAGGCAGGTGGTAACCTGTAGGAGGTCTCTGATCAGGATCTACTCTGTTTGCTGATGGAAATGTATGGATATGATCCTACACTTTTTTGGATCAACCAGACTATTTTGACATAACTTTGTTATATTTAATAGGATTTCAAGAGTACATCAAATTAACTCCTTGCCATTTTATGGTTAAAGCATTACCACAAAATCAATTTGAAAATAGAAGCTCTTTTATTAATTGTAATTATACTAATATTTAAATGTTTCTAATATTTTTGTATAATTTCTTGCAGACTGAGCAAATACTCCGTGTTGAAATGTCATCTGTACAGAAAAATTATTATAAGTAAGTAGTAACAGTTGTGTTTGATAAAAGTTGATCAAGAGTTCCTAGTTGGGGCCCCTCACCATGTATGGGTGCCCAATAGTAATCACCCCTTGTCTGTCTGTCCGTCAGTCACAGTGTCTGTTTTTTGTCTGCTCTCTAACGTAAACAGTTTTCATCATATCTTCACTAAACTTGCTGAAAATGTGTGTGTTTATGAAATCTAGGTCAAGTTGGCTAAGAAGCCTAATCGCCTCAGGCTTTTCAGGATCGTGGTCCTTTAATACATCAGAATCGAGAAAATCAGCCTTGTCCGCTATTTAAGTTGAGTAGTTTCTATCTGATTGTGACCAAACTTTTTGAAAATGTTGGTAATAATATTTCGTCCATGTTGAATTACCAGCCAGATCAATTCAGGCACTTCTGGATTATGTCCCTTGAATAACAAAATACATTGTATGTACAAAATCAGCTTTATCTGTACTCTGACAAGTTGTTTATACTGGCTGCAACAGGAAAGAACTGGCTGCAGTAACAATGCAAAGCATTTGGCACATCTTCAAGTTAAGAAGCACTGCAATAGTTAATAAGTTCTAGGGATGGGTATTGCCAGAGAAAGCGTATCGCAATATATCACGATACGGGTATGGCGTATCGGGATACGTATCACGATATACCTTTTCCCTTATTCATCATTGAAGAAGCCACTATCTACATTATAATTTTTTTTTTATTAGCCATAGTATTAGCACACTGGAATGAAATATCATCTATAAAAGTTCAGAACTAACTAGATATCATGTTGACTATTTATTATGCTGACTTGAATATTGTAAAAAGTCTCATAAACTGATGATATTTCCCCAAAACGTTAAAAAAAAAGTTTTGTAACTTCCATCAACTGTCATAAGAATAAGATTATCAAAATGTGTCCTTGTAGACCTTATGCACTTCAGCTTAAGTACATTCTCAATGTCTCCAAATTCCTTCGACTCAACTAAAGAATATGGCCTCATATCTTTCACAATAAATTTGGCAATTTTTTAATTTTCAAAGCTTGATTATCAGAGTTCGGCACATATTTATTTATACCCATTATAAGCCGAGGTCAAGTTACTAAAGTGGATTGCTGATCAAATGATTTTCGCTCAATGTTGTTGACCACATCGACAGTGGAAGTTCGTACGTCGACTGATTTCTTTTGAAAACGGTGCGTTGTCTTCGCAAATGCGTCGTTAAAAGATGCGTCGTGAAAATTTGTGGTATTGCACTCGGAACAACCAGCAACATCTTCCACAATTTTGTTTGTTACTTTGATTTTAATAACCCGGAACACCACCGCATTTCCTTTCGGATTTCTAACGATTTCGAATTGTCCGCCGTTTTGTATGTTATTGGAAAGCGTGGTACCTGGCTCGAACGATATCAGAAAGCGTCTGAGTTTACATACACCGGGGACCAGTCAGGGGAAGTAATCAAACGCTGTACTGTACAGACTACTACAGAGGCTGCGACAAAGTTCTAGAAAGAGCTAAAATGATCGTTTAAATGAGAGAAACGGTAAAAATTATAAGTTACCGGAAATGTACGAACTTCTTACTGAAATTCTCGAGCGTACCGGTATTCTCTGGCCGTACTGATACGGCGTATTGTTTTCAAGCATATCACAATATACCGGTATACCGATAATACCTCCCACTCCTATCAGAATCAGCATAATTATTAGCTTTGCAATTTCCTCTCTGGCCCATTAGCCCCACTGACAGCATTATATGGGGCCCTTTCTGACGTGGTCAGTGTTCTTGTTCATATTAACCCTTTACCTCATAGAGATGCTTTTTTTGCACCTTTGCAAACAGTAGACCCAGATCAAATGGCTCCTGTTGGATCCGTCTCATCAGGCTCTGTCGTGTTTACTTAAGAAATAATATAGATCAGTTTCTTCATTTTCTGTGATGTTAAAAAATTGGTTCGTTCATAATGGTTGAGGGTATGTCATCCAGACAAATTTCAAAAGAATATGTTACTAAAATTTATGTCAAGGTTACGTTTATAGAGACACCAGTGTAATATGTGATGCTGCCTTCCCAAGATGCACCCACACAAAAAGTTCGAAAATCTTAACCCTAGGGGACAAAATTCCAGACATATGTTTACTAACCCTGGTTAGGATTTCCACATTTCTTGTAGGGATGCATCTTGGAAAGGCATAGTGTTGTATACTGCTTTGGCTTCCCAGACCTTGACCCTGAGGTCAGTTCAAGGTTGTCTGGAAATTTCTTTCGATAATATCTGCTCCACCCATTTTGTTAGGGTTTCCAAAATTCTTGTGTGGATGCTTCTTCGGAAAGCAGTGTCTTATACTACATTGGTGTCTTTGATCTTGATCCTGACATTGATTCAATTTTAGTAAAGGCGTGTCAAGAAATTTTGAGGATTACATTTTTTTTGCGATACTCAAACCTCTTGGATGTACAAATATGATGGGATTTTGCTGAGTGATAATTGGATAGATCAGTGTGCGACTTGTGTACTTTAGAATTGTCTCTTCGAGATGATTTTAAAGAGTTGTCACAGCATAGGGTTTGGTGGAGAAGTTTTTGTTGAAAATGTTTTAAATTGCACATCTTATCTGGACCGCTGATCATTGTTAACTTTCAGATTGATATTGACGAAGAACTTCAAGGAGTTAAATAGGGGTATGAAGGGCAGTGTATCCAGCTTTGTAAATATCATTATGGAGTTGAAGAAGTGTTGTAACCATGCTTTACTGGTCAGACCACCGGAGATTGAGCCATCAGAGGCAGACCACCTACAGGTAAGGGATATATTAGAATTCTTTCCTAAGAGTCAACAAAATAGATATTGACAGGGTTGCCATGCGTCGGGGAAGTTTAAATTTTTTCAAGGTCAAGAAATTTTGTGCAATGTCAGGGAAATTTGAAAATATGAGCAAATGACTCTGAATTGTCAGGGAATCTTGAAAAATATTAGAACCAAGACCATATATTTTAAAGTTCCTCAAAAATATAACCTAATTTATGACAGAAAGACCGAATGTCGGAATGTAACATGTCAGGGAAATTTAAAATTATGTCAGTAAAATGCATGCAGTAAAACCTATCCCCAGGGACCATTAAGATGAAGTCTTAAAGTTTGGGTCTTTAACCATTTCCCTGTTTAACATTTTATCACTAATTGATATTCATGCATGGATCAGTAAAACGGAACATGGTAAAAGGGATATTTTTCACCATGGTGGGAATTGGAAAATCAGATATATAAAATTCCATTGCAAAGCAAACAGAGCAGACCGTGATCAGACAGCTCTTTCAGGAGCTGTCTGATCTGGGTCTACTCTGCTTGCAAAGGTATGAAAAAGCATTCATATGAAGGAAAGGGTTAAGGCCGATATTTTACTTGAAAAGGAAGCTCTCGAGGCAAAATATAAAACTGCTAGTAAATTACTTGACCCTTTACCTCAGGAATATGCATGTAATGACATGAATATTGATTGGATTAAATTTTGTGATGTCATCTGAACACAGGAATTTTCGTCCTGATAAACTGTAAAATCAGATCAGGGTTGCCATGTATGAGGGAAAAGTCAGGGAAATTGAAATATTTTCAAGGATGGGGGAATTTTGAGAATGGTCAGGGCATTTTGAAAATATAGGCAAATGTCAGGGAATTTTGATACCTCTGATCAGGGTCTGCAATGTTTGTCATACAACATCCTTTTCAAGTTTATGCCTTTTATACTGAATGGATGCGATAGTTAAATACTGAGTTGATATTCCTCTCTGATAGTTTAGGGTCGAAAGGGTTAAAGCTTCCTAAATAATATATTTACATAAAAATTGACCAAATGTCGTCTTCCAGCTGGCTTTCGGTAGGTTCTACCTGGATGTTATTCTGTACACCAGACAATGCAATTTGTTCCGTGCACTGAAGAATTTCTGGGGTCTTCCTCCACCTGTAATTAGCTGGACGTTGTGATTAAGACTGAAATATTCCAAAAAGGCATAATAAACATGAGATGATATGACTAGATCATGCTTAACCCGTTCCCTGTTGATTATTCTTTTGTTTGTACCTGGGTTTTATATAGCTTTAACAGTATTTCGTGACATCCAGCTTATTATAAGTGAAGGAAGATCCCCAGAGGTTTTCCTGTGCACAGAACAAAATGCATTGTTTCACACACAGAACACCCGGGTATAACCAATGACCTATGGCAAGCCAGCTCGAAGTCTTCCTCACATGAAAAATCCAAATGCCTAGACTGGAATTCTAACCTCTGTTACCACTGCTGTCAGGGGGCAAAGTGACTGTCAGGACAAAGATCATAACCACTCAGCCACTGTGTTCTCTCTCGACTGAGATTTGTATGTCTCTTATCTACAGTTCTGGTTGTACAGAAAAAGTGAAACTTCACATTTAGAATAGCAGTTTATCCCTTTCCCTGTTGAATATTCATGTAAGAAATGATGACCTGCGACGTAAAACCTGATATAAACCAAACCAAATGTCGCAATGTAAAGTGAAAGTGAAATTATGACAGGAAAATGTCCCTCTGGTTTGTGGCTACCGTGCAGATCTATATAATGCCATAAGCAAATAGAGAAGATTGTGACAGGAGTTGTCATATTGGGGCCAATTCTGTTTTGCAAAGGCTGAAAACTTGTTTATATGAAGGAAAGGGTTAATGGGCATGAATAGCATGTGGGGTTCTAGGTTATGCTGTTTCAGGAGTTTCTAGTACTGCTGGTTTTAATAGCCTGCACAGATCATTTGAACTGATTAGTGAGAAACTTATATGATATACTGTGTGTTTTCAGTCATTGGTTCGTGGTAGTGGGAAGTTGATTCTGCTGGACAAGCTGCTGCTCCGTCTCAAGGAGAAGGGCCACAGAGTGTTAATATTCTCCCAGATGGTGCGGTTATTGGACATCCTGGGAGAGTACCTGCAGTACAGACACTTCCAATACCAAGTGAGTAGTGTTTTCTGCATAACTCTTTGCACACTACCAGAATTTATGATTACTTATGCAAGTAGTTTAGGTTCAAATAAGATGAACAGTGTTTCTACACTTATGCAAGTAGTTTAGGTTCAAATAACAGTGTTTCGACATCTCGCCAAGATCCAGAGTGTATGTCCAGAGCTCCAAATTAGATGCGTAAATTAAAACAATATCAAGAATAACCAAAACAATTTCACGAAAAACCAAACCCTATATTGTGACACTCTTTAGAATCGTCCCTTCAAGATGATTCTTAAGAGTGGTCACAACATAAGGTTTGGTGAAGAAATGACAATTTTAGTATTTGTGTACACACCTTTATCTGTAGCTCTGTTGTCAAAAGTAATTGTGCAAAGAGAAAATTATTCATTGATCTGAATCTTAAGCATGCAGTTATATCAGTCAAACTTGGTGGAACTTAACCCTTTCCCTCATATAAACGTGTTTTCACGCATTTGCAAACAGAGAAGACCCAGATCAGACGGCTCCTAGAGGAGCCGTCTGATCAGGGTCTGTTCTGTTTGCTAATAGAATTTGATAGCTCTGCTTCTTAGCTTTCTAAAATTTCTACAATGTTCCACCTTTCATATTTCTTTATAGCTATTTTGTTAATGAATACTGGGTAGGTATTGAAAATTGCAATAAACATAGAACAGGGAAAGGGTTAACAAAAGCTACTTTGTCATTTTTTACAAATGCACAAACTGAGTATCAAACCGTTAGGGGTCTGTTTGCTGGGCATCACCATTAAACCCTGTACTGTGAGATGATGATTCTAAAGAGTGGTCACAGTGGAGAAATAAAGGAGCTATTCTGGAAAATGTTGAAATTTACGCATCTTGTCTGGACCTCTAAGATACATATTATTGCATAACCAAACTGCAAACTTTGATCAGATGCCTCCTACACAGTCTGATCTAGGTCTACACTGTTTGTAAAGATGTGAAAAGGTTTCTAGTTAGTGAAAGGTTAACAACTGGACAGCTGTGTTTTAAATGCATTACTTTTGTATTTCAGAGATTAGATGGTTCAATTAGAAGTGATCTGCGGAAGCAGGCTTTGGACCATTTTAATGCAGAGGGATCTCAGGTAGTACATTTTAAGGAAATCTGAATAGAAAGTTGTACATTATTTTGTCTCAACATTTACCTGTTTTTGATGTGGGGATAAGGGACATTTGTATCCAGACAGACAGAATTAGGCAAATATTGCAGATGCAAATCAAACAGTTCCTGAAGGAGCTGTCGAATCGGAGTCAACACTATTTGCTACGATGTTTAATTAAACAATCTGGTGGAAGGGAGAGTTTGAATGTCAGAGGACTTGGTGTAATTAGAGTTCACCAAGAATGCAAATCAGTTCAAAAAGTTTGAAAAGAAAGTTACTGTGGTAGGTTTGGTTTTCAAGTAATTTAAATCTGAGTACAGTAAAACCCCTCTGAACTCGACATTCAGGTTAGTATCAGTGCCAGTCATTAAGACTGGTGGCAGCTTAATGTAGGGTGAAAAGGAGCTTTCTGCATGACTTTCACCCTGCATTAAGCAGCCACCTACTTAGAAAGACTTGAAGATTCTGGTTTAGTTTGTTTTTTATGACCCCAACGGATTACCCTAGTAATCGCATTGTTCCTCCATCTGTCCTTCCATCCGTTCGTCCGTCCATCCCAAATTTCGTGTCCCTTCTGTAACTTTTTTATCTGTGAATGGATTTCAAAATAACCTGGCACAACTGTTCTCCACACAAAGACGATGTGACGCGTTGAACTCCCTGGTCCATGGGTCAAAGGTCAAGGTCATCATTCAGGGTCAAATGTCAAGGGCATAAGTGTTTTACTATATTCTTGTTCTCATATTGATAGTGAATTAAGTGTTCCTGTGTACATTAGTGCTTGTGTCTGGCCATTAGAAGTTTTAATATTACAGAAATGCATAGTTCAGGTATTCATTCTAAACACTATAAACTCCTTGAATTTTCAAGCAAGAAATGATTACGTCATGAATATTAATTGAATGAATTTTTATATACTTATAGGCACTTTGAACAAAAGAATTTTTTTTATCATGACAGGAACTGTAGAATCAGATCTATATCCTATCATAAGCAAATAGAGCAGACACTGATCAGATTTGGGCCTGCTAAGTTTGCTTTAAGGTATAGAAAGATGTATTTATGGAGTCAAGGGTTAAAACAATTTTTATTTGCACTAGCATCTTGTTTATTTATATCTTTCAGGATTTTTGTTTCTTGCTCTCGACTAGAGCTGGTGGTCTTGGTGTAAACTTGGCCACCGCAGATACTGTGATAATATTTGATAGTGACTGGAACCCGCAGAATGACCTTCAGGCTCAGGCTCGGGCCCATAGGATTGGCCAAAAAAATCAGGTAAGCAGGCTTAAACTTGTAGTCTCTTTGATAAATGCATTTTATTTAACCCCTTCGCTGCCTTACCCCGAGCCTCACTCGGGCGAGAGGTGTTTCCTATGTGCTATAACCCGAGCTAGATTCGAGTTTATTACGATCTATGTTAAATTGCAGTAAATTTATGTTATGGTGTAAGGGAAGCAACTCATCTTTTACATTTGAAGTGAGTCATTTTTAATGGTTTCCCTTATATGTAATATGTGTAATGGGTAGAAAATATGTTTTATCAAAAAGTTAACACAGATTTAACACAGATTCCTACTAAATTCCTATTGAATCTAATGGTTAGCCATTGTGGAACGTCTACACTGTGGTTTTGCATGGAAGAAGTGATAATATATCAATGAAACTTTCGGGAAGTATTGAAATAAGTGTTTTAAAGCAGCATGCGAAAACATCGTGTAGATTGTGTGAAGAAATTTTATGTAGGCTGGTAGGTCTGCCGAGTACGCGCTGAAGTAGATCCCGGCACATTGGGTGTACAGGCCCACGGCAGCGAAGGGGTTAATAAAATCATTATGGCATAGAACTTTGTTAGTTATTTTGAATAATAAGTTTTTAAAGATTTATAGACTTCATAATAATGTATGCCATTTGCTTAGTCATTGTTGTGGAACAAATTTGCGTCAGATTAACAATTTTCAGTCAATTTAGATTGTTGTTATAACCTTGCAAACAAAATTCGCAGGGTATACTGGAATCACCCTGTAGTTCAATCCATACATTTAAGTCTGATCTGGGTCTACTCTGTTTGCAATTGGGTGAAAATGCATTTATATAAAGGAAAAGTTTAAAGCTATAATGTATACTGCTCATTCATGATTCACCTTGCAGGTGTCCGTATATCGCCTGGTAACAAAGAACAGTGTGGAGGAGGAGATTGTAGAGCGAGCGAAACGGAAGATGGTGCTGGACCACCTTGTGATACAAAGGATGGATACGACTGGTCGGACTGTCCTAAACAAAGACACTGGGCCCACTAGGTGAGCAACCAGTCAGCAGAGCACGCTAGGTTTAAACCCTTTACTGTATGAATACACCTTTCTATGACATTGCAAACAGATTAGACCGAGATCAGACGACTTCTATAGGAGCTGTCTGATCAGGGTCTACTCCGTTTGCTTATGAAATAATTTAAATGCGATTTTTATATGCCCAAAGGTAACTTCGGTTGTATTATGGTATGGCGCTTGTACGTCTGCCTGCCTGTCTGTCTGTCTGTCCATTGGCCATATCTTTGTCCGCACAAGAACTTGACAACTATTAGGTGTACAGTTTTCATACATAATAGGGAGGTAGGTCATGGCCAGTAGATGACCCCTATTGATTTTGAGGTCAGTTGGTGAAAGGTCAAGATCACAGTGAATTTTAACTCAAAAATCTTGTCTGCTCAGTAACTTGATAATGATAAGGTCTGCTGCCTTTTTACTTTATAGTAGGAAGGTTGGTCATGGCTAGTAGATGACCCATATTGATTTTGAGGTCAGTCTGTCAAAGGTCAAGGTCACATTGACCTTCTGCTAAAAAATCTTGTCTGCTCAATAACTTGATAAGTATTAGGTGTGCTGTGTTCATACTTAGTAGAAAGGTTGATCATGGCTAGTAGATGATCCCTATTGATTTTGAGGTCATTCGGTCAAAGGTCAAGATCACAGTGACCTTCAACTAAAAAAACATGTCTGCTCAGTAACTTGATAAGTATTAGGTGTGCTGTCTTCATACTTAGGAGGAAGGTTGGTCATGTTTAGTAGGTGACCCCTATTGATTTTGAGGTCAGTTGGTCAAAGGTCAAGGTCCGTGACCTTCAACTCAAAAATCTTTCAAAAATCTTGTATGCTCAATATCTTGATAAGTGTTAGGTGTGCTATCTTCATACTTAATAGGAAGGTTGGTTGTGGCTAGTAGATGACCCCTATAAATTATGAGGTCAGTCGGTCAAAGTTCTAGGTCACAGTTACCTTCAATAAAAAAAAAATCATGTCCGTTCATCAACTTGACAAGTATTCGGTGTGCTGTCTTCATACCTAGTAGAGAGGTTTGTCTTGGTCAGTAGATGACCCCTATAGATTTTGAGGTCAGTCAAAGATCAAGGTCACAGTGACCTTCACTCACAAAAAATGTCTGCTCAATAACTTGATAAATATTAGGTGTGTCTTCCTACTTAGATGGAAGGTTGGTCATGGCCAGTAGATGACCCCTATAGATTTTGAGGTCAGTCGGCCAAAGGTCAAGGTCACTTCGGACATATAATGCTCCGATACACTAGCTTCAAGCTCTTGTACAGATTATACTGTGGCCAAAATATGCCAAAAAACACAATGATTACGCAGCACAAGATTTACGGATGTTGCTATCATAGACTTGTCAATCTTTGGAATGCGGAATTTCAAAGTTGAATTGCCAATTGGTGTACAACGATAGAGTCCATTCTGTATGAAAGGCTTGAATTGCTGGAATAATCTGAATGGCAAACAGTGCACACACCCTGATCAGAGGGCTCCTGGGGTCTGGGTCTATATTGTTTGCAAATATCAGTGCACCCATTTTCTGCATTCAAACAGTTATGTGTTATACATATAGTCATTTAAGTATTAAGCAGGTTTTATTTTTTTCATAGTATATAAAATCCTTGAAAAAGAAAAACTGTTTTGTTGATTTTCCATATTTATGTTTTGTACTGATCTCAAATCACTTGTCTACTGAAAAACTTACACCCTTTGGATGATGAATAATAAAGTGGAATGGCCGGCCCATAAGTGTATGAAGGCAGAAATTTGTTTTAGAGGGTTTTGAATAACAAACAGTGCAGACCCTGATTGAAGGGCTTCTCTTTGAGCCTTCTGATCTGGGTCTATACTATTTGCAAACGTTCACCTTTTTCAGCATTCAAAGCTTTTATAGCAACCAGCCATATAAACCTTTATTATAATTGACATACATTTATATCTATGGTTTGCAGCAATTCCATGCCGTTCAGTAAAGCTGAGCTGAACTCCATTTTGAAATTTGGTGCTGAAGAACTGTTCAAAGAGGATAATGGTGATGAAGAACCACAGGTTGGTAGTTTTATATAACTGAAACATTTTGTTAGAACTTTGTCTTTTGTATGCTGAATTTTAACCCTTTCCCTGTTGAGTAGTGATGTGAGAAATAATGACTGAATATTTTAATAATGGCATATGTACATAGGGTTTTTGTGGTGTTGGTAGAAACTAGAGTCAGATCTATTATAATTTCATAAGCTCCTGTAGGAGCAGTCTGATTACAGTCTGCTATGTTTGCTTATGGAATAAAATAGATCTGATTATTTAGTTTCTGCCATGGTCAAATTTGCCTGTATAAAAAGTAATCTAATTGATATTCATGCTGTCATTATTTCTCACATGAAATTCATGCTGCCAGTATTTCTTACACGAGTAAATGGTTTAAGTAAATCTGATTTTAAAGTACCAAATCCAAAAGTTCCAGTTTTCATATGTCGTTATAAAAAGTATTCTAACTGATATTCATGATGTCATTATTTCTGACATGAACGAGAGTACTCAGTAGGTAAAGGGTAAACAATTTGTTTCTGTCGAAATTTGTGTCTGAAATTTTGTGTTGAATTTAGTGTTTGATTTTGTTTGTAGGTTGATATAGATTTGATTCTGGAGCAGGCGGAAACGCGTGAACTGGATGACCATAAAGGTGCTAATGACGAGCTGCTGTCTCAGTTCAAGATTGTCACATTTGACAACTTAGAGGATGAAGAAATTGCCACAAATCATGAGTCAGGTAGAGTATGAAACATTGTAGCCAGAGGTCTAAAGAAGAAGCATAAATTAAATTAGTTTTCAAGAATAGCTCAGAGCAACAGATAAATGTGTGTACTGGGATACTAAAATCATAATTTCCCTACCAAACCTAATGTTATGACCAGTCTGTAGAATCGTCTCTTCGAGACAATTGTAAAGAGTGGTCACAACATAGGTTGTGATGGAGAAATAAAGGACTTATTCTTGAAAATGTTGTAATTTACACATCTTATCTGGACACCTAACAGCTCCTTTATGTCTCCACCAAACGCTATGTTGTGACCACAGTTTAGAATTGTCTCTTCGAGACAATTCTAAACAGTGGTCACAACATAGGGTCACAACGTCTCTTCGAGACAGTTCTAAACAGTGGTCACAACATAGGGTCACAACGTCTCTTCGAGACAGTTCTAAACAGTGGTCACAACATAGGGTCACAACGTCTCTTCGAGACAGTTCTAAACAGTGGTCACAACATAGGGTCACAACGTCTCTTCGAGACAGTTCTAAACAGTGGTCACAACATAGGGTCACAACGTCTCTTCGAGACAGTTCTAAACAGTGGTCACAACATAGGGTCACAACATCTCTTCGAGACAATACTAAACAGTGGTCACAACATAGGGTCACAACATCTCTTCGATACAGTTCTAAACAGTGGTCACAACATAGGGTCACAACATCTCTTTGAGACAATCCTAAACAGCGGTCACAACATAGGGTTTGGTGGAGAAATGACGATTTTAGTATTTGAATATACACCTATACATCAATTGCACTGTTGTAACAAAGTCAGTTTAATGATATGTAGAAAAATTGTCATTTGGTAGTTGTCTGATTATAGTTACACTATTTGAAGTATTATAACTTACCTTTTTGAATAAAGACAAGAGTGCTCGGAGGCACATGTGTGTCACCTGTTTGCAGCTGACTCAAAAACTGTTAATATGCTGGAGTGCGAAAATCAGAGCAAAGGGGAATAACTCAAAAAGTATTGCATGCAGAGTGATGGACCTTAGTTACATCAATGGGAGGAAGATATGTGAAATTTGAAAGCTCTATAATGATTAGTTTAGAAATGACAGCCAAAACAAGGAAGTGTGACGAACAGACAGACGACGGAAAAGTGATCCCTAAGTGACACACTGCTTCTCTGCAGGTGACATAAAAACTATGATATGCTTTCCTCTGTCATGCTTTAGGATATTACCAACAGTTAGTATATATTGACATTAAAGTCTTTTTTTATACCCCCACAAACAAAGTTGGCTTGTCCAGTTCATTACTTCTAAAGTATGAAAGCTATGACTTCAAACTTCATATACAAATAGATCATATTGACCGCAAGTGCATTGCACAAGGTTCGTAACTCTGTCTTCAGTATTTTTGGAGTTATTGCCCTTTGTTATTTTTCTCAAAATCTGGCTTGTCCGGATCATAACTTTCAAAGTATAAAAGCTATTTACTTCAAACTTCATACAGATAGAACACGCTGACCACAAGTACAAGTTCCGGAGCTTTTCTGTCATACCTCAACAAAACTTTTTTGAATTTTGCAGTATTGTTGAACACCATCTGAAGTTCTGCACCTGCGATAAAGGTTTTGAATGAATGATCTCCCTTTTCGTAATTTAAATGAAAATTTAGCGGTCGGGAGCTTTATTTCTATAACCGCATCTCTGTGTCAAATGTGCTAATGGGGGTATTAATCACCTTTAGTGTTAGTTCTAGTTTTTGCCTGTTTGTATGTCTGTCTGAAACTGCTCATGAAGTTTTTACAGATATAGACATCATATTGGTCAAGTATACTAATCTTTTTAAACCATTCCCTCCTAGACTATTTTTAGACCCAACCTCTTTGAATAAATCTACTGAAAAGGAGCATTTACTGGAGAAAACGAAAATTTTAGAATTATGTTGTTTTGAAACCATTGTCATAAATAGAACATTTGCTCTATTTATCACAGTGGTTTCAAAAAATGACTTTTACATAGGCGTCAAAAGGTGTCATTAGGAGGGAATGGGTTAAGCTGCAACTTTTGAGTGGTGCCATTTTAAAACTTTGTCAAAGGTGAAAAATACAGGGGATGTGGGAAGTCATTTAGTAATGAAAGATTGGCATATCTGAATGTTTGGATTCAGACAGTATTTATGAAGTTTTACCAGTATTCTTATTTCTTTCGTGTAGATAAGGACTGGAATGAGATAATTCCGAAAGCTGACATAGATAAGGCGGAGGAAGAGGATCGACAGAGGGAGCTGTTGGAACTCAATTTGCCACCAAGGCAGAGGACAACATTAAAGCAGGTATGCAAACACACACAGCTACTGGTTATTATTGCTTTCATGGGACTGTTGCTCAAAATCTGTCCAATCAGATACTTGAGAATGGACTTGTTTTACCAGATCCAAATTTAACACCATCTGCAAACAGAGTAGACCTAGATCAGGTATTTAACAATTTCTTCTAAATTTCTTTTTTTCGAATTTTTATCTGGTTGATGAATTTTGCTACACCAAGACATATCGCAAGAAAGATATTTCTGTGAAAAACAAATAGAATTAAGAATAGGTAGTCTAGAGAACAATATACATCCTAGTATACACTGAAAGAAAGACATACTTTCCATGGGATTTTTCCAACTGCTTACCCCATGAATAGTCATTGAAGATATAATGACATCATGAATATTATTTAGCTGAATTTTTATAATGGCATATGAAATCAGGATTTTTTTGGCTAAGACAGAGACTAGAATTACAGTAAAACATCTCTTTAACGGCCACTAAATTACATCAAGTATTTTGTGTTAAATGCAGGTCGCTGCTTAAAGCAATGTGAAAGTAAAACAGAACGCTCCTATAGGAGCGTTCTGTTTCACTTTCACCTTGCTTTAAGCAGCCTCCTGCCCTAAATACCAATAAATAAAAATAATTTAGTGGCCGTTATAGAGAGGTTTTACTGTATGTCTGTATTATTTCATATTAAAGCAAACAGAGCAGACCAGAAGTGAGCAGATGGCTCCTACAGGAGCTGTCTGATCTGGTTTTCTCTCTTTGCAAAGGCATAGAAAAGTGTATTGATATAGTAAAGGGTTAAATAGAATATGGAAATTGAGTGAATACTTTAAGTAAATTGAGACTTAAAAATTATAGTAAAAATGAACGCTTAGCGAAAGCTTTTTCAGTAGACAGTACAAGATCAGTAACAATACAAGATCTGTTGAAAAAATGCTAGCCTTGTTGACTATGGGCATTTAGTAAAACAGTATACATGTAGTATAAGAAAGGCAGGTATTTACGATAAACTATATTTTCACTAATGTTGTTCTAGTTGGAGAAAAGTTTTGACTCTGATGGAGAGAAGAACAATGATGATGATGACGAAAGCTCTGACTCGGGCAGTGATGATGACCGGCCAAAGAAACGTGGACGTCCTCGGGCAGGAAAAAATGACCAACTGAAGGGCTTCACAAATGCTGAAGTTCGAAGATTTATTAAAAGTTATAAGAAATTTCCTGCTCCACTTTCCAGGTAATTTTGATTCAACTGAAATCTGTACCCTGTGTCAGACTTTTGGCCAATATTTTTGGTCCACCGATTCCAGGCGAGATGTTTCGTAACATAGTGTCTCATTAGGATCAGACTTGATTAACTCTTTTCCAGCTAAGCCTGACATATAGCATTTGTAAACGGCTTGGATCTAGACGAAGACCTCTCAGGATTCAAGCTGTTTGACACTCGGTCAATAGTTTCTCTAAAGCTAAGCAGACATCATTTTTATAACAGGCTATGGGTTAATACTTTAATTGTATTAACAAAAAGAAAATGGAAGTTTTTAAGTTTAAAACATTTGATTCTGTAAAGAAAGAGATGATTTATGATGAAGTAACTCAAATCGGTCAACCTTCTGGTTTTGAAATTCCACTAAATTATGCCTATCGTGACAAATGTAATGTAGTGTTTGGGCATTTTAACCCTTCGCTTGCTATTCGTGTCAATATACCTACCTGTAAATAGTGAAGACCCAGATGAGACAGCTCCTACAGGAGTTGTCTCATCAGGGTCTGCACTATTTACAAGTTGATTGTGCAACCAGTGCACTCCACAGCAGTGATTGCACAGCGAAATACTTGTACACAGTGAAGGTATATGTAATTATACAACAGGACATAGGTAAAGAAGGAGAAATGTATTTTAAAATTCCGCAAGCGAAGGGTTAAAAAAAAAAGACTAGACATACAAGATCCTAAAACTGAGGAAATCATCACATTCAGTAAATGTTTTTGACATATTTTGTCTTGTCAGATAACCCAGTGCAAGTGAATGTTTATCTCAAATGCAATTTTCACAATGCCTTTAGGCGACCACTCATAAACATGATCAACCATATTCAAGTTGAAAAAACTCTTGTGATGCAACAAAAGATATAGATGAAAAATTCATGGAAGGGTTGCAAAACAGTTTCTTTAATAAGATGTAGACATGGTGGCATTGATTGTATGATAATGATCATAATAAGAAGCTCTTTCTTGTTAGTTACGGTTTCTTTTAACCCTTTCCTTCATATAAAAGTGTTTTCAAGCATTTGCAAACAGAGTAGATTTAGAAATTTATTCCACCATGTATAGTTAGAATGCCAATCAGTTTTGATCCTGATGAGAAGACAAGTTCTTATTTGATCCAAACTGTTAGCCAAGGTTATCAAGACTTAGCTGTGCTGTCAGAGTGTTGAAGTTAAGGGCCTTTGTGTATATGTTGATATCTACCCTTTTCTGTCTGTCAAGGTTGGATGACATTGCGTGTGATGCTGAGCTGCAGGAGAAGTCTGAATCAGACTTGCGGAAAGTTGCTGAACTGCTCATGTCATCATGTGACCAGGCAGTGAAAGAGCATAATGCCAAACGAGCCGAAGAACAGCCTGCAGAAGGTGAGTAAACAGAGAGATGCCCAGATAAGATGCATAAATTAAAATATTTTCAAGAATACATGTATTGCCTTTATTTCTCCAACAAACTCTTATGTTGTGACCACTCTTTAGAAGCATCTTTTTAGAGCCAATTCTAAAGAGCAATCACAACATAGGGTTTGATTTTTATGCCCCCTCAAGGGTGGGCATATAGTAATCGCATTGTCCATCCTTCCTTCTGTCCGTCCTTCCATCTGTCCATCAGTCACAAATTTTGTGCCCCTTCTATAACTTTTTTATCTGTGAATGCATTTCAAAATAACCTAGCGCAAATGTTCACACAAAGACGATGTGTCGCGTTCAACTCCCTGGTCCATGGGTCAAAGGTCAAGGTCATCCTTCAGGGTCAAAGGTCGGGGGCATAGTGCTTCACTAACACATCTTGTTAGTATTTGAATATGCACTGTCCATGTGTTTCCTTCCTCTGGTAGAGGAAAGAGCTGTGCTGTAAAAACAGGTACAAGAGCTGTGGGTAAGAAGAGTATTTAACTATCTAAGAGCAGTACTGATCTACAGTAAAACCCCTGTAATCCGGACATAAATTTAGTATAGATATCGGTCTTGGGAAACAGATGGCAGCTTAATGCAGGGTGAATGCAGAAAGCTCCTCTAGGTGCTTTCTGCATGACTTTCATCCTGCATTAAGCAGCCATCTGCCTAAAAGTATCTAAATTCCTCTCTACTAGAATTCTGGTTTATAGGGGTTTAGCTGTATATATATATAATTCTGTCAAACCTTTTCTGCTTGGTTATCATTGGAATCCTCTATTCGATGGGATTTTGATGAGTACCAGTAAGATAGAGGATTTGGTGGAGAAATATGGAAAATGTGCTTGGATCTCCTACATTTTCTATTCATATCTAGACCTCTTAGGTAGAAAATGAGAATGAAGTGTTGGAGGTATTGTAAACCAGTTGCAGCTGCTATATTGAGCTTTTTGCATTGCTTCTGTTGTATATTATATTCTGTATACTGTATATTCTGTATTTCTTAACCCTTTCCCTGTTCGATAATTATGTAAGAAATAATGACATAATAAATACTTATTGACTGAATTTTTATAATGTAAACTTACTATGTAATCTATATCATGTCAGAAGCAGACAGAGCAGACCCTGATCAGATGGCTCCTATAGGAGCCATCTGATCTGGGTCTACTCTGTTTGCAGATGCGTGAAAACACGTTTATATGAAGGAAAGGGTTAAAAGACCCTGAGCCTCATGTTTATTCTCTAAATGGCAGCTTGAACCTTTGACCTCATGAATATTCATGTAAGAAATAGCAAGGATTAATTCATAGTAATTAATCGGGGGTTTTTTCTCAGTAATTTCATGGTGTTTGTTTACTTCCCGCGCCCCTACTTTCTGTACTGCTTTAGTTCTAGCGGTCGGCATGAATTTCGCGCAGATCGAACTACTTTCTTTTTCGCTCGATAAATGGCAAAGATGCACAAGTTTTTGTGAAAATTTATAATGGCATGTAAATATAGGAATTATTGGCCATGTGAGAAACTTTATTAATTCATAAGCAAACCGAGTAGGCCCTGACTGTGTAGGAGCCGACTGATCTTGTCTGCTCCGTTTAAGGACTGATTTATGAAGTTACAGATTAATTATATTCTGTTAAGTAGCCGCCTGCTTGTTTGTAGCTGCTTTAAAAAGGTTTTACGGTATCATATTGGCTTAATTGTATACAACCAAAGATGAAATTTTCAAGAATTCATTACTAGTGATTATAATATATGTGATATATTACAGGCACAGCCACTAAGAAAGCTTCCCGGGGGATCTCCTGTAAGATTGCCAGTGTGGTTGTGAATGTCCAGTCCATTCTTAAAGCTCAGAGTGAATTGGAGCCACTCTTCAGATATGTACCCACATCTAAAGCAGAACGGAAAAAGTAAGCAACATTGGATTATTTAAGGGCTTGTCGAGAAGTGAACAAATATAACATGTTTTTGCATTTGAAGCTCTTTAACCTTCTACCTGATTGAGACATCTTTGCCAACAGAATAGACCCAGATCAGATGACTCATGTAATCCGATCTAAAACGGCTTTACCTGACACCCCACATGCTACTCATGCCCATTTACTCTTTCCCTCATAGTGCATTTTCATGCCTTTGCAATCAGAATAGACCCAGATCAGATGGCTCCTACAGGAGCCATCTGATCAAGATCTGCTCTCTTTGCTTATGAATATGTAATAGATTTGTCTCTGCAGTTTCTTCCAATACCAAAGAATACTGTGTACATATGCCATTCAAAAAATCAGCTAATAGAGGGTTAATACACGTTTTTTCGGGCAATAACATCTGCAGTGTCCCGAGGTACTGTTGTTGGCCCGAGCCCGAAGGGCGAGGGCAACAACATTCCCAAGGGACACTGCAGATGTTATTGCCCGAAAACAAACGTGTATTAACGCTATTCTTGCATAAAACCCATTTTCTGCTTTCCTGCATCAATTTAATTCTTCCAAATACAAGCAAAGCTTGTACACTTCTTTGACACACTTCATTCGATTTATGCTGTTTCCGGGCCACTGTTTTCTTTCTGACGTCATTTCATGATTGTTTCAAATACCGTTTGTACACGGAATTTCATTCAATGTGTCTATCACTAAAACAGTTCATTGTCGGTGCCCCTAAAATACTCGCACCGTTCACCTAGCTTAGGCCAAAATGCTATAGCATTCGCGTCCATTATTTACGTTAGGCCCCGAATAGGTATAATTAAAACCGGTCAACAACAGCGCGTGAGCATGAGAATCGCCTTGTTAATACATGGTCTAGCGGGACTACAACAGCACGTTTTGTGCAAGAATACATATTCATTATGTCTTACATGAATATTCAACAGTGAAAGGGTTTAACTAAGACAGAAAATTGCATTTTCTCTATTGCCCCTTTACCTGATAGAGATGCCTTTTCACACTTTGGCAAACAGAGTAGACGCCTATTCACACTTTGGCAAACAGAGTAGACCCAGATCAGACGGCTCCTGTAGAAACCATATGATCGTGATCTGCTCTGTTTGTTTATGGAATAATGAAGATCTGATTCTAGTTTCTGCCATAATAAAAATTATCTAATTAATATTCATGATGTCCTTATTCCTTACAAAAATTTTCATTAGATAAAGATTTATGCTTGAGCGACCATGTTTAACTTTCTTGTTTATCCCTTTCCTTATAAAGGCCGTTTTACAACTTTGCAAACACAGTAGACCCAGATCAGATGACTCGTGTAGGAGCTGTATGATCAGGGTATGCTCTGTTTGCTTATGAAATTACATCTGATCCTACAATTTTTGTCTATTAAAGCGAACAATTCCCATTCAGATTTTTACCATATAAAATTAAGTCAATGAATATTCTTTATGTGAACATTCATACATAATTGTTCATTTACTCCCATACACAGTAATATCTTGGTAACTTGAACTCTCAATCAAGTATTCCATGGAGTCAAGAGATAATAGAGGTGTTTTCCTGATGAGAGACTAGTCTCCATGTATGACCTAACTTCATTGGCACACATGGGTGCTGTATTCCTACATGTTCATGCTTCAGCTGTAGATATGAGGAGTATAGAATTGTACTGTGTAGATCTGTTGAAATATTTCCTAATCCTGCCTTTATGGTACTTACTCATCTTGGTGAGGCAAAAAAATCAGAGTATCATGGTGAAATAGAGAAATCATTTTCCAAACTATCCTATAAATTCCAATTATCTACAGATATTAGAAGCAAGTATGGTATATTTCAGGTTTCGTATAGACTTTCATACCAAACTGGTGCACTGGGACTGTGCATGGGATGTGGAG
Source organism: Azorinus chamasolen (assembly GCA_963576725.1). Classification (NCBI taxonomy): domain Eukaryota; kingdom Metazoa; phylum Mollusca; class Bivalvia; order Cardiida; family Solecurtidae; genus Azorinus; species Azorinus chamasolen. The sequence goes on from OY755239.1 coordinate 44,198,813, forward strand.
GAGGATTCTAGCCTCCTCAAGGGAATCTATGATTATGGGATGGGCAACTGGGAACAGATCAAAATGGATCATGACCTCAACCTGTATGACAAGGTAAGCCAACAAACTTTTTACCACTTTGCAAACATAGGAGACCCAGATCAGATGGCTCCTCTAGGATCTGTCTGATAAGTGTCTGCTCTATTTGTTTATGAAATGATATAGATATTCTGAGACGAGTTTCTTCCAGTGCTAACATTTTTAGCTCACCAGAGTACAAAGTGCTCAGGGTGAGCTTTTGTGATCGCCTGATGTCCGTCTGGGTGCGTCGTCCTTGTTCGTTGTCTGTCGTCAACAATTTGAACCTTTAACAATCTCCTCTGAATCTACTGGGTTCTCAGCTTTCATCTTTGGCACATAGCATCATATTTGGGTCCTCTACAAAAGTTATATAAATTATGTCCCTGGGGTCAAAATTGGCCCGCCCCAGAGGTGGCTAATTTTCAATAGAAACAATTAGAGAAAACTTTGAAAATCTTCTCCTCTGATACGGGAAGTCTCTTAGCTTTCATATTTGGCACATAGCATCATGTTCAGGTCCTCTACAAAAGTTATATAAATTATGCCTCTGGGGTCGAAATTGGCCCGCCCTAGGGGTGGCTAATTTTCAATAGAAACAAATAGAGAAAACTTTGAAAATCTTCTCCTCTGAAACTGGAAGGTTCCTGTTTTTCATATTTGGCACATAGCATCATGTTCAGATCATCTACAAAAGTTATATAAATTATGCCCCTGTGGTCAAAATTGGCCCTGCCCCAGGGATAGCCAGTTTTCAATAGAAAAGTATTTGAAAATCTTCTCCTCTGAATGTCTGGTGAGTGATGTCAGGGCCATTCTGGCCCTCTTGTTCTTGTTCATATGCCAACTTCAAATTTCATTTAGTTAGTAACTGTATTAATGATGTCATTGTTTCTTAACATGAATATTAATGGAGTAAAAGGTTAATCTGTCATAGTGCACTGTGTAGTAGTGAATGGAAGCTATAGGATGTTAGAGCTACTGCATTGTATAACCCTTTCCTCTAACATATAAATGCTTTAACATATAAATGCTTTTTCATGCCTTTGCTAACAGAGTACATGTATATATATTCAGACCAGACAATCCTGTAGGAGCCATCTGATCAGGGTCTGCTCTGTTTGCTTATAATATAATTTACATAGATCAAATTAACCCTTTACTCTATGAGTATTCATGTAATCAATAGTGAATCATGAATATATTAATTAACCCTTTCCTCCATAGGCTATTTTTAGACCCAACCTCTTTGAATGAATCTACCCAAAAGGAGCATTTACTAGAGAAAAGTAAACTTTTAGAATTTTGTAGTTTGAAACCATTGTGATAAATAGAGCATTTGCTCCTATAGGAGCAAATGCTGTATTTATCACAATGGTTTCAAGAAGTGGTTATCACAGAGTCGTAGAAAGGTGTATCTATGGAGGAAAGGGTTAACTGAATTATAATAGTGATAGAGGAATTTTTGGCAATACCAGAAAGAAGCAAACAAGAGACCATGATTAGATGGCTCCCACTGGAGCTTTCTGCTGAGGGTCTACTCTGTTTTGGAAAAGTGCATATTCATGGAGAAAAGGATTAAATTCTGATTTGTTACAATTTTTATTGACTTCAAATTTGTCGAAGTGTGTGAGACACTATTAATTAAGAGTCAAATCTTGGATTTTTCTGTGTTATTTGTGTCTCGTCTGGATTCAAACTGTTTGCATATGCCTGTCAACCTGTACTTAGTAGGAGAAGGGATAACCAAAAACTTGTTGTTCACTGCGGCAGTGGTACACTTTTCACCTTGTATGTATGCTTTTGCAGATTTTGCCCGACGGTGATCTCAAGCCCCAGGCCAAACACTTACAGACCCGTGCAGACTATCTGCTCAAAATGCTCAAGAAACACATGGAAGGGGGAGGAGTGAAAACTTCAGGGGTAAGACAGAATGACAAAGTACATGGTCTTGCTTCATATTTTTATGCCTCCACATTGTAAGTTTGGGTCATATAGTGTTGCACTTGTCCGTTCATCCAGAAAATCTTGTCTTCCGAAATGCTCCGACAGCTTTAACTTTTTTTAAACTTTCACCTTAATGTAGAGATGCGCATAAAGTTATTACAACTGATAAAATTACCACTCCTTTCTGTTTTGTTTTTGATGTTAGCTATGTAAGATGCCATCTGCAGGTAACCCTCTATCAAATTGATATAAATCGTTCCAGTCTGCTGCATATGTAGACCACAGGAGTTAAGAATAGATTTTAAAGAAACACTTTCTTTAAATGGCATCTCCAACTAAATGACAATGGATTTCCACCAAATTCCACAAGAATGATCTTCAGATGGCCCTCTATATGAGTTATATAAACTGTCTTGGTCCAATGCATAAGTGAGCTAAAATAGACTTTAAACATCAACATTTTTTTAAACATCTAAATCTTTCTCTGGATTTTAACCAAATGTCAGGAATGATTTGTAATTGGCCCTCTAACCTGAACTGCTGATTGGAATATGACCAAATTCCACAGGTGGATATCTTAGAAAAATCTAGTTTACACTCCAGTGGCCATATTTTTAGCCCAGTCTTCTTCAATCTTGCTCAGAGTGTTTGTCTTGGTGATACCAAGGTTGAGTGTGATCATGGGTTGGGTGGGAATAAAAAGTAGGTCACTAGGTCAAATCTTAGAAAAATTACTCTAGAGGGCACATTTTTAGCCCAATCTTGATAAAATCAATATACTAAATCTTTGAAAATCTTGTTCTGCAGAACTTCTGCTCATGATCCACTATCAACATTGTTAAATATTGTCCCTAAGGTCAATATTGGCCCTACCCATGGGCTACCCAGCAAAAATCTTAAATCTATGGTAATTAGGTGAGCGATTAAGGGCCATCTTGGCCCTCTTGTAGACAGAATAATGCGCCTTTGACTTTTTTTTTGGTTTCATAAAATATAGTACAAAATCTTAATTCTTAACCTTTTACTCCTTTCTTTGCCTTTGCAAACAGAGTAGACCCAGATAAGATGGCTCCATCAGGAGCTGTCTGTCTGAATAGGGTCTGCTCTGTTTGCTTATGAATTAATATAGGTCTGATTATGTAGTATTTCTGTTGTGTAAAAAAAATCCTGTGTTCATGTGCCATTATAAAAATTATTCTAACATATATTCATGATGTGTTTGTCATTATTTCTTACATGAATTTACATGGTGTAAAGTATAAAACCCTGACACAATTTGATAAGCAACTTGTTGGTCCTACATAATCTTGTTCTGACCTTTTGCCAAAGTTGTGTTTTTCTAAATTTGTCCTAAAATTTTATCAGACATATTTTTGTAGTTATGTACAAGTCTGACTATTGTTATTCCATTTATAGAGACCTCGAAAAGGGAAGAAGTTCAAGTCAAAAGCGGAAGTGGATGATGATATGGATGATTCAGATTCTAGTGTTAAAAGTGCTAATGACACAAACCTTAGTGTAACAGACACAAAAAAGACTAAAAAGAAAGTGGAAAAAGACAAAGACACTTCTAAAAAGTCCTCTGAAGCAGAGGACACCCACCACCATCACCATCATCATCACAAGGAAGACAAAAAGAAAAAGAGGAGGGAGAAGAAGGAAAAGAAGTCTAAAGAGAAAGGTCCAATGCATTTCACTGCCAGTTCAGAACCAGTAGCAATCTCACAAGAGGGCGAGTTTGACGGCAATCTTCCAGCGGAGGTGTTTACCGAGGTGAGTATACTCGCAAGGTGTGGTAATGTCATCATGAATAAGCAACCCTGTGATTCTATGCAAATATATATGACTCTTATACAATGCAGTGCAATAGGATAAATCTTTTACTCCTTGAATATTCATGTAAGAAATAATGATTAGATTATTTTTATAATGGTACACAGGAAATTTTGGCCATGGCAGAAACTGTAGAATTATATCTTATATTATTTCATAAGCAAACGGAGCACACCCTGATCAGAAGGTTCCTATAGAAGCCGTCTGATCTGGGTGTTCACTGTTTGCCAAGGCGTGTAAAAATTTAGTTCACATCACTTTACCTCTGAGGCTCTCTAACTGTAATAGTACACATTGACAGGATCACTTTATTTATCTGAGTAGTACACTACACATTGCATCGTTTTACCTCTCTTACAGTATAGTAGATATTGATAGCAGTACTCTACTGTCAAAACTGTCATAGCGACCATCCCTTAATAGCGACTTCCTGTCTTATGTGACCCTAATATTTTCTCCCAAAGCATTTTCCTATTTCTTGAGACTTGGAAAAGTGACCAACCTGTGTTTCCTGACTAACGACTGCAAATCGCCGCTCCTGAAATCCGATTCTGCTTATTAGTTTGCCTGTTTGTAGCGACTCTCTAATTGCGGGTCATTATCTAGTTCTAACTCTCTTGCCTGGAAGTGGTTTCTTGTTGTGTAAGTGTCACTGTCAAAATGTCTACAAAAAAGAGAATGTTGCTTATTTTAAATCATCTACATGTGACTTTATTTCAACAACAAATTGCTTGAAAATTTTACATATAAAAATTCAGCTTATAAATATTCGTGATGCCATTATTAGCTTGTCTGTTTTCGGATAAAAAAACAACCCGAGCTATTGTGATCACTGGGTCGTAGGCGTTGGCGTGCACAAACTTTAATGTAGCTTATTAATCAAAAAGTATAAGAGGTATCAACATGAACCTTCATAGGTTGGTAGATGTCTTTGAGGAGAAGTGTATGCAGTGGACAAGTACCAAATTAGACGAGCATTTGCACTGCACGCGGCTCTTGTTTCCTACATGAATTTCGAACAGGGAAAAGGTTGAGTTAACCCTATTCAAAACAAAAAATTCAGTATTAAATTGACTATTTAACCATTTTTCTAAATCTGCATCTTTGCAAACAGTAGACCCAGATCAGACAGCTTCTGTAGGAGCTGTCTTATCAGGAATTAGAACACTTAATCTAATTTAATATTCATGATGTCATTATTTTTACATGAAATTTCTAGATAATAGAAGTAATTAGGAAATCCAGATAAACTCTATCTTAATAGTACTTACTAGACTCACCTCTCCAGGGCAATTCTAATGAGTACCAACAAGATAGGGTTTGGAAATGATCAATATATCAGAATAGATTAGAAGGGTTTGGAAATGATCAATAGATCAGAATAGATTAGAAGGGTTTGGAAATGATCAATATATCAGAATAGATCAGAAGGGTTTGGAAATGATCCATATATCAGAATAGATTAGAAGGGTTTGGAAATGATCAATATATCAGAATAGATCAGAAGGGTTTGGAAATGATCCATATATCAGAATAGATTAGAAGGGTTTGGAAATGATCAATATATCAGAATAGATCAGAAGGGTTTGGAAATGATCAATATACAGTAAAACCTCTATATTGGACACTAAATTACATCAAGTATTTTGTGTTAAAGGCAGGTGGCTGTTTAAAGCAAGGTGAAAGTAAAACAGAACGCTCCTATAGGAGCGTTCTGTTTTACTTTCACCTTGCTTTAAACAGCCACCTGCCCTAAATACAAACTAATTAACACAATTTAGTGGCCGTTATAGAGAGGTTTTACTGTATCAGGCTATATCAGATTAGATCAGTATATCTCTAATATCTACAGCTCTGGTCACAATAGTTTATTTAGAACTCAAACTTGCTTTTGTAGTGTAAAGAGAAGATGCGGCCAGTGAAGCGGTCCCTCAAACGCCTGGACAATCCTGAGGAAAGCTTGTCGGAGAAGGAGCAGGTGATCCACACTCGCCAGTGTTTGCTTAAGATAGGCGACAGAATCAACGAGTGTCTCTCCGAGATGAACGACCCTGAGAAAATTAAACAGTGGAGGTGGTATGTAGTCTGTTGGAAACTGACAGTGAGAAGACTAGGAAAAAGAAGACCTCATATATGTGCTTTTGCAAACAGAGAAGACCCACATCAGACCGCCCCCTGTAGGAGCCGTCTGATCAGGGTCTACTCTGTTTGCTTATGAAATTATATAGATGTGATTCTACAGTTCCTGCTTTGGCAAAAATTGCATGTGTTTATATTAATATTGATGATCTCTTTATTTCTGATATGAATATTCATAGGGTCAAGGGTTAATAAAGGGTTAAATTCTCTGTATGCTTATGGGGGAAATTCATGATAACCTATCAAATAGTTTAGATTTACGAGAGAAACCAAGTATTTGGCTTATCATAATTCAAACTCTCGGAAAGGAAATTGAACACATTTGTTCACCATCATAAAGGCTAGTCTTTCCAAGGACCATAACTCTGTAAGGCTTTTTTTTTTTCTTTACAAAATTATGCTCCTTTTTAAGATGTCTCGACAAACGAGCATTAGCACCTGCATGCTGTGCTCTTGTTCATACTTGCAACCTCATACCCCACGCAACAAAGTTGCACAGGGTATATAGTTTTTGACCCGTCCATCTGTCGGTATGTCAGTCCATCCGTGTATCCTAGTACATTGTTGCTCATCTAGCACTTTCATTTCTTGACCAATTTTTCTCAAATTTGGTTTAAAATGGTCATGAATAAAAGCCTGGATGAGTTCGAATTTCAGAGGAATCTTTCATGGGGATTGGGGAACCATCTTTTTTCTCTGACAATGTGGCGGCGTGGGGTATGTGAGCCTGCTCACTAACGTTCTTTAATTTAATATGTTCCCTCATGAACATTTAGTTCTTTAATTTAACATGTTCCCTCATGAACATTTATGCATGAATTGATAAAAGCGAATTGTTGTCTTAAACAAAAATTGTAGGACCAGATCTTTCTAATTTCATAAGCAAACATAAGCCGTCTACTCTGTTTGCAAAGATGTTAATAGGCATCGATATGAAGAAAGAGGTTAAGAGTTCATGGAAATATTGTCTAAATGTCAAACACGATGGATCCTGATGAGAGGCCGAGTTAATCCGCATCTCATCTATACTGAATTGTTTGCAGATACCAGAGCTACAGATAAAGGTGAATACCCAAATACTAAAATAGTAATTTCTCCACCAAATCTATACTGTGACCACTCTTTAAAATCGTCTCAAAGAAACGATTCTAAAGAGTGGTCACAGTATAGGTTTTGGTAGAGAAATAAAGGTGCTTTTCTTGAAAATTTTAAATTTACGCATCTTATTTGGAGCTCTGAGATACAAGGCAGGTTATGCTTAACTGGATAAGGGTAATATATACAGTTAAGCCTCTCTAATGTAACCACCAAAAATAGGCATGAATCTGGGCCTTGTAGGCAGGTAGTAGCTTAATGCAGGATGAAAGTAGCTTTCTGAATTATGTCCTGCATTAAGCAACCACCTGCTTTTAAAATCACCCGTTGGTATTTATTAAGTGGTTGCATTAGAGGGGTTCTACTGTATATATATAATTGAATTCAGTACCATTTGTAAAAGATGACATGGTTAGACAGAAATTATGCCATAAGCCACAATATTTATTAATTTCTGTAAGACATGGAATTTTCAATTATTCTTTTGTGAAACCTAACAAGGTGACACTTAGGGATCATTTCTCCATCATCTTTCTGTCTGTCAGACTTATATGAGTAGGTTACACACATGTTCTTTCTTCTATCAACAGGTTACACAATGTTCCTTCTCGCACTTTTATCAGCAGGTTACAAACATGTTCCTTGTCACACTCCTATCAGCGGGTTACTTACATGTTCCTTGTCACACTTCTATCAGCAGGTTACACAATGTTCCTTGTCACACTTCTATCAGCAGGTTACAAACATGTTCCTTGTCACACTTCTATCAGCAGGTTACACACAATGTTCCTTGTCACACTTCTATCAGCAGGTTACACAATGTTCCTTGTCACACTTCTATCAGCAGGTTACACACATGTTCCTTGTCACACTCCTATCAGCAGGTTACACACATGTTCCTTGTCACACTTCTATCAGCAGGTTACACACATGTTCCTTGTCACCCTTCTATCAGCAGGTTACACACATGTTCCTTGTCACACTTCTATCAGCAGGTTACACAATGTTCCTTCTCACACTTTTATCAGCAGGTTACAAACATGTTCCTTGTCACACTCCTATCAGCAGGTTACACACATGTTCCTTGTCACACTTCTATCAGCAGGTTACACACATGTTCCTTGTCACACTTCTATCAGCAGGTTACACACATGTTCCTTGTCACCCTTCTATCAGCAGGTTACACACATGTTCCTTGTCACACTTCTATCAGCAGGTTACACAATGTTCCTTCTCACACTTTTATCAGCAGGTTACAAACATGTTCCTTGTCACACTCCTATCAGCAGGTTACACACATGTTCCTTGTCACACTTCTATCAGCAGGTTACACACATGTTCCTTGTCACACTCCTATCAGCAGGTTACACACGTTCCTTGTCACACTTCTATCAGCAGGTTACACACATGTTCCTTGTCACACTTCTATCAGCAGGTTACACACATGTTCCTTGTCACACTTCTATCAGCAGGTTACAAACATGTTCCTTGTCACACTCCTATCAGCGGGTTACACACATGTTCCTTGTCACACTTCTATCAGCAGGTTACAAAATGTTCCTTGTCACACTTCTATCAGCGGGTTACACACATGTTCCTTGTGACACTCCTATCAGCAGGTTACAAACATGTTCCTTGTCACACTTCTATCAGCAGGTTACACACATGTTCCTTGTCACCCTTCTATCAGCAGGTTACACACATGTTCCTTGTCACACTTCTATCAGCAGGTTACAATATGTTCCTTGTCACACTTCTATCAGCAGGTTACAAACATGTTCCTTGTCACATTTTAGTCGACAGGTTACAAACATGTTCCTTGTTACACATAACACATCTATTGGCAGGTTGCACTGGTTCCTTGTCCAGGCCTTTTTCTGGAAATTTTTGGGAAAATGCATTTAATGATGGGAACTTTTTCATGCGTAAAACTTGATGATTTGGAAAGCATTTTTAACTTCATTTTTTAGGCATTTTAATTCAAATTTGGTCTCTATTGGGATTTTTCCCCAAAATTTTGTGGAAAATGTTATTTTGCATTTGGAATGGGTCTTTTTAATGGACTGGTGTAGATGCTAGAAAAAGGTGTGTTGTCACACATCTAACAATTGTTTACACATGTTCCTTGTCACACTTCTATTAGCAGGCACACACATGTTCATTGTCACACTATTGGGTTACACACATGTTCCTTCTAACTCTGTTGCTTAATCTTCCAATATTTCTTTTTCAGTTACCTCTGGATATTTGTGTCAAAGTTCACAGAATTTGATGCTAAAAAATTACATAAACTTTATAAACACGCTTTGAAAAAGCGAGACGATGAACGAGAAAAGGGGAAAGGAAAAGATGAAGTAAGTCTGAATGATTAGTTACAATAAAGATTAACCTTTTCCTTCATATAAACACCTTTTCACACATTTGCAAACAGAGAAGACCCAGATCAGACAGCTGCTATATAGGAGCTGTCTGATCAGGGTCTGCTCTGTTTGCTTATGAAGTTATACTCTTCTGTTTCACTACTGTGTTGCTGTATCATGCTTTGTTAACCCTTTCCTTCATATAAACACATTTTCACGCTTTTGCAAACAGTAGACCCAGATCAAATGGCTCCTGTTGGAGCTGTCTGATCAGGGTCTGCTCTGTTTGCTTATGGAAATACTGTCTGCCATAGTCAAAAATTCTTTTGTTAATCATGCTTTAAAATAGTTTGACTCATTAATATTCATGATATCATTATTTCTTACATGAATATTGAACAGGTAAAGGGTTAACGCTTTTGCTAATTGCGTCCTGATTGGCATTTGCAAAAGCTTGGATCTTGATGAGATGCCGAGTTACATTACATTCCATCAGGATTTGAGCAGTTTGCCACTCGGTCAATAATTTCACAGGGGGACGCTCAAAAGCCCCTTGGCTCCAAAATGACCAGGTGATCAAAAGTCCCCTGATGGAAAATGCAAGGTGATCAAAAGCCCCCTGATAGAAAATGGAAGGTGATCAAATGCCCCCTAATAGAAAATACAGGATGATCAAAAGCCCCCTGATAGAAATGCGTGAAAATATGCTGGCCGGTATATGAAGGAAAGGGCCAGTATATGAAGGAAAGGGTTAGTTTTGACCATACACATAATCCAGATCGATGCTTAGGAAATGTATGATAAATATTTTCTATAGTTGTCTGACATACACTACCTTAACCCTTTCCCTCATGAATATTCATGTAAGAAATAATCACTTCATGAGTAATGATATGATTTGTATTGCTTTCGAAGAATGCAATATAGCGGTCGGACGATTTTCTTTTTACGGCAAAGGGTTCACTATTTCTTGTAACATGCGTAAGACAAAATAGTTCTCTTCAATTCTGCACTAGTTTAGTTGTAAAATATTCATGTATTTATTTACTTTTCATGCATTACTTCGCTTTGTAAGATAACTACTACTTGTCTACACAAGATCAACCTTTTAAAAGCTTGAATTGAATAAACTCAAAAGAAAACGCTAATAAATATTGGTATGACTAAATAACGGATATGACCGGATAAGAAGTTCATATCCGCGGATATGAGTTGCGCAGTCTAAAATCAGCCACAAAAGCATTTCACTCATAAACGCGGATATGAACGTCATGCCCTGTGTTTAGTCAAACATGGTTTTTGCAACACATTGGCGTTTCTAAAGCAGCAATAGCTTTGTCTATTTCCCCCAATGATCAATTGCTTCTCTGCCGATAGCAAGGAATTCCCTTCTAGAAAACCTGTTGTGTTTTTTTCATCGACCAATTACCTTTCCGCCGATAGGAAGGGAGAGGGCAATTTTTATATTGACACCGATCCGAGTAATCCGTATAGCATTTCGCAATGTCTAGTTTCGCTTTCATACCCATAGCACCGCAACAATTTCTTTTCTATTAGCGCAATTTTACTGATGAAACACGATAGAAATGCCAACTTCTCTTGCAGTGTTAACAGGCTAGTATGCGTATCACTCTCTACAATGGATTTAATTAGTTTTTCCACAAAACGAGATGGAACTTTGAACGAGATGGACATTGTCATCGCAAAAATGCGAGACGTACATGTAGGCCTCTTCATTTACGAAAAATGCCGATGATTATATCTTTATCTACCAAGATGCCGATCATATTTGATGTCTCTGTTAATGGAATAGTCTGAATAATTTTGTCTTAAAACGGTATTCCATAAACATTAACCTGTAGTCATTGGAAAAAGATATATCTATGACGTCATTTATTCAGGTTTGAAATGACACTTTACAGTACAAGATGAGAAGGTGAGATTTACTGTGATTTCTCATTTATAATTATTTTTTATAATTATATTTTTTTCTGAACGACTCGAATCAAACGATGTAGTGTCCCACTGACATGCCTTCAACGACTGGATCAAAATAAGGATCCCGAATCCAATGTATTAAATGCAGAAAATAACGACTGTCAGCTTAAAGAGAGAAAGAGATTGGCGACTTACTCCTAGTTGGACTTCTGTTATTAAAGGCAACGGAGGGTTGATTGATTTCATATTTTGCTGCATATGCGACAAACATCAGGCCAAAAATAGCATGGTAAATGTACACTGGAGACCTGTTACAACGCGGTGGTCCGGGGACATAAAATTCAACCCGCGTTATATACGGAACCGCGTTGTAACGAGTTTTTTTTATTCTGGGTACTTACATAAACTTACATAAACCCCCATCTTCCTAAAATAAACTAATTTCGAACGAAACTGACTTGTTTACTTTGTTTCCCCGCCCACTCACGTACAGTACTGGAAAGGTTCAACGTAATTATCCCTTTCCCTGTTCTATATTTCGTCCAAATTTCAATACCTACTGAATATTCATTAACAAAATACAGTCAAACCTGTTTTTAGAGACATAGTTTGGGAGAAAGCAAAAAGTGTCGTATCTCACAGGGTGTCTTTGAATTCAGGTTGAAAATTTCATGGGCCCAGGGTCCATGTCGTCTTGATCAACATTCTTCGCGAAAACTGATGACATTTCAAATTCATATCTAGGTATTACTTTTTTAGGGTTTGGAATGGAATAAACTATTCTATGATGTTACTACTTTAGTGTCCTTATCAATAATTCTATTAATAAAAAGTAAGTTTGTGCACAAAACAAATTCATGAAAATCAGAAGGCCTCGTAGTTTTTCGAAGCGTTTCGGCCCATTGCCACAACGAGGCCAAACACACCTGTCTTTGACAGGGAAGCAGAGGCACATTTCTATATGTCTGTATCTTAATTATGAGAATACAATTTGTGTTATATTGAAATAAACCTTTTAAAGTGGCGTGGGTAACTTCTTGTCGAGTGATGGAACCAATTTGGCAATTAAATCAATAGAATAGCCAATTACGACATTATGACCGATTTCCGGTATAAATAAATGGATGATTAAAGCGCAGTTCATTATCAAAATTTTATGGTTGGGTAGCTAGCTATAAAAACTCTAACAGTAGTGAGACTAACAGACCAACTGGACCAGATAATCCCTTATCACCTTGGGCATTAATCCTTTGACACGTTAATGAGGGCAATTAGGTACAAACACAATGATACAGTGAAAGATCATTGTCGCTAAAAACAATGTTGTTTGCTGAGTTGGGAGTACAAATTTAGTGTCGTATGTCGCATCTGCCAGTGTGTCGCTATATACAGTTGAAATATAGAGGAAAATACATCGGGAGGAAGGAAATACTGTCGCATCTGACAGGATGTCGCTAAAAACAATGTGTCGCTAGGACAGGTTTGACTGTAGCTATAAAGAAATATGGAAGATGGCACATTATAGCCATTTTAGAAAGTGAAGGCATAGCTCTTTCAAATTCTATTAGCAGACAGAGTAGACCCTGATCAGACGGCTCCTCTAGAAGCCGTCTGATCTGGGTCTACTCTGTTTGCAAATGCGTGAAAACACGTGTGTATGAGGGAAAGGGTTATACAAAATTACAAATTAAATGGAGTATGATTTCAAGCAACCAAGTATATTTCATAAAACAAGCCTGTTGACGGGATGTAATTGCCTCTGGGCCTGTCAAACCCCTAATCCGATTAAACCTGCTGTGTAAAACAATAAACATGGCTGTCACTGTTTTCAGAAAATGAAAGGTCACATGTGATGTCGCGTGTGATTTGTTGGGGTTTTAAATTTCATTTGATTGGTCAAAGGGTACACACCCTTTTCTGTATTAGCATATAACCTCCAACCCCGCACTGAGTTAGGGGTTTAGATTTCTAATGATGTTTGTTTTTCATAATCAAAGTGCGAACTTTTGTGGCTTTGACAGTGAAAAAATTCAGTACATGCGCATCTCAATTATACACACAATTTATTTGTAACGAAAGTTATGCAGTTAAGATTTTACTGGTTCCCATGCTGTTAGGGCATCATGCGCATGGTACGAGCCGGTAATCAGCTGTGTGTATTACATTCATAGCGGCATATATACGAGTTGATAGTTGTCAGTTTTTCACACGTAAGATTGTCTTCAATTGTTAATGTAGGGACCGGTGTTTGTTTTTATCCTTTAGCCTGCTGCGGGCGGATAAGTTTACCTAAGTTTATTTTATGTTTCATTGCGATATTCAATCATATTACTATAAATAAGGTATTTACAAAAAAAATTCGGCGACACAGACCACCCGCGTTATATCTCATACCGCGGTAAAACGGTCCGCGTTATAACGGATCTCCAGTGTATGCACAATCTGAAATACCATTTTGTTGCTTCATGCCAAGCAATTAATCCACACCTGTGTACTCTAAATGGTGGTATTGATCTACTTTCGCTTTTGACAATATTCGGCATCCATGCTTTCCTTCATGTAAACGTGTTTTCACACATTTGCAAACAGCGTAGACCCAGATCAGACAGTTCCTATAGAAGTTGTCAGATAAGGGTTTGCTGTTTGCTAATGGAATTTGATTCGTCTGTTTCTTTAGTTTCTAAAATGGTTACAATGTTCCACCTTCCATATTTCATTATTTATAACTACTTTTGCCATGAGTATTGATATTTGGGATTAATAGAACAGAGAAAGGGTTAACAGCTCATTGATGAGACTAGCCAGGAAACCTGGTTATACTTATTACTAATGCAATGAATGTTCCAAAACTAAAATGTAACTTTGCAGAATTACGGTTTAACATCAGTTTTCTTTTAATTTCATGCTTTAGGACTCATCGATTCAGTTTGGGACTAATAGTTATCCTATGGGACTCGTTGTTTTCAGATCTGTAAGTCCTGGGACTCATGGTTCAAATTTCTAGATTAATATGGTTCAAATTTCTATATTAATCACTGAATGGCATGTAAACAAAGGAAATTTTGACCATGGCAGAAACTAAGAATTAGATCTATATTATTGGGGCCCTGCACCGAAAATGCACAAGCCCTATAGGAATCACATTTTCTGTCTGTCCGTCCGTCAACTCTCTTGATGTGACGCGGTAACTCAAACAGTACTTCACGTATTGGTTTCATATTGAGGGCATATCGTCGACGTTCTTCTACAATGTCGTATGTCAATTTTGCTTGTTTTGAGAAAAACGAAAAACACATATTCATTTCTGTGTTTGTTAAGTTATGGTTCTCAAAATCGGCACACATCATAAGGAGACATTTTCACCTGTTTATGCACGCCACTTATGTGTCTGTGTCCCTTATGTTTCTGTGTCTGTGGCCCTTAGATTTTTTTTGCGGCAATATACGACCTTTAAGAACTTGAATATTGTTGTTTAGAGGTATTATACGACGGATACAACATTTACGAATTTGAAAACTGACTTGCACTTTGTTATACGACAGCTTGGAATGTCAATGTTTCTTTCGAATTCTTAAAAATAAAAGATGATTATCGTACACTAATTACGCTGCTTTGTCACAGAAGACATATGTACCTTCAATTCCTACATTTAATTCGGAAAATATTAGTCTGAATGACAACACCACCTGAATTCGCAGCAGCTCTCCCCTACATACTACATTTTAGAAGAACAAAAATATTAACCAATAATTATACGATATAAAATCACGTGACATAACTTTGCCGCCTGATTGGCTACAAAAACTAGAGACTCACTAGAAGATGCAGAATTTCCCGCTCTTTCAGATGAAACGAAAAAAGTTTTCTCACCAGAATCGATATACGACATTTTAGAAGAACGTCGACGATATGCTTAGTATCATCAGTGGAAGATGCCTATAGTTTTTGGGTTGAATCAGATCACTATGTCTAGAGATATCTGCCCTTGATTACAGGGCCCTCTCTGACTCAGTTTTCTAGTTCCATAAGTAAACAGAGGATCCTTATCAAATGGCTCCCTCTAATGGAGCCCTCTAATCTTGGTCTTCTCTGCAAAAGTTGTCTTTATGAAGGAAAAGAGTTTATAGTACTTAGTGGATCTGTTGGAGAAGTTTCTACTGCATATTAACCCTTTCCATGTTCTATATTTACTCCAAATTTCAATAATTTCAATACCTACTGAATATTTATGGACAAAATACAAATGTAGTTATAATTAAATATAGTGGAAGGTGGAACATGGACAAAATACAAATGTAGTTATAATTAAATATAGTGGAAGGTGGAACATTGTAGCCATTTTAAAAATTAAAGAAACATATTTCAAATTCCACTAGCAAACGGAGCAGACCCTGATCAGGATCCGTCTGATCTGGGTCTACTCTGTTTGCAAATGCGTGAAAACATGTCTATATGAAGGAAAGGGTTAACAAGTTTGACTGTTGAATAGGAGGTTTGAGAGGAACACTATTTCTCTTATGTACAGTGCTGATTGAACCCTTTACTTGATGCATTGTTATGGAAGAAACCATGACTAAAAGTATACTGATTAGCTGAATTGTTGGCCATTACAGAAACTGAAGAATCAGGGTCCATGCTTATAAAGATTTTTAGTTGAGTCTGAGTTTGTTCTCAAGCTTTAGATTGGTCAGATTTGAGTTCTCAAGCTTTTGATTGGTCAGATTTGAGCCAAAGGCCCAAATCTGACCAATCAAAAACTTGAGAACGAACTCGGACTAAAAGTTTTATAAGCATGGACCCAGGTCTGTTATTTCATGAGCAAATAGAGCAGACCTTGATCAGACAACGGCTGCAGGATCCGTCTGATCTGGGTCTACTGTGGTTGCAAGTGCATAAATATGCATCTCCGTCAAGTAAAAGGTTAACGCATACATTATTTGATTTACTGCATTTATAATGATTGTGTTCTGTATGTTTCTCTGCAGAATTCCCAGCAGAAATCCCATCATACCCATGACAAACATCACAAGCGCTCCCACGATGACAGCAAAGCCAACTCATATTCTTCCTCTAAGCGTTTGCACACAGAAAACTATGACAGGTGAGTGGTTCTTTACAGTTTCCAGTTTGATCTTGTCCGTAATATCTGTTGTGTATATGTATCTACTTAAGCATGAATGTAAAGGCTTTTATCTTAGATATAGCTCAGAAATTTTGACCTAATCCCTAACCTACTTAATTTGCATAAATCAAAATTGGTAATATTTCTATTTTTACAATCGGCATTGTACACGTTTATCCTCGGTTCGTGTCCGGTAAGCAACTATACATGGGCACGCTTATGATTGTATGGTTTACAGATTATTGCTCTCGCCATAATTTCAGCGAGAATAGACTTTACGATTTACCGGCGGAGTTTTATTTATGCAGTGTCATCTCTCTCATTATGTATTCTGCATATGGGCCAGGGTTCAGGTCAACTTTTCCAAGCTATAGTAGTATGATTATTGTCAACAGTGTTATTTTGTCATTCGTAATCAATATTGAACCTGTTTTATCCCTTTACCTCCGGGATATTCATGTAAGAATAATGACATCATGAAGATTTATTAGTTGAATTTTTAGAACGGCGCATTAACACAGGTTTATTTGGTATTGGCAGAAACTGCAGAATCAGTTCTATATAATTTCGGAAGCAAACTGAGCAGACTCTGATCAGACAGCTATTATAGGATCTGATCTGGGTGTACTCTGTTTGCAAAGATGTAAAAAGGCATTTGTATTAGGTACATGGATAAGTAACTCTATTTCTTAATAGATCACAGAAATATTTAGAATAAAAAAGATGGCTGCTTAATGCAAGAGGGGGGGGGGGGGGGGGGGGGGAAACAATGCAGAAAGGTTTTTTTCACAACACTTTCAACTTGCCCTAAAGACCCATAACTAAACCTTTTTAAACATTTCTTAACCCTTTTTCTCATAGAAACACCTTTTTTATGCTTATCAGTTTGCAAAAAGTAGATTCAGATCAGATACTCGTGTAGGTGTCTGATCAGGGTCTGCTCTGTCTGCCTATGAACCAATATAGATATGATTCTACAGTTTGTGCGATAGTAAAATATTTTCTTGTTTACAATGCCATTATAAAAATTCACTTAACTAATGTTCAGACTCTCATTATTTCTTACTAAATAATTGTGAGGGTAAGACAGGTTGCCAGGCCAGATATATCCACAATCTGCCCAAATAGTAGCCAGTATCTTCAGTTTTATGAGTAAGTAGGTAACAGACAGCTTGGACTGGTGTTAAATGTTTGGTTACTGGACATCTGATCTGATTCCTTGGTTTTTTTTAGCTCACCAGAGCACAAAGTGCTCAGGGTGAGCTTTTGTGATCACCTGATGTCTGGCATCGTACGATGTGCGTCGTCCGGCGTTTACAATTTGAACCTTTACAAATCTTCTCCTCTGAATATACAGGGTTCTCAGCTGTCATCTTTGGCACATAGCATCATCTGTAGGTCCTCTACAAAAGTTATATAAATTATGTCCCTTGGGTCAAAATTGGCCCCACCCCAGGGGTGCCTTGTTTTCTATGGTAACATATAGTGAAATCTTCTCCTGAAACTGGAAGGTTCTCAGCTTTCATATTTAGCACATAGCATCATGTTCAGGTCCTCTATAAAAGTTATAACAATAAATTATGCCACAGGGGTCAAAATTGACCCTGCCCCAGGGGTGGCCAGTTTTCTATAGAAATATATGGTAAAAACTTTGAAAAATCTTATTTGGCACATAGCATCATGTTCAGGTCCCCTACGAAGGTTATATAATTATGCCCCTGGGGTCAATTGTTGCAATTCAGAGGTAAACATGTTTAGCCAGAAAATTCAGCCAAATAAAAACTTCTAAATTCATAAACAACAGACCCAGATCAGACAGCTTCTGTATAGAAATTCATAAACAGCAGACACAGATTAGACAGCTCCTATAGGAGCTGTCTGATCTGGATCTGCTGTTTGTATATGAATTTTAGAGGTTTTGGCCTAACTGGGTGTATTGTTTTTGCAATGGACATTTGTAGGATGGAATTTGTTGAAATCTTACAGCTAAAAAATTCCCAAATTGGACAAAATTCCTAATTTCAAGGGTATGGGTCATCTTCCCAAAATGGTGAAAAAACCCAACTGTTCTGTTTATTAACATTTATCACCTTATGATTTCCATCGCAAACAATTTGACCCATATGAGATGCAAAGTAACTTGACATTTCAACAGGATAAAAACTTTATGATTATGATATGATTAAAATCTGCTTAGAAATCAGATTTGGGAGACATTTTCTATCATGAAAATTTATTTACTCTGCTAAAGATGTATTTGTTATTACTCGAGAAAACGCACTTTTGAAGCAAAGGTGCTATGCAAACAATATGGACTACCAAAACTCTATTTCTACATTGTGGAGGCAGGTGGTAGCTTAATGCAGAACTAAAGATATACAGAAAGTGTTAAGTGTCAAACAGGACCGTTGTTAATCTGACATGTCTGTCCTGGTCTACGCTGTTTGCGAACCTCTGAGGACAGTAAGTTCCCTGGTTATTCTGACATGTCTGTCTCTTGGTCTACGCTGTTTGCAAACCTCTGAGGACATTGACCTTACTTCCATGGTTAGTCTGAGATGTCTGTCTTGGTCTACACTGTTTGCTAACCTCTGAGGACAGGGAGTTCCCTGATGTCTTGGTAAACACTGTTTACTTGCCTCTGAAGGCACTATCCCATGTAGAATCATGCTGTAGCACTAAGAACTAATATATGGGGTGGGTTTGTTGTTGTTGTTTTTTGGGGGGGGGGCATTTTTGAAACTTGATGATGGTTGTCATAATGTCACTATTAGAGCCATAGACATAGGGATGTGAAAAAAATATCGCTTTACACCATAGATACATCTTTGCTCACAGAGTAGACCCAGATCACATGGCTCCTGTAGGAGCCGTCTGACCAGGGTCTGCTCTGTTTGCTTATAATACGAAATAGATGGGATTCTAGTTTCTGTCATGATAAAAAATCTTTTGATCATTATTTATTTGATGATTTATTTTCATTATCTAAAAAATCAGATATTTAATATTCATGATGTCGTTTTTTCTTGCCTGATTATTTATGGAGTAAAAGGTTACAGTAGTCATTTCTCCACCAGCCTCACATGTTGTTACAGAATCGCCTGAAACAGAATGGTCATAACGTAAGGTTTGAATGAGAAATAAAGGAGTTATTAATGACCAAATTTCTGCACTTGTTTATGTATACAGTGTGTGACCTTATAAACCTGCATATGTTTCTAGTTCCCTACCGGCGAATGCCGAAGGGTACTATAGTTTTAGTACTGCCTGTTTCATCCGCCTGTTATTCTGCATCAATCAGTTGTCTGGACATTTTTATACCCCCGCAAATGAAGTTTGAGAGGGGGGTATACAGGAGTCAGTGTGTCGGTTGGTCTGTTTGTCTGTCTGTCCGTGGCACAAGCTGGAACAGTGAACACTCTAGTGGTCACATTTTTAGCCGAATCTTCATGAAACTTCAGAATGATTGTTTTGAAAAAATCTTGGATGAGTTTGAAAGTGGTCAAGTGGGTCAAAAATTAGGTCACTAGGTCACTTTATATTTGGTATAAAACTAAATGTAGATGAGTTTCAGCTTAAGTGAGTTACAGCTTGAGTTTGAATCATGGACTTAGCCATAATAGTACATGGTGTTTGGGTACTGAATTCATGATCGCAACTCCTCCTAAATCCTTTAAACGAATTTCATGTATCTATGAAAGAATGTTCCCCATATAATGCCATTGTGCATCTCTTATCTTAGATTTTTATCAAAATATTTTGTGGTATCCGATAAAGAGCTTTGCACACAGTTAATAGTGAAGGAAAACCTGGTTTGATGTGGTGTCAACATCCTTTTCTTGTCATTAAATTGTGACAAAGAGTTCAACCAGTAGGGGAGTATTTTTTTTTTTCAAAAACAAGTTCTAGTTTAAAATTATCTAAATGGTGCCAAATTGAATTAATCAGCTTTACAAAGTGGTGGAGAGGGGAGATACTCTGTTTGAATACTTGGATTGATCAGAGTAACCAGCGTTTTTGCAAAACTTTTCCTTCCCTTAACTGTAGCTGTACATTTACTATTGCAATGCATGTATTGACTTGTCTTACAAAAAAGATTCAATTTTAATACGCCCGTTTGAAAAAACGGGACGTATTATGGAATGGCGCTGTCTGTCCGTCTGTAACCTCTCTAACTCAAGTTCTGCTTGGTGGATCCTTCTCAAATTTAACCACAATGTTTATCTAGACATGCTACAGTAGCCTGACAAGTCCGGGTTCGTATATCCAAGGTCAAGGTCACTTAATTGGACTTAGAATTTGCATTTAGCAAAAATGTTAACCTACCTGTCTGTCTGTAACATCTCTAACTCAAGTTCTGCTCGGTGGATCCTTCCCAAATTTAACCACAATGTTTATCTAGACATGCTACAGTAGCCTGCCAAGTCCCGGTTCGTACGAACCAAGGTCAAGATTACACAATTGGACTTAGAATTTGCGTTTAGCATTTGCGTTAAGCAAAAATGTTAACCTACCTGTCTGTCTGTAACATCTCAGTACAGTAGCCTGCCAAGTCCCGGTTCTTTTATCCAAGGTCAAGGTCGCTTAATTTGACTTAAGCAAAAATGTTAACCTCAATTTATGTGGAACACATTTAAGTCCACTTATTTACATAACACTTTGCGATAAAGCTTTGAAACTTGGAACACTTGTTCAACGTCACAACCTCCACCTGTAGGCATAAGTACATAACTCTGTCAAGCATTTTGACCGAATTATGCCCCTTTTTAACTTAGAATTTTTGGTTAAGGTTTTGGTTAAAGTCCACTTATTTACATAACCCTTTGAGATAAAGTTTTTAAACTTGGAACACTTGTTCACCATCACAAGCTTCACCTGTAGGCAAGAGTACATAACTCTGTCCAACATTTTGACAGAATTATGCCCTCTTTTAACTTAGAAATTTTGGTTAAGGTTTTGGTCCATTTATTTACATAACCTTTTGAGATAAAGCTTTTAAAGTTGAAACATTTGTTCACCATCAGAAGCTTCATCTGTAGGCAAGAGTAAATACAATGTAACTCTGTCAAGCATTTAGACACAATTATGGCACTTTTTAATTTAGAATTTTTGGTTAAGGTTGAAACTTGGTCACAAAATTGGACTTAGAATTTGAGTTTAGCAAATATGTTAACGCCAGTTTATATTGAACAAGACCTCGACGGGTGTATATTGTGCCCACTGGCACTCTTGTTACTTTTAGTGTGCTATGTAGAATTTGTGTAAAATGTTTTCTATTTCAGTATTCGCATAAGATTAATGTTGCATGCTGTCAAAACACATGATCTGGATTTCATACAGTTAGGATTTTCAGCTCACCAAAAAATGATCGCCCAATGACTGGCATCCATTGTCCATCTATATACCTTTCCTTTAAACGACATCCCCCCCCCCCCCCCCCCCCCCCCTTGAAAATACTGACTGGAAATTGATTAAACTTTACAGAATTGTTTATCAGGTGACCCGCAACCAGAATTGGCCTAAAAACATGGATGCCATGGGCGGGGCTAATTTATGGCCACTAGTAGTGCTCCCACTATTTAACAACTTTTGAAGGGAAAACTAAGAATAGTCGAACATGTATTATGCAAACACATAAAGCACTAGGCCAAAGTGCAAAATATCAACATTTACAGGTGATGTAGTTATGCAGTATTTTTACAAGCTATATGATTCAGGTTGTACTTCTGGTTAAATTGTGGCTTGAAAACTCACAGAGTAGCTGGAATGTCTAATTAGAAAGTTTGAACTGCTTTCAGTTGAATTCTATTGACATCTTGTGCATTCGAATTTTGATCTATAAGCGAATGAACAACAGCGAACAGAAAATTGCAGGAAAAGGTGTTTAGAATTCATGACAAAAGATACGTCCACGAAAGTTATTGCAGTTCGTAAGTTTAGAAATGGACATGTGCGATTAGGTCCGTCAGGAATAGAAGTGTTTGGAAGAACATGTCTACTGAATTCGCCGTTTTCTTCAGAGAAAACCAGAAGAGAAGCGGAATAAAAATCTTTACTTGTTATATTAAAATTTGACAGGGTGCTGCACAACGAATAAGTTTCTAACTTCAGTTAAGGATCGTGTTCGATTGAAACACCATTAATGCTTTTTGTGACATCTTGTTCAGCAAGAGGCAAATCGAAAGTGCCTATGGATTATCACTCTCAAATAAGATGGAACCAATTAACGTTTGTACTAATCTAACGGATAAGATATTCTTTTATACTTTATAGAAACATTTCTCAATTGAAATGAAAAACACCAGTTATGTATACAGTACTTTCCTAAGCAGTCATACACAACAGCATATAGGTGTCTGTGTGTCATAGTCGATTACTCATAAATTGTCGCTCGAGTCGCATAATGGATTAGCTATGGTTGACTGAATGGTGTAGCGCTAGTAAGGTGACAGATGACCGTTAATTATTGTAAGATTAGTTTTGATTGGGACCAATTATCTTTTACATGCCATGTTCTGAAAATTATGGTCAGTTGAAGTTGCTGACCATTGAAGGGAGGTAAATGATACTGACCAGCTACAAATCTTCAAGCCGTTAGCCCTTGTGGAGAATTACCGTTTGCAGGAGGGATTTTTACTCAAATCCTACTGGGTGGAATGCACATTGCTGTTATAGAGATGGCACCGTTGTTGAGAATGAACTTTAATGGAGGGAGATCTGTATATTGAAAATTTTATGACGTAAAATCTGTTTGAATTAGAAATCTTCTCCTGAAACCACTTTGCAGATTTAAATAGGATTTTGCAGGAATGTTGCTCAGGTGTTCAAACCATCGTGATTGGTTGAAAAGAAACATTGCCACAGAGGCATGGCTAGTTTTTTGTCGAGCCTGCTTGCCACAATGTCTGCGCATGGTGGGTGTATATAAGCACCTCCGTCCGGTCTTGCCGGCTCCAACTCAGAAGTCCATGAATAGATGGTGAAATGACTTGGCATAAATGTTCCTCTAGGTCGCGTGCAAAAACCAGGTCTGTAGCTGAAAAGCTGAAAGGTCATATTTAGAGGTCAAAGGTCAAAAACATGTATTTATTTTGCTTGTCCGGGCTCAGAACTCCATGAATCAATTGTAAAATGACTAGGCATAAATGTTTTTCTAGAAGGTATGGCGTGTCTGCCACAAAAACCGGGTTAGTAGCTGAAAGGTCAAGGTCATACTTAGAGATTAAAAACATGTTTTGTTTTGCTTGTCAAGGCCTTAACTCGGAACTCCATGGATGGATTTTGAAATGACTAGGTATAAATGTTTCTCTAGAAGGTACGGTGTCGCGCACAAAAAACGTGGTCAGTAACTGAAAGGTCATGGTTACACTTTGAGGTCAAAAGTGATTTCACAAACAATGTATGCCTATAATTACCAATTTCCTGATATTAATGCCTTTTCATGCTTTTGCAAAATAGATATACCTACCTGTAAATAGTGAAAACCCAGATGAGACAGCTCCTGCAGGAGCTGTCTCATCAGGGTCTGCACTATTTACAAGTTGATTGTGCAACCAGTGCACTCCACAGCAGTGATTGCACAGCGAAATACTTGTACACAGTGAAGATATATGTAATTATACAACAGGGCATGGGTAAAGAAGGAGAAAATGTATTTTAAAATTCAGCAAGAGAAGGGTTAAGTTACTCTGACAGGCGATTGGCGATTTTAATGAGTACCTTCATGATGAGATTTAGTAGATAAATAAAATATCCTCGATCTATCTCCTTTTATATACAACTCGGGCAGGATGTTCAACAACATAAACAGTGCAAAACTTTATCAAATGGTTTATCGGCCTTCTTTTAGTACAGTCTACCCCTATTCATTGCTGTTAACCCTTTACCTCCGTGAATATTCATCAAGAAATTAACAATTGTATGAATATTAACCCTTCGCTTGCTATTCACGTCAATATACCTACCTGTAAATAGTGAAGACCCAGATGAGACTCCACAGCAGTGATTGCACAGCGAAATACTTGTACACCGTGAAGATATATGTAATTACACAACAGGGCATGGGTAAAGAAGGAGACATGTGTTTTAAAATTCAGCAAGCGAAGGGTTAAGTAGCTGGATTTTTATAATGAACGGGAATTTTTTACGATATAGTTCTGTCTATATTATTTTATAAGCAAATAGAGGAGACCCTGATCAGACAATTCCTACGGGAGCTGTCAGATCTTAGTTGACTTTGTTTGCAAAGGCATTAAAAGGCATATTTATGGAAGAAAGGGTTAGTTACTCTTTTGTCGTCAAATAATTTTTGTCTGCAGACAATGTCGTCTGCCTAATTTAAGTTCCTGAGTGGACCTCAATTTCTTCTCTAAAACATAAGAGATGTGTCAATCAGTTTGGATCCTGATGAAATGCTGAGTTTCTATGCGTCTCATTTGGATCCAAACTGTTTGCAAAGGTAATCACAGATTTGCATATTGTAGCCAGTCTTGTGGGTCACTTTCTGATGACTTTGGGGGTGAAGGATTTAAGCTCAATTTTAGAATTGATCCCTTACAGTGCATGACACAAGTCAATAATGTCCTTTGCAAATGGTGTAGACCCATATGAGAGGGCTCCTAGAGGAACCCTTGTATGGTCTGCACTGTTTGTTATGTTAAACTTTGCTTTAGAAAATCCCTAAACATGTTTGAAATTTTGGAATAGTCCATTTTAAAATTCAGCGTTGTAAGGGTTTAAGGCATTCCTAAGCTGCTAAAACTTGTTCCACAGGTGAGTTCAAAGTACAGCGAAGTTTCAGTAGAACCTCTGGCAGGCCAGATAATGTCATGATTTGTTCAAATGTAGTGGTTGATATTGTTTGCCATTATGTGGATGGAGCTAAGCACACTTGCTGACTGGTTGTATAATCAACATTCATTTCCATAGCTGAGGACATGTAATGTATTGAATGAAAGACAAGAAGCAGAGCTTTCAGTTAGAGGAGTATTTAAGAAATTTAGGTGTAGTGTGCAACATTTTTGCATATTTCTTTGCTAAAAACCCTTTCTTGCTGTTATTGATTAGAATTGGCTTCCCAAGGGATTTCTAATGAGTTCCAATAAGTGAGGGTTTGATAGATGATTTTGATAGATCAATACTCCTCATATCTACAGAAGCCAAGATAAAATGCATAAAGTGAAACATTTTCAAGAAGAGCTCCTTTACTTCTCCACCAAACCCTGTGTTGTGGCCACTCTAGTCCAAACTCTTGACCTTACCCTAAAGAGTAATTGCAACATAGGGTTTGCCCGGTGTGCGGTAAAAATGCCACAGGTAAAAATGCCTTAGGTAAATATGCCATAGGTAAAAATGCCTTAGGTAAAAATGCCACAGGTAAAGTGGTAAAAATGCCTTAGGTAATAATGCCTTAGGTAAATATGCCATAGGTAAAAATGCCACAGTTAAAAAAAATAAATAATAACAAATATTTTTTAATTTATAAAAGGAAAAAAATATTTAATTTCATTATCAATTTTGGTATATATTTTTTAAAATAATTGTATGAAAAATCTTTCTTTTTGACTCAGACAAAATTTCCAAATATTTGTTATTAAATAATGTTTTATATACCTAAAATTAATAACAAATATTTTTAAATTTATAAAAGGAAAACTGTATAATTTGAAAAAAATTGTTGTAATAACATTTCATTATCAATTTTGGTCTATTTTCTTTTTAAATAATTGTATGAAAAATCTTTTTTTTTTATTTTGGACTCTTTTGGAAAGACAGTAACAAACAGAGCAGATCCTGATCAGACTGCTCCTATATAATATGGGTCTACTATTATAAAATATTTTTTCAAAATATAGTTTTCCTTTTAGAAATTAAAATATTTGTTATTAATTTATTTTTTTATAACTGTGGCATTTTTAAACAGAGTAGACCCAGAGTAGACCCAGACAAATGCCAGAAAATAATAATCAATATTTTTAATTTTGAACATATTTAAATGGTTTTATATACTAAAATTGATTATGAAATGATATAATAACATATTTTTTTCAAACTATACAGTTTTCCTTTTATAAATTTAAAAATATGTTGTTGTTTTTTTTTTAACTGTGGCATTTTTACCTAAGGCATTATTACCTAAGGCATTTTTACCACTTTACCTGTGGCATTTTTACCTAAGGCATTTTTACCTATGGCATATTTACCTAAGGCATTTTTACCTGTGGCATTTTTACCTACATTCGGTTTGCCCATAGTCTTATAAGATATACAGTATCTTTGATATACAGTCAAACCTGTCCTAGCGACACATTGTTTTTAGCGACATCCTGTCAGATGCGACAGTATTTCCTTCCTCCCGATGTATTTTCCTCTATATTTCATCTGTATTTAGCGACACACTGGCAGATGCGACATACGACACTAAATTTGTACTCCCAACTCGGCAAACGACATTGTTTTTAGCGACAATGATCTTTCACTGTATCATTGTGTTTGTACCTAATTGCCCTCATTAACGTGCCAAAGGTTTAATGCCCAAGGTGATAAAGGATTATCTGGTCCAGTTGGTCTGTTAGTCTCACTACTGTTAGAGTTTTTATAGCTAGCTACCCAACCATAACATTTTGATAATGAACTGCGCTTTAATAATCATCCATTTATTTATACCGGAAATCGGTCATAATGTTGTAATTGGCGATTTTAGTGATTTAATTGCCAATTTGGTTTCATAACTTGACAAGAAGTTAACCACACCACTTCAAAAGGTTTATTTCATTATAACATAAATTGTATTCTCATAATTAAGATACAGACAAATAGAAATGTGCCTCTGCTTCCCTGTCAAAGACAGGTGTGCTTGGCCTCGTTGTGGCAATGGGCCGAAACGCTTCGAAAAACTACGAGGCCTTCTGATTTTCATGAATTTGTTTTGTGCACAAACTAACTTTTTATTAATAGAATTAATGATAAGGACACTAAAGAAGCAACATCATAAAATAGTTTATTCCATTTCAAACCCTAAAAAAGTAATACCTAGATATAAATTTGAAATGTCATCAGTTTTCGCGAAGAATGTTGATCAAAACGACATAGACCCTGCAGCGGTTGGTATTGGCCCATGAAATTTTCAACCTGAATTCAAAGACACCCTGTGAGATACGACACTTTTGACTTTCTCCCAAACTATGTCTCTAAAAACAGGTTTGACTGTATTTGAAATCCAATGATGGATTCCAAAATACTTTTTAAGTGATATTGAATGTTGCTGAGACATTTTTTGAAATTTTGGAAACTAGAAGTTTATTTATTGTTTTTTACAATTTATTTTGCTTTAATTTTTATAAATGGGGGCGGGGGTTACAGGAGTTGCAGATTTGTAATTTATGACAAAAGAGTGCAATATTTGTCATTTTTAGCTCATCAGAGCAAATGCTTAGGGTGAGCTATTGTTAACATGATACAGAAAGAATCCTTGCATGCTTATTCTCCATTATGAGATTATTGCACTCTTACTATTATGACCCCACAAAGTGGTGGCATATAGGGTTGCTCTTGTCCGTACGCACATCTAGAAGAATTTGTCCAGGCTCTTTCTTGGTGTTTCTTTCTTTCAGGAGTTGCGGCCCTTTATTTGCAAAAAGGACTTTAAAAATATCTTGTCCGGACCTTTTCTTGGAAAGTATTTGTCCTATCCTCTCCAAACTTTACACACATGTTTGTGGCCATTATATCCTGATCAAGTTCAATAGCTATGTAAATCGCTTCAGTTGTTTAGGAAATGCTGCCCTTTATTTGCAAAAATTACTTTAAAAATATCTTGTCCGGGCCCTTTCTTGAAAAGTATTTGTCCAATCTACACCAAAGTTTACACACATGTTTGTGGCCATTATACCTTGGTCAAGTTTGATAGCCATGTAAATCGCTTCAGTCGTTTAGGAATACAAGCCCTTTATTTGCAAAAACGACTTAAATCGCTTCGGTCGTTGCATACATGATTATGGCCCTTACTTTCTGGGACAAAAAATCTGAAGTGGGGGCATCAGTGGCCTATGGACACATTTCTAGTTTAATTTTAAGGTTAAAGGTCAAGATAATAGGAGGCACATTTAAAAAAAAAATAACCCAAAATTTTGTCCAAAACATTGAACAACATGTTAAAAAAACAACAAAAATACCACAGAATATCTTGTATGTTTTGCCGTGATACATTCACTCACATGATTGTCAATGTCAAAAGTCCAGGTAGCAGGAGATAGATCTTGAAAAAAAAACCATTTGCAAGCATGATACTGAACATACCAAGATTGCCAGGCACCTGTGGGTTAAATTTAAACTAATTCGAATTCAAACATACTCTTTAAATGGCGAACATTTCAGTAATAAATGCTGTAAAAGGGACATTCTTTATTATGCACCAATTCAACATAAATCTTGACCCTTCCCCTGTTATTTTTATTTCAATACCTACTGAATATTCATGGACAAAATAGTTGTAATGAAATATGGGAGGTGTTACATTGTAGCCATTTTAGAAAGGATTGAAACAGATCTATCAAATTCCATTGACAAACGGAGCAGATCCTGATAGGAGCCATCTGATTTGGGTCTACTCTGTTTGCAAATGTGTGTAAATGGGTTTATATGAAGGAAAGGGTTAAGGGATGAACTTTGCATTGCTTTTGTTTGGCTGATATTGTTTTGCATTTAGATGGGACTGATTTTCATTTGATTACCGGTCCTCAAGATACCTTGTTGAGAGAAACAGTCATGTACAGATTTTGGTAGCCTAAAGTACTAAACCCATCACCAGATAGAAATGCAATTTAATACTTTCCCTGTTCTATGTTTATTCCAAATTTCAATACCTACTGAATATTCATGGACAAATTAGTTGTAATGAAATATGGAAGGTGGAACATAGTAGCCATTTTCGAAAGTAAGGAAACAGATTTATCAAATTCCTTTAGCAAACAGAGGAGACCCTGATCAGACGGCTCCTTTAGGATGCGTCTGATATGGGTCTACTGTTTGCAGATGTGTGAAAGCACGTTTATATGAGGGAAAGGGTTAATACATTT
Source organism: Azorinus chamasolen (assembly GCA_963576725.1). Lineage (NCBI taxonomy): Eukaryota > Metazoa > Mollusca > Bivalvia > Cardiida > Solecurtidae > Azorinus > Azorinus chamasolen. Next base: position 44,228,380 of record OY755239.1, read on the forward strand.
GCAGACAGTGGAATCTTAACCCTTTCCTCCATAGGCTATTTTTTAGACCCAACCTCTTTGAATGAATCTACCGAAAAGGAGCATTTACTAGAGAAAAGGAAATTGTTATAATTGTGTAGTATAGTAAGCATTGTGATCACAGTAGTTTCAAGAAGTGGCTATTACAGAGGTGTAGAAAGGCGTATTTATGGAGGAAAGGGTTAAAGGAGTTCGCTGATCAGGGTCTGCTCTGTTTGCATATGAAATAAATAAACTTTTTAACATAGTCAATTATCCCTTGTTCACAATGCTATCATAAAAATGCAGTTGACGAATATTCATATAGCTGCTTTTCATTAGGTAAAGGGTTAACTCACCCTCAGTGTTAAGGCCTGTGTTTTTCCCTGTTCATTATTCATGTAAGAAATAATGACATCATGAATATTAATTAGCTGAAATGTTTTGATTATGTAAACATTTCGAGGAACTTGTTTGCTTTGACAAAAACTAGCTTCAGATCTATATCATGTCAAAAGCAAGCAGAGCAGACCCTGATCAGATTACTCCTATATGAGCTGTCTGACCTCCGTCTACTCTGTTTGCTAGTGCGTGAACAAGCGTTTATTTGAAGGATTGATTAACTGGGGAATTGAGTATGGAAAGAAGATTTGCAGACTGGAATTCAAGACATACCAGTGAATATCTTATGCTTTGTTTAAGAGCACTCCTCCATAACTCTCCTTGACACGGATGCTTTCCCACAAAATATTTCAACCAGATACTGCAAGCTTAGTCAACTATTCCTTTAAATAAACTTTGGAGACAAGTTTCCGGAATTATCTTAGCACACTGGACTGTTGTACACTGGACCATACAGTTAATGCTCAAAAGCCTTTCCCTCATATAAACACCTTTTCACATCTTTGCATACTGAGTAGAGTCTAATCTGTTTACTTTTGACATGATATGGAATTTTTGGTCATGACATAAACTGTAGAACCATATTCATATTATGTCATAAGCAAAAACAGCAGAACCTGGCCAGATGGCTCTATAGAAAGACATATTTAAAAGGAATAAAGGGTTAAAAAAAAATCTTATTAAAGACATTTTATATTTCTCAGTCAAACCATTATGTTGGATTATAATTTCCTCTCCAATGTGATTCTAATGAGTTGCAACAAGATGGGGTTTTGGCTGAGAAAGAAGAGAGTTTGATAGATCAGTAAATTATGCTTAGACAGAGCTCCAGATAAGATGCGTAAATTAAAATAGTTTCAAGTATAACTTCTTTATTTCTCCACCCAAATCTAGAATCGTCTTAAAGAGAAGATTCTAAAGAGTGGTCACAACATAGGGTTTGGTGGAGAAATGATGATTTTTAGTATATGAGTATGCACCATTATCTGTAGCTCCAAAAATCTTTCTTATGATCAGCACTGGATACACTTTAGAAAATGCCATATCATATGCAACAAATGTTACTTTAACAGTGACCATTTGTATACTCTAAGTGTGTTTTTGTATATCATACACAGTTCAAGTAACAGTAACTGGTCCCAGCTCACATCCACCACCCATACCACCCATGCCACAACATTCCGCAACTCTGTCACCAACTCGACAGCGTCGAGTCCGGTAGACAGGTGGGCAAGATCAAGTCCCCTAGATAATCAGCAACACAGAAATAGGTATGCTCCTTTTCTTTGCTTTGGCGGCGAGTTTGGCCCTGTGAAGGTGCACTTCATGCTTTAGGCAACACTTCCCCGGGTCGTTAGCATGGGGAGGGAGATTTTAGATTTTATGTTATTTGCAGTGTGATTGTTAAGTAATTGTTATGGAATGAAAGAGAGATTAGTAAGTTGAATAATAGGACATGTACATAATATGATGAAAGAACGGTCTTGCAGCATGAATAACCTATTCAATGCAGGAAAAGAATGGACTGTTATTTGCACACAGGGGAGACCCAGAACAGAGGGCTCCTACAGCCTTGGATCAGGATCTTCACGATCATAATCCTCCAGCAAATCTATTTCTTTCCTACTAAATGGAACAAGGATGCACCATGGCTTTTTGACCAATAAACACTAAAAGGCTTAACCCTTTACCTGATGAATAATCATGTAAGCTGTAGTGACATCAAGAATATTAACCCTTTCCCTGTTCTGTATTTAGGCCAATTTTCAGTACCTACTTAATATTCATTAACAAAATAGTTATAAAGAAATATAGAAGGTGGAATATTGTAGACATTTTAGAAAGCAAAGAAACAAATCTATCAAATTCTATTAGCAAACAGAGCAGACCCTGATCAGACGGCTCCTCTAGGAGCTGTCTGATCTGGGTCTACTCTGTTTGCAAATGCATGAAAACACGTCTGTATGAGGGAAAGGGTTAATTAAATACTTTAACAGCATTATTAACAGAGAAATATTTTACTCTGCGGAAGCCTTTGAAAAGTATCTATATTATTTTATAAGCAAATGGAGCAGACACTGATCAGATGGCTTCAACAGGAGCTAAATGACCTTAGTCTGCTCTGTATGCAAAGGCGTGAAAAAGCATTCATATGAGGAAAAGGCTTGTTAAAACTGCTGATAAATTGGAATAAACTTGTCAGTTTTACTACTTTCCCAGTACATAGAATTTCTAAACTTTCTAAACTGCTTTCTACAAGAAATGTCTGAAAATCAATTTTATTTTATGCAAAATGTGGAAGCCTAATATTAGGTCTCACAAATCAATATAAAGTTCTTAACTTTCAAAGGCCTTTGACATTAATGGCATGATAATGAAAACGTTTTAATGATAACCGTTTGATTGCGAGAAAACGTTTTAATGATAACCGTTTGATTGCGAGAAAACGTTTTAATGATGACCATTTGATTGCGAGAAATTTATAAACCGTGCGGACTGAAATTTTAGGCCTCCTTAAGGACCCCTCTGATCAGAGTCTGCACTGTTTGTCGGTTAAAAAAACACCAGATTCAGCCCATTCATACTAAATGGACTATATCTTCAGGCCTTTTCTGGCAATTTGGGTTTGTTTTATTTCTATTGCATGAAACTCGATTTTGAAATATTCCAAACTTTGCATGCATGTGAAGGCGAACATTTTTAGCTGCCTTATTAAGGTCAAGGTCATATATCAAGGTCAAAGGTCAAATTTATATTGGCTGTATTCGGGCATAGTGTTTCACAAACACATCTTGTTTAGCATTTTAATAAAAATTTGGTCTCTACTGGGATTTTTTTCACAAAATTGGGGAAAAAATGTTACCTATTTTGTATTGGGAATTGGTCCTTTCAAAGGACCTGTTTAGACGCTAGAAAGAGGCCTGACCAGTAATAATAGTGGACCATTCCACTCTGAGAAATCAGTATTCATAGGTTCATGGTTAGTTGGAAAAATTGTAGAAATATTTGGTTTCGTAGAGAAATGAAGGAGCTGTTTCGTACATTTCTTGTCTTTGAGCAAGTAGGCTGGCATTTGCAAACAATGATTATTGATATTTCCACTTTGAAAATTCAGCATTAGCCCTTACTCCATATAAACACTTCTTATGTCTTTATATACCTTTGAAAACAGAGTAGACCCAGATTAGATGGCTCCTATAGTTTCAACGATGGCCAAAATTTCCTGTGTTCATGAACCATTTAAACAATCATGTAATTAATGAATAAATTCATTATGTCATCATTTTTAGCTCGTCTGTTTCGAAGAGAAAAGTCGAGCTAATGTGATCACTGGGTGGTAGTCGTCGTAGTCGGCAGTGTGCAAAAACTTTAATGTTGCTCATTACTCGAAAAGTATAAGAGGTATCAACATGAAACTTCATAGGTGGGTAGATCTAATTGAGGAGAACGCCCCTACATAATAACCATAACTCTTGTTTCAAAATGTTGGAGTTATGGCCCTTTATTTTTTTCAAATTTAACTGGACAAACCCTAAATCAGACGAGCGTTGGCGCCGCACGTGGCTCTTGTTTACATGAATATTCATAAGTAAAGGGTTCAACACTCCTTGCATTGGTTATTTAACCCATTCCCTCACATATTGACGCTTTTGACACCTATATAAAAGTCACTTTTTGAAACCATTGTGATAAATAGAGCATTTCCTGCACAGGAGCAAATGCTCTATTTTTCACAGTGGTTTCAAATCTACACAATTCCAAGATTTTCCTTTTCTCTTGTAAAATGTTCCTTTTCAGTAGATTTATTCAGAGAAATAGGATTTAAAAAAGCCTAAGAGGGAATGGGTTAAAGGTCAGCATATACGCTATTGTAGGTTTGCAGTGGTTTCATTATTTGCTTGATATTCCTGCCTTTTTACACCTTCACAAGCAGAGAAGTGCCAGACTGTAAGTAGCTGTCTGATCAGCATCTTGTCTGTTGGCGTATAGAATATCTTAGAGCTGATTCTATATGATTTGTCTCAACAGTGTACCAACTTAGTTTTATGTAACAATATAAGAAAATGAGTTTATCTTTTCCTTCATATAAACATGTTTTTTCACACATTTGCAAACAGAAGACCCAGATCAGATGGCTCCTATATGAGCCGTCTGATCAGGGTCTGCTCTGTTTGATAATGGAATTTGAAAGATCTGTTTTTCTCACTATCTAAAATGGCTACAATTTTCCACCTTCCATATTTCTATTTTGTCCATGAATAGTTAGTAGATATTGAAATTTAGAATGAACATAGAACAGGGAAAGGGTTAATAAATTATAGGGGGCAGATTTTGCAATGAATATTCATCATGTAAAGGGTGAATTTCGGTTAATTCTCAGTAAATGATCCACCACATGAGATACAGTGGTACCAATTAAGTCTTACCATGATTGTGATCATGTTTTAAATGAAGAGGATGAAAGTGAAGCAAGAGACATTCTTCTTTTCAGAACACAGTTCCATAGAGTGCTAAGAGATAAATTTCTCCTTGTCTGTTGCCATAGAGTTCAGATTAGTTTAACCCTTTCTCTCTTGAATATTCATGCAAGAAATACTGACATCATAAATATTTATTAGCATATTATGTGCACATGAATTTTTGGTATTAATAGAAACTGTAGTCAGATCTGTTATAATAATAATAATAAGCAAACAGAGCAGACCCTGATCAGACGATTCCTACAGGAGCGGTTTCGTCTGGGTCTACTCTTGTTTGCAGGTGTGAAAAGGCATTTATATGAAGGAAAAGGTTAACCGAGTTCTAAGAAAGTCACTTTGGTCCTGCAGTAAAGTAGGTTCTATTCTTTTCTGGCAATTCTGTGAATTCAATAAAAACCTACCTTATCGCTTTCAGATACGAAGGAGGAGGCAATTACCGAGGTTCAGGAGGGTACCAGCACCATGATCACCAGCGCTACAGTGGAGAGCATAAGGCACACTATGGAGGTGACAACAGAACGTAAGTGCTGGCACAGTCTCGTGATCTTGTGTTCTGTCATCATGTTGTAGATGCTGTACAATTGCTCTCCTATTTAGCACTCCCAGTCCTTTGTTTCATGTCATATTTGTATTTATTGTGTTTAATTATTTTGATTTATTAGTCCCCTACTGGCAATGCCGAAGGGGACAATAGGTTGGTAGAGGGATAAAAGATTTCCTAACCCCTTACTCCATGAATATTCATGTAAGAAATAAAGCATGTATGAATATTCATCAGCTTAATATTTATAATGGCATGTACAAGAAAGTTTAGTCCTGGTAATAAACTGTTAAATCAGATTTATTTAACTCCATAAACAAACAGCAGACCCTGATCAGATGGCTGCTACAGGAGCCGTCTGATCTGGGTCAATTGTTTTCAGAGTTTAATATGCGTATTTAACACTTACTTTATATAATGCTTTTTCACGCTTTTGCAAACACAGTTGACCCAGATCAGACAGCTCCTATAGGAGCTCTCTCATCAGGGTCTGCCTTATTTACATGTGGAATTATATAGATCTGATTTGAAAATTTAAAATACATTATTAAAGTTTAGCTAATAGATCTTAATGATGTCATTATTTCTTACAGAATATTGAACAGGTAATATGTTATGGAGTAAAGGTTTAAGTGTATAAACTGATCATAAATCTACAGTATAAGTTCTTAATCAGGGTCTTCATTGTTTGCATATTACTGTTTCCCAACTTCAAAAAGTAAACCCTTTTCCTTTTGTACAGGACTTTTGGCACATTTGCAAACAGAGTAGACCTAGATCGGACAGATACATTAGGAGCTGCCTTATCAGGATCCACTGTGTTTGTTTGTGGAATAATTATCTGATTCCAAAGTTCTGATTCTGTAACGGCCAAAATTATAAAAAATGTAATCAATGGGGAGGGTATCAGAAGCTGAGTTTCCTTTAGTAACAACTTGCACTCGTCAGCATGCATTATTATGATGTAAACCCTTAACTCTTTGAATGAGTGAATGAAGTATTCTGGCATTTGAAAACAGTGTAGACCCAGATCAGAGGGCACCCTCTAATCAGGGTTTACACCATTTGTCTTTCAGAATCTAGCAAATTATATCCCTGAATGGACTCCCATTCTTTAACCCTTTAGTCCATAAATGCACCTTTCTACGCCTTTACAAATAGAGTAGACCCAGATCAGATGGCTCCGGTAGGAGGCGTCTGATCAAGGTCTGCTCTGTTTGCTTTTGAAACTATAGATATGGTTCTACAGTTTCTGTCAAGGCTAAAATTCCTGTGTGCCATTATAAAAAATAATCTCATCAATATCCATGATGTCATTATTTCTTACATGAATATTCATGGAGAAAAAGGTTAATAAAGAAGGACCTCTCCACTTAGAAATTTAAGCTTTCAAAGGGTGAAGTGGACGGTATTGATTGCTAGAATAGAAATTGAATTGTACATTTAGTTTATGTATGCATAGTCCAGATTTGTTCAGTATTTACTCTTTTTTTTTTCTTCTCTGCAATGTCGTGATAGTGACTTGATTTATTGATATTATTCATGTGTGTGATTTTAATTAATTTCTTTATTGTTGTAACCCTTTCCCTCATGAATCATTTCTGAAGAAATAATGACATCATGAATATTAATTGGATTTATTTTAATAATGGCATATTAACGGCATAAGTTATGGCTGTGACAGGAACTGCAGAAGATTTATATTATCCCTTGAACCAAACACAGCAGACCTTGATCAGAAGACTCCTTTTGTTGCCATCTGATCAGGGTCTGCTCTGTTTGCAAATACGTGAAAAGGCGTTTTCTATGAAGCAAAGGGTTATGTTTTTTAGAATTTTAGCTTTTGTTTTATACATAGTGGATTGAATGAAAACAGAGAACTACATGTATTGAGATGGGGATGGGTAGAGTTCAATTTGATAATCAATGCTGATGAATGTTATCAGCACTATAACAATACATGAGGTTTTCGAAATGTCATCCAGGCCTCTTTAAAATGAACAGCTGTTTTAGTGTCACCTGCTTTAAAGGGATGGCACTCAAAGATCACTTGTTCATCCGTCTGTTGTTGTTTTTTTGGTCACACTTCTCCCGGCTTGTGACACATGGGTTCCTTCAAACACTCTTGTTTCTGTACGTCAGAAGATAACCTAAGAAGGATGGAAACACATCAGTTGACAGATGCCAGATTAGACAAGGAGTGATTTGGAAAGAAACTGTTTGCAAAGCTGTAGAGACACTTGATCATTGATGCATTTGTACCAAATTGCATTAGAAAAAGTCAGTTGTGGCTGTTGGCATTTCTTGATCATACATGTGCAGAATTACTGAAACATTGATGTTCTGTTATATAGAGCAGTAAGGCAGGAACTGAACGCCTAGACTTGTATATCTGTAGGTTATATGATAGACGGGATGGTCACGGCGGAGGCTACACACAGAGGGATAGAGATTTCGGCCCCAATTCTTATGGACAACATAGTTATCGAGATAATCGTGATGGTCGAGGGGATGCTATCAGATCTGATTACAGAAAATTTGGTCCCTATAGGGAGTATCCAGGGCAGGGAAGGGCAGATAATCACAGTAACAACAGGTAGGCAGCATGGGGGGATGGGAGGAGTTGCCTTCCTTGACATTTAGTTGTTGAGGCTGTGACTTGTTTGCAGATGAAAAAAAGGCTTTGGGTTTGTTTCAGTATTATTTCCAAAAAATGAAAAAATGAACGCTGCTCAAATGCATCTATTATTTTCATCAACGCGTTGTTTGAAATCCTTGACCTAATTTTATTTGGAAAATGACTTATTCCATGAAAGATTATTAGTATAATCTGTCAGATTTACTATGTTCTTTTCACAGAATGTTTGTGGGACCTTTATGTTTAAGCTTTGTTTCTTTCAAGCACTTTTTTTGTGGATTTATATGATGATCCTGTCTTGTTTTCACTTTTGCTTAATTTTGTAGTTACATGTTTACTATTTGTGTGTTAATTTTTTGCTTGTTGCATGTGTTTTGATATCCTATATATTTGTATTATATTAACCCTTTCAACACTGAATTTTCAGAGTGGTATGGGCCATCAGTGTTTAACTATAGAGTACACTCAATATGAAAGGCTTAAACTTGCAAGTGGACTTCGAATCACCCTGATCTGAGAGCTCTTCTGAAATCTTAGAAATAAAAAATACCTTGTTCTTAACCCTTTCCCTCGTATCTACGTGTTTTCACACATTTGCAAACAGAGTAGACCCAGATCAGACGGCTCCTATAGGAGCTGTCTGATCAGGGTCTTCTCTGTTTGCTGATGGAGTTTGAAAGGCATGTTTCCGTTCTTTCTAAAATAGCTACAAATGTTCCACCCTTCATATTTCATTATAGCAATTTTGTCCATGAATATTCAGTAGGTATTGAAATTATGAATAAACATAGAACAGGAAAAGGGTGCAAGGTACACGATCTAAAAAAAATCTTGTTTAGTAGTCTTTTCTTCAGATTTTATTTTACTTAGTCGGTGAAAAGTGTGATACTGTTATGAAGCTTAACACTTTACTCCATAGATATGCCTTCCTATACCTTTGCAAACTGAGTAGACCCAGATCACACAGCTCCTATAGGATAAGAGTTTGGTCTGTTTTTAGCTCACCAGAGCACAAAGTGCTCAGGGTGAGCTTTTGTGATCGCCTGTTGTCCGTCGGCGGGTTCGTCGTTCGTCGTTCGTCGTCTGTCGTCAACAATTTGAACCTTTAAAAATCTTCTCCTCTGAATCTACAAGGATCTCAACTTTCATTTTTGGCACATAGCATCATATTCAGGTCCTCTACAAAAGTTATATAAATTATGCCCCTGGGGTCAAAATTGACCCCGCCCCAGGGGTGCCTTGTTTTCAATAGAAATATATAGTAAAACTTTGAAAATCTTCTTCTCTGAAACCAGAAGGTTCTCAGCTTTCATAATTGGCACATAGCATCATGTTCAGGTGCTCTACAAAAGTTATATAAATTATGGCCCTGGGGTCAAAAATGGCCCCGCCCCAGGGGTGGGCAGTTTTCAATAGAATCATATAGTGCAAACTTTGAAAATCTTCTCCTCTGAAACTGGAAGGCTCTCAGCTTTCATATTTGGCACATAGCATCATGTTCAGGTGCTCTACAAAAGTTATATAATGTATGGCCCCGGGGTCAAAATTGGCCCCGCCCCAGGGGTGGGCAGTTTTCAATAGAAACAAATAGTGAAATCTTTGAAAATCTTCTTCTCTGAAACTGGAAGGCTCTCAGCTTTCATATTTGGCACAGAGCATCATGTTTAGGTCCTCTACAAAAGTTATATAAATTATGGCCCTGGGGTTAAAATTGGCCCCGCCCCAGGGGTGGGCAGTTTTCATGGAAACAAATAGTGAAATCTTTGAAAATCTTCTTCTGAAACTGGAAGGCTCTCAGCTTTCATATTTGGCACAGAGCATCATGTTCAGGTCCTCTTTTAAAGTTATATAAATTATGGCCCTAGGGTCCCCTACAAGTTTTTCTAAATTATTCCCCTGGGGTCAAAATTGGCCTGCCCCAGGGCCGGCTAGTTTTCTATAGAAACATATAGTGAAAACTTTGAAAATCTTCTCCTCTGGTTGTCTGGTGAGCGCTTCAGGGCCATTCTGGCCCTCTTGTCTTATTAACCCTTCTCTTGCTGAATTTTAAAATACATTTCTCCTTCTTTACCCATGCCCTGTTGTATAATTACATATATCTTCACTGTGTACAAGTATTTCGCTGTGCAATCACTGCTGTGGAGTGCACTGGTTGCACAATCAACTTGTAAATAGTGCAGACCCTGATGAGACAGCTCCTGCAGGAGCTGTCTCATCTGGGTCTTCACTATTTACAGGTAGGTATATTGACGCGAATAGCAAGCGAAGGGTTAAATAATGTAGATGTGATTCTATGGTTTCTGCTAGGGCCAAACATTCCCCTGTCCATGTGCTATTATAAAAATTAATCTAATTGATATTCATGATGTTATAATTTTTTTGAATATTGGTGAAGAGAAATGAATTTCTTTAATGTAAATATATGGACTACTGAGCCAAGTAACCCTGAACTGGAGACATTTAATTCTTTGCCTCATAGCGATGCCTTTCTGTTTCTTTGCAAACAGAGTAGACCCAGATCAGATGGCTTCTGGGAACCATCTGATCACGACCTACTCCGTTTGTCTATGGATTGATATAGATCTGACCCTGCATATTTTGTTCAAGCCAACAAGTCCCCTGAAAAGGCTTTTACATTATAGAAGAAAAATAGAATCCGTTAATGAATATTCATGAAGTGATAGGTTCATGCATAAATGTTTCATTTGGGAAATGGTTAAATCCCACTGGTTATGGGCATGGAGGGTTTAGGTTTCAAAATTGCATGATTTCAGGCTGATAGCATGATAGGAATGTTATAATTGATTGCAATACCTGTGTTTGATTTCTGAGATAATGTAATATTTTATTGTCAGGAGCTTTAGTTCTCGATCTTTTCACTTAATGGCAGAGTATGAGAAGGAAAAAAACCCAGTTTGGATTGAGAGAAGATGTATTAAGAGAGGAGTTACTTTGAATCTCTTCAAAATGTTTTTTTTTTTAAGCTTTGTGTAAAGGTACAATATACGATTTTAGAATTTAAATTCAGACTAAAACCTAGGATAACCCTTTACTTGAAGAGGAGCATATTTATGACTTTGCAAGCAGAGTTGACCCAGATCAGACAGTTCCTGTAGAAGCTCACTGATCAGTTTATGCTCTGTTCCTTTATGGAATAATACAACAAGATCCGATTGTACAATTTCTGCCATGGTCAAAACAGCCTGTGCTCTTTATGTCATAATCAGTCTTCGTAATATCATTATTTCTTACTTGTATGCTTATCAGGTAAAGGGTAAACCCTTTCCCTGTTCTATGTTTATCACAAATTTCAATACCTACTGAATATTCATGGACAAAATTGATGTAGTGAAATATGGAAGGCAGAACATTATAGCCATTTTAGAAAGTTTAGAAACAAATATATCAAATTCCATTAGTAAACAGAGCAGACCCTGATCAGACAGCTCCTATAGGTCTACTCTGTTTGCAAATAGGTGAAAAGATGTTTATATGAGGGAAAGGTTTAACCCTTTTCCCTCATATAAATGTGTTTTTATGAATTTGCAAACAGAGTAGACCCAGATCAGACGGCCCCTATAGGATTGTTTGAGTTTAATGGCAGAAGTAATGACATCATGAATATTTATTAGCTGAATTTTTATAATGGAATATGTACACAGGGTTTCTTGGTATTGGTGGAAATTGCAGTTAGATCTATTATAATTTCATACGTAAACAGAGCAGACCTTGCTCAGATGGCTCCTATAGGAGCCATCTGATTTGGATCTACTCTTTTTGCAAATGCATGAAAATGCGTTTATATGAGGGAACGGGTTAAGTGATCACAGTGAAAAAAATAATAAATGCAGGACAAAAGCTATGCAGAAAGCTCCTTTTGGAGCTATAATTACTTTCGTCTGGCATTAAGCTGCCACCCGTCTTGTCATTACTGCAGGCTGCTTGTATTGTATGATGGTGATATTGTATGATAAAGTAATTCTATGGTTTTAGTGCTTTATAATAAATATTACTATTAACTGATTTCAGCTATTCACTTCAAGACAGGAAGAGACGGCCAGACTACTACGAGCGTGATCCTCGGTTCCGGAAGGAACAGAGGCTTGATGACCACCATGGAGACTCGAGCTACTCTAGTAACACCGACCGGCACTGACCTCAACAGTTACAGGTAGTGAACCAGTCGGTAGAATAAGGGCCAAAAGATTCATCATTACATAGTGACTGACATGACACTGCAGTGGTAAAGCAGCAAGATGGACATCTCTTGTAACAAAACACTGACAGGGTGTTCGTATTATCGAAAAAGGACTGTCAAAAACAGTTGAATGTGGTAACACTCCAAAAGAAACTTTGTGGGCCATTTGAATGAAAAGGAACATTCACAACCTGTGAAAGAGCGAGAACAGATATTGGAGTGCAACTCTTACTAGTTTCAGAGATGATCAGTTGACTGGTCAACCAGAAATTGAGAAGATGAATAGGTATAAACAAGTTTATGGCGCGCAAGTAGCTGTATATGGAGATGTGCTGTATGTCAACTTGCGGCATTGTTGTGTTCATGTTTATAAGTAGCAGAAGGAGCATGGTGGATGAAAGACTCGTGAGAGATAATTGTTTTCTGTTGAAGAGTACATATGAGTTGTGTACAGCTGATTTATGCATGACCGGTTTGTTACTGATTGTCTGTGATCATGGAAACTGTTGAAGGAAAGAGTAATAGTACATTATTTATTTGACCATTAACAAAACAATAATCTAAGTATAAGATTGGCCAAAGTAGAAGACATCTTTTATATGCTGCAGTCCTGCAATGGCAACAAGCACTGAATGTGGGGTCTGCCTGCATTATGATTCATCTCAGCTGAGCTCAGTTCAAAGTAGAAGAGATCTTACCATATGCTGCAGTCTTGCAGTGGCAACAAGCACTGAATGTGGGGTCTGCCTGCATTATGATTCATCTCAGCTGAGCTCAGTTCAAAGTAGAAGAGATCTTACCATATGCTGCAGTCTTGCAGTGGCAACAAGCACTGAATGTGGGGTCTGCCTGCATTATGATTAATCTCAGCTGAGCTCAGTTCAAACACACAAAAATGGATATCTTGCTAAATGTTTGCAGGATAACCTTGAATGTATGTTGGAAGGGCTGCGAATCTTGTGAATGACATGATGAAACCTGGAAGTACTTACAGCTGAACCCCTGTACTTTGATCACCTAATGAATAAACATACATCTATTCAGTATTCATGTAAGAAATAATGAATATTTATTAGCTGATTTTTTATAATGTAAAATTTTCAAGGGAATGTTATGCTTTGACAAAATCTGTAGAATCGGATTTATATGATGTCATAAGCAATGGGCAGACCCTGATCAGACAGCTCCTAGAGGATATATGAGGGAAAGGGTTAAACCTTTACTCCATAAATACTCCTTTCTACACTTTTTGCAAACTGAGCAGACCCAGATCAGACAGCTCCTATAGGAGCCATTTTATCAGGGTCTTCTCTGTTTGATTATGAAATAATATAATAATAATAATAATATTTTTGCCATGGCCAAAAACTAATGTGTTCATGTCCATCTAATATTCATGGTGTCATTATTTCTTACATAAATATCATGGAGTAAAGGGTTGAATACTAAGAGTTATAAAACTATATTGTGTAGCTGTCAGAGAGGTTTTACTGTATTGATACTTAAATATGCATGTCTGGCTGATATTTTGAGGACTGGGATTGTTGAGGGCAGAGGAACTGTTAGTTAGATATATGGGAGTTTTTGTTACAGACATTGAATCTAAAGAAAGTCCTCGTCTGTTGGAATCTGAAATTTTTTATGTGTAAAATTGTTGAAGGCAGCTTTAAACAAGGTTGATGAAAATTCTGGGACAGTCTTGCATTATAGTATGGCATATCCAGATACAACACATGGTATTTCAATGAGGAAAGTTTTTGAGACCCATTTTATGACAAAATAGAATAAGGAATTTGTAGCCTTTTTGTCATTCTATTACTGGTGCAAATCTCAACCAAAACTAATTTTCTACATTCTATTTGTGACCTGACTGCCATTTGAAAACAGCTTGGATCCAGATGAGATGAGTAACTTGGTCTCTCTTCAGGATCCAAGATGTTTCACACTTGGTCAATAGTTTATCAAAAGCTTCATGAAATGAGAAGTATTGTTTTAGTCAGATCTGACCAATTAGATGCTTGAGAATGAATTCAGACTTGAGCAAACTGTTTTATATTGGCAAAGCTTTGTGCAGTTAAACCCAACATAAACTAGTGTGATAATTATCCCTTTACTCTATGAATATTCATATAAGAAATAATGACATCATGAATTTTAATTAGATTAATTTTAATATTGATACATGGACATAGGGAATTTTAGCCACAGTAGATACATAAGAATCATATCAATATTATTTCATAAGCAAACGGATCAGAACCTGATCAGGCAGTTCTTTCAGGTGCCGTCTGATCTGGGTCTCTCTGTTTGCAGAGGTGTAGAAAGGGATATTTATTGAGTAAAGGATTATCTATAATGCTAATAATTATCGGTTTAAAACAGGTAATTGTCAGCACTCTTTACAAGATAGTGCCACCTTTCTGCACATTTGCAGAGTCGACCCAGGGTCTGCTGTGTGTATGTTATATTCATGATGTCATGATTTCTTACACCAATATTCATAGAGTAAAGGGTTACGTGGAAAAGGTTCATTTAGTCCTAGCTCACGGTAAAGACCTAGGCTAGTCTCAGTATATCTAGCATGGTGTTCGGTGAGAATCTATTAGTTTTCAGTTGAAGGATTCATGTCAATATAGCTAAGGCTGTACTCCCAATATTGCAGATCCCAATTTAACCCTTTACCCCATGAATATTTATGTAAGAAATAATGACATCATGAATATTGATTAGATTAATTATTAAAACAGCACCGACACACGAAATATTTGGTCATGGCAGAAATTGTAGAATCATATCATAAGCAAACAGAGCAGACCCTGATTAGACAGCTCCTACAGGAGCATCTGATCTGTGTCTACTCTGTCTGCAAATGCGTGAAAACACGTTTACATGAGGGGAAGGGTTAAAAAAACCCACATAGGAATTGTTTATTCGAGGTCCTTAATTCAGTCTGTCATGTTGGGTTTTTTGGCCCACTTTTACTTAACCCTTTATGAATATTCATCTGCTGAATTTTCATAATTGCATACCGGTATATAAACAGGGTTTTTTGGTATTGGTAAAAACTGGAATCAGATCTATATAATTCCATAAGCAAACCGCAGACCTAATCAGACAGCTCCTATAGGTTCCATCTGATCTGGTTCTACTCTGTTTACAAAAGCATGAGGGATATTTATATGAAGGAAAGGGTTAATTTGCTGTTACACTGTAAGTCTCATGCAGATGGGATGGGACACATGCAGATTGCAACAGTACAAGTGTTCTGGGTCTACTCTTTTTTGCAAAGGTGTAGAAAGGCATATTTATGGAGTTAAGGGTCAATCATTAGCAATTTAGCAGTAGGTAGCCCCCTGTATCAATACCGGTGGGAAATTGTAGCAAGCTGTCTCAGATGGGTACATCAATCTTGTTTTCTCTTGTGTATGTATTGATCAACCATCTTCATACCACAATCATGTCACATCCTCATTCATATTGGATCATACAGCTTACAGTAAGCAGCCTCGTTATATTAGTGCATAGCCTATTTCTGCATTTAACATTTAACCCTTTCCCTGTTTAATATCATGTATGAAATAGTAACATCATGAATGTTTATTAGCTGAATTTTTATAATAGCACATGTACACAGGATTTTTAGTATTGGTAGAATCTGTAGTGTCACATTTATTATAATTTCTTTTAGCAAAACAGATCAGACCCTGATCAGATAGCTCCTATGGGAGCCATCTGATCTTGGTCAACTCTGTTTGCAAATGTGTGAAAACCCGTTTTAATGGTATGAGGGAAGGGTTAACCCTTTACCTGACAAATATTCAAGTAGGAAATAATGAATATAAATTAGCCAATTATTAACAGGATTATTATCAAGGGAATTTTTAACTATGGCAGAAACTGTAGAATCAGGTCTATATTATTCCATAAGCAAACAAGACCCGTTTGTCTGATCATCATTTATATGAGGGAAAGGGTTAATGCACTTTTAGCAAATTTGTTATTATGGTTACAAATAGTTTGAATCCAAACTGTTTGACTCTGATCTTTGAAAAAAATGGAAGAAAATCAGTTTTCTGATGAATATCCATGTAAGAAATAATGGCATCATGAATATTAATAAGATGGAAGTTTGAAAATGGCATATGAACACGGACAGTTTGGGCGATGGTGGGAACTGTAGAATCCTATCTACAGTATTCCATAAGCAGACAGAGCAGACCCTGATTACGAAGCTCCTACAGCCACTAGTCAGATATTGGTCTGCTCTGTTAAAGGTGTTTTCAAAGGCATTAAAAGACATCTCTGTAAGGAAAATGGTTAACTCTACCCTTCATATAAACACCTTTATACACATTGCAAACAGTGTAGACCCAGATCAGACAGCTCCTATAGGAGCTGTCTGTTCAGGGTCTGCTCTGTTTGCTAATGGAATTTGATAGATTTGTCTCTTTTGTTTCTGAAATGGCTACAATTTTCCACCTTCCATATTTCATTATAGCTATTTTGTCTATGAATATTCAGAAGTTATTGAAATTGAGAATAAACATAGAACAGGGAAAGGGTTAAGGTGTATTGATAGTTTTGTTGTTTACAGAATATCTCCGGCTAGATCCGGAACTATGAAAGTGAAACCTTTAAGCATTTCCACTGTGACATTGCATATAGTATTGGTCAAGTTGAGATGCTTGATCAGTCTACATCTCAGTAGGAACCAACTTTGGTTTATAGTTTTTAATAATGAAAATTGGGGAAATAAGAGAGTTTTGATGGAGATTGAACTATTTCTTATTGACTCTTTGCCTGTCAACTCTATCCCTGTTCAGTATTCATGTAAACTATAGTGACATCATGAATATTTATTAGCTCATTATTAAAGTGATAGTCTCTACTTGCAACGTGATTTAAACATGCCTAACAATTTTATAAATCTTTTGTTTATATCCTGAAAAGAAGTATATCACAAGAAAACCAGTCGAATAAACGCCGAAGAAGACACAAATTTCATGTGTTTGATGTTATTCGGCAATGTATCAGTATTTATTCGGCTTGCATTTTAGTTGCATTAACTGTTCGACCAAGGTCGATAATATTTTGTTGTAAAACAAAAATTATAAGTATCGATGAAAACTGTTTATTTTGTATCACGGGCATTTTTTGATATCAGTTCAAATTGACAATCTTCATAATAATGATTGAACATAACAAAAAGTTTTATGATATTATTGAAAATATGCGTTCATTGTAGGGACTTCCTCTTTAATAATGTTGACATTTCGAGGGAAATTTTCAATTTGACAAAAATTGTAGAACCAGATCTCTATATCATGTCAAAAGCAAACACACAGACCCTGATCAGACGACTCCTATGGGAGCCATCTGATCTGGCTATACTCTGTTTGCAGATGCGTGAAAAGGCATTTATATGAGGGAAAGGGTTAAGTGCGACCTTACACATTTGGAAACATGTTGCAGGATTCAGACAAGATAACAAAGTGACTGGGTGTCTCATTAGGATCCAAGTTTTTTGTCCCTTTGTCAATAGTTTCTCAAAACCGTAACAGATCAAAGTTAGAGCAGACATTTTTTTCAGCAGGCACTGAGGTTGTAAAACTTTTTGCTTTAGTCTGAGATCATTCTCAAGCATCTAATTGGTCAGATTCTGAGCTTGCTCAGGATCTGACCAATCAGATACTTGAGAATGATCTCATACTAAAACTGAGAAGTTTTATAACCTGGGACCCTGGTGTAATGGCTTATATAATGTATACCTCTGGTAACTTGAATGCTGTCTCATATTTGAGCAGGTATGATTTTGTAGCAGAATATTAATGTGGCAATTGTTTATTGTTGTAAGATGTTTAGATTTTCTTGTACTGAGCCAAAGGCTTTAATATAATGTAGACTTATATTTTATTTTGTATTAACTATATAGACTAGCTGTCAAAAAACAACAGCGCTTTCATCTGTCATTGTTGCTGCTGGACAGTAGGCCAATAGCTTCATCTATTATTATTTTTATTTACTTATCCCTTTCCCAGTTCTATATTCATTCCAAATTTCAATACCTACTGAATATTGATAGACAAAATAGTTTTAATGAAATATGTAAGGTGGAACATTGTAGCCATTTTTGAGAGTATTGAAACAGATCTTTCAATTTCCAGTAGCAAACAGAGCAGACCCTGATGAGACAGCTCCTATAGGAGCCATCTGATCTGGGTCTGGTCTGTTTGCAAATGTGTGAAAGGGTTAAGTGTTAAATGGAAAATATTGGCATGTGTCAACATCTATATATGCATGTGTCAACATGTTAACATACATTCATGATAGCTGCGTGGCAGGCATCAACAAAGCATTTTATGAGGAAAAGGGCTTGTTAATGAACAAAATGCAAAAACATGTCATAAGCGACTTACAATGAGTGCATACACTGATTAGACATTATAATTCATTAGGAAGGTTTGGCCATGACAGAAACTAGAAATTCGATCGATATTCGATAAGTTAAAATGAGACCCTGATCAGACGACTCCTACAGGGGCTGTCTGACCTGGGTCTACTCTTTTTGCAAAGGCATATCTACAGAGTATAGGGTTGAAATGCAACATTTGATTTGATTTTACAATGTTCATGTCAAAGTGCCTGTTTTCTTATGATGCTTGTCATTTTGTGTTTCCATGATGGTTATATTACAGTCAATTGCAGGATGTCTAAGACAAGTGCTGTTTTTGTTGTGATTTGTTTACAGCCTGATGTATAATACCGTTTAGTGCTAATGTTTGAATAGCTGCCTCCTTTTTTGGGGGTCTTTTATGTTATGAAGTTGACTTTTGAAGGAAATACCTTCACAATTAAGTTTAACCATTTTTCTAATTTTCTCTAATCTTTGTCATATCTTTGCAAAAGTTTGATCCTTTACCTCATAGGGATGACTTATAGCATATTTGCAAACAGTAGACCCAGATCAGATGGCTCCAATAGGAACCATCTGTTCAGGGTCTTCTCTGTTGGCTTGTGGAATGATATATATATATGAGTGTACAGTTTCTGCCACAGTAAACATACCCTTGTCCATACTGCTATAAAACAAAAACAAAACTGTTTAAACAGCTGATTAATTAATCACACTCATTGTTTCTTACATATGTTTTCATGGAGTAAAGGGTCAAATGACACCGACTGTATTAGTTGTTTTGGAAACTGTTTAATAAATCAATTAATAAATAACTATTTCTATAGTGATTATAGATTTTGCAACATCATTTTGAAATGGATGAAATCTAATATGTTCTAGATGCACTTGTTTTTTCCGAATTTTATATACAATGCTATAAGTATCATAAACCCAGATTCAGGAAATTTGGGTCTGCCAGGTTCTCATAGATTTGTCATGGCTTATGTTAGTCTATTCTCAAAATGATAGTCTATTCTCAAAATGCATTGACTTTTCATTAGAGTAACCTTTTACTCTCAAAATGCATTGACTTTTCATTAGAGTAACCTTTTACTTAATAGTTATACTCATGCAAGATTCCACTTACAGTAAAACCTCTCTATTACGGCCACTAAATTTCATCAAATATTTTGTGCTAAAGGCCACTGGGGGCCAACTACGTATTATTATCAAAATGTATTGCTATTACAATTTATATGAGTATTTTAATAGATTTGTTTTCCTACGACGGCAACTTTGTTATCGTAGGAAGCATTTCCCAATTGATACACTGGCTTCGTAGGAAAACAAATCTATTAAAATACCCATATAAATTGTCGTAGCAAAACATTTAATAATAATACGTAGTTGGCCCCCAGTGAGGCAGGTGGCTGCTTAAAGCAAGGTGAAAGTAAAACAGAATGCTCCTATAGGAGTGTTCTGTTTTACTTTCACCTTGCTTTAAGCAGCCACCTGCCCTAAATACCACCTAATTAACACAATTTAGTGGCCGTTAAAGAGAGGTTTTACTGTATAATGAATATTGATTAATTTAATTCTTATATTAACCCTTTCCCTCATATAAAAAACTCTTTCAGACATTTGCAAACAGAGTAGACCCAGATCAGATGACTCCTATTGAACCCATCTAATTAGAGTTTGCTCTGTTTGCTTGTGAGATGATACTGATTTGATCCTAGTTTTTGACAAAGCAAAATATTTTGGAAAATTTTACTATTTAAAAATTAATGAATATTCATGAAGTGACCAATAAATGTGTTAATGATTATTAGGGAAAGGGTTAAAACCAGTAAACTATTGAATTAAAGAAATTGTGACATCCCCAATAGTTATTATCTTAATATGTTCCCAGGATTGTTTGGTATTGGTGGAAACAAATAATTGACATACTAGAAACATTATTTTATGATGTCCAGAGATGAGTGAAGGGACGTTTGTTGAACTAACTCTATAGCTAGGAATTATCCTCGTTCAGTTTTTATCCATGTTGCAAAACATCATTCATTTCGGGTCAGTCATTCCACAGTTATGTCCCATGTATTGGTAAATGTGTCAACCCATTTCATGCTAGTGGCAAAATTTGTGGTGATCTGAGCGATGAGTATAGTTCCAGATAAGAGGAACAGAAAAAAAGTGTGTTTTCAAATACTAAAATTGTCATTTCTCTGCCACACCCTATGTTGTGACCTCTCTTTAGAATCATATCTTTGAGACGATTTAAATAGTGGTCACAACATAGGGTTTGGTTGAGAATAAAGAAGCTGTTGTTAAAAATGGTTTAACCTACACTACTTATCTTGGCCTCTGGTTCCAGCTGACACACCAATAACTTGGATTCAAAATGTCTGTCTGATGCCGACACTATTTTAGTGATATAAAGAAAAAATAGCTGAAAATAGTAGCAGATGACAATTTTTTTGCTGACAAATACGTAATGGGAAGAGTCTTAACCCTTTACTCCATAAATACGCTTTTCTATGCATTTTCAAAGGAGTAGACCCAGATCAGACAGCTTCTGTAGGAGCCGTCTGATCAGGGTCTTCCCTGTTTGCTTATGATATTTAGATTCTGCCATCACCAAACATTATTGTGTTCATGTGCTATTATAACAAATAATTTAATTAATTTTCATGTCATTAATATTTCTTGCATGAATATTCATTGAGTGTAGCGTTCTGTATCAAATCTTCACTGAACTTGTCCACTTTAGATTTCTCCAAAATTGTTGGGTATGAATCTAGTATAAAATTAATCAAATACAACAAAAATTGAAGAAAATACACATTTCATAGTAAACAAGGGCCCTCCATGGTTGAATGGTTATGGTGCTTGACTGACGATCACTTAGGCCCTCGCTGCTGTGGTTTGAATCCCGACCTGGGCATTTGGAATTTTTAGGTGAGGAAGCTTTCCTGCTAGTTTGAGGTAGGGCAATGGTTCTATACACCTGTTCTACCCACCTGTTCTTCTGTGCATTAAACAATGCAGTTTGTTCTTCATCTACCTGTAATTAGCAGGAAGTCGCCATATGAATGATATACAGTAAACCCTCTCTAAACAGGACATTAAATTCAGTATTGATATCGGTCTTGGATACAGGTGGCAGCTCAATGCATGGTTAAAGTCATGCAGAAAGCTCCTGTAAAACCAGAAAACCCTGCGTTAAGCAGCCACCTGCATAAAAGTATCTAAATTCTTGTCTATTAGAGTAGTTGTACTGTAGCGTTACAGTGATGTAAACCCTGACATAAACAGTAAACATCCAAATTGAATACATAGAAGAGTAACATGTATTTTTCTATTTTCTTTTTTTATGCCCCCAAAGCTAGGCTTTGGCGGCATATAGTGATCGCACCGTGCGTGTGTGGGTGGGTGGGTGGGTGGGTGGGTGTGTGGGTGGGTGGGTGTGTGTGTGGGTGTGTGTACATTTTGTCCGGAGTATATTTCCTTTGTCACATCAGCTACGGATACCAAATTTGGTGTGTGAGTTCATCTTGGTATGGGGGAGTGTCGCGTACCATTTTCATGTCACTGTGACCTTGACCTTGACCTTTGACCTTGATTTTACAAAAAGCTTGTCCGGAGCATATCTCCTTTACCTTACCAGCTACAGATTCCAAATTTGGTGTGTGAGTTCATCTTGGGATGGCGGAGTGTCGCGTACCATTTCCAGGTCACTGTGACCTTGACCTTGACCTTTGACCTCGATTTTAAAAAAAGCTTATGCCTTACCAGCTACAAAAAGCTTGTCCGGAGTATATCTCCTATACCTTACCAGCTAAGGATTCCAAATTTGGTGTGTGAGTTCATCTTGGGATGGAGGAGTGTCGCGTACCATTTTCAGATCACTGTGACCTTGACCATGACCTTTGACCGATTTTACAAAAAGCTTGTCCGGAGCATATCTCCTTTACCTTACCAGCTACAGATTCCAAATTTGCTGTGTGAGTTCATCTTGGGATGGCAGAGTGTCGCGTACCATTTCCAGGTCACTGTGACCTTGACCTTGACCTTTGACCTCGATTTTAAAAAAAGCTTATGCCTTACCAGCTACAAAAAGCTTGTCCGGAGTATATCTCCTATACCTTACCAGCTAAGGATTCCAAATTTGGTGTGTGAGTTCATCTTGGGATGGAGGAGTGTCGCGTACCATTTTCAGATCACTGTGACCTTGACCATGACCTTTGACCGATTTTACAAAAAGCTTGTCCGGAGCATATCTCCTTTACCTTACCAGCTACAGATTCCAAATTTGCTGTGTGAGTTCATCTTGGGATGGCAGAGTGTCGCGTACCATTTCCAGGTCACTGTGACCTTGACCTTGACCTTTGACCTCGATTTTAAAAACCGCTTATACCTTACCAGCTACAAAAAGCTTGTCCGGAGTATATCTCCTATTCCTTACCAGCTAAGGATTCCAAATTTGGTGTGTGAGTTCATCTTGGGATGGAGGAGTGTCGCGTACCATTTTCAGATCACTGTGACCTTGACCATGACCTTTGACCGATTTTACAAAAAGCTTGTCCGGAGCATATCTCCTTTACCTTACCAGCTACAGATTCCAAATTTGGTGTGTGAGTTCATCTTGGGATGGCGGAGTGTCATGTACCATTTCCAGGTCACTATGACCTTAACCTTGACCTTGACCGATTTTACAAAAAGCTTGTCCAGAGCATATCTCCTATACCTTACCAGATACGGATTCCAAATTTGGTGTGTGAGATCACCTTCAGATGGCGGAGTGTCGCGTACCATTTTCAGGTCACCTTGACCTTGACCTTCGACCTCGATTTTACAAAAAAGGTTGTCCAGAGAATATCTCCTATACCTTACCAGCTACGGATTCCAAATTTAATGTGTGAGTTTATCTTGGGATGGCGGTGTGTTGCGTACCATTTTCAGGTCACTGTGACCTTGACCTTTGACCTAGATTTTACACAAAGCTTGTCCGGAGCATTTTTCCTATACCTTACCAGCTACGGATTCCAAATTTGGTTTGTGAGTTCATCTTGGGATGGCGGAGAGTCGTGTACCATTTTCAGATCACTGACCTTGACCTTGACCTTTGACCTCAATTTTACAGTCCGGAGCATATCTCCTATATCTTACCAGATACAAAAAGCTTGTCCAGAGCATATCTCCTATACCTTAAACGTTGACAATCAACCCAGGGTCCTTTTTAACGTTGAGAATGACTTAGGGTCCTTTTTAACTAAGTTTTGACGCTTGGCTCTTTTCTTAGCTATCATAATCGTCAAAGGTTCTGTTTCTAATGTTAAGAACTGACTCCTGTGTCATTTTTAACAGCATCAAAATTTCATGTTACACCTGCATTACATTGTATTGTTTTTCCGCCAAAATGCATTTCGGTGTCAAACACTTTGGGGGCATTTGTCACCCGTGACGACTCTCTTGTTTTTAATAAGCTTTCTGGAATGCAGTGCATACATATTTACCATATGGAGAATAAGATATTTACAGATTCATATATTCATTTCATATTTCAATTCATAAATCATTTACGTGTTGTGTCACTGTAAAGTCCATTTATCTTTGGCCATAATCATTTGATACCATTTATCAGGATACCGCTTTCATTTGCATTTCGTCATCTAATAACGTTTGCGTTTGTAAGAGCTGTAGATAGGGGGGGGGGGGGGGGGGGTTGCTCTTTTCCAAATGAACATTTATGTGTAAAGTAGTCCCCTCTTGAATATTCATTTACAGTATAAAAAAACTCGATACTACAAACACTCAAATACATACCATTATTGATCTTTAACACAGATGGCCGCTTAATGCAGGGTGAAAGTTCTGCAGAAAAGTCCTAGGAGCTTTCTGCGTGATTTTCATCCTGCATTAAGCAGCCACCTGCCTACAAAGATATAAATTCTTCATTACTAAAATTCGTGGTATCAAGTTTTTATTGTACTTAATTTTTATAATGTAAAATTTCAAGACAATTTGCTTTGATAAAAACTACAATCAGATATTTATAATTTCATGAGCAAACGACAGACAGCTCCCACAGGAGGCGTCTGATCTGGGTCTACTTTGTTTGAAAAGGTGTTTTTATTAGGGAATGTAGATCAATATTTTCTATCTGTCTCTGCCAGACCCTCTCTTCTTGATAATAATTAACCCTTTACTCTAAATTGGGGGGGGGGGGGGGGCTCTGTGGCCGAGTGGTTATGGTTTTCCTTTGACAATCGCTTAGCCTCTCACCGCTGTGGTTTGAATCCTGGTCTGGGCATTCGGATTTTTTTTATGTGAGGAAGCCTTCCAGCTGACTTGTGGTAGGTCGGTGGTTCTACCTGGATCTTCTTCTGTGTACGAAACAATGCAATTTATTCTGTGCACAGAAGAATCTCTGGGGTCTTTCTCCACCTGAAATTAGCTGACCGTCATGATATGACTCACTGAAATACTGTTAAAGCGATGTAAAACCCGATAAAAACCAAACCAAGCTTTAAATATGCCTTTGCAAACCAAGCTTTAAATATGCCTTTGCAAGCAGAGTAGACCCAGATCAGACGGCTCCTATAGGAGGCGTCTGATCGGAGTCGGCTCTGTTTGCTTATGGTATAATATAGTTCTAATTCTGCAGTTTCTGTCTGAGCAGAACTGTGCTTAGTTCTAATGTCATTATAATGAATAATTTAATTAATATTCATGATGTATTAATTTCTTACATGAATATTCATTGGGTAAAGCGTTAAAATTGCCCCTCTGAAGGAATTCTAATGAGTGCCAACAAAATGGGGTTAGGCACAGAAGTATGAGATTTGAACTAAGTTCATACTCCTTACTCTACAGCCCTGTATACAAACGAGCAACGTCATGAGGAGAGGGGTCTGCTCTTCAAACAATGTAGATTCTAGGCAACTGCCGTGTCAAAGTCCTATCAATGTCTACATTGTTTAGACTCGTATAAAATCAACAGACAGTGTAGACATTGGCCAGACACACGTCTCTGTCATAGACTAGCAGCTGATTTGTATTGATGCTGTTTGTAAAACAAAAATCCAGAGGAGTCTTCTCTCAAGGCATGACGGCCCAAATGCAGTTTTAAATTATCTATCGGTGTACTGTAATTGTTGTCATTGAAACCGATTTTCTGGCAAAATGTTTCATTTTACTTGCTCCAATCATACAATTGCATTTATGAAATCGTTTTTTGTATATGAAATGCTAGACAAGCACACTTATTGATTTGTTAAATAGATAATCTTGTTTTTTTGTTTGTATTTGTTGTGTGGAATTGGAATGTATTTTATTTCTCCTTTTTGCAGAATAATTGTAAATAAATCTGGAATAATTTGAAAAAAAAATGTGAAAAATATTAAAAATGATGAAGAAAATGGAGAATGTTTTTTTTCTTCCCAATAATGTTTTCCATATACAGTATAACTCCTCTTATACTACCACCAGAAGAAGTCTAATTGTGGGTCTTAACCCTTTCCGTCATATAAACGTGTTTTCATGCATTTGCATTCAGTCGTCTGATCAGGGTCTGCTCTGTTTGCTAGTTGAATTTGAAAGGTGTTTCTTGGCTTTCTAAAATGACAACAATGTATCACCTTCCGTATTTCATTATACCCCCACAAAGTTTTGGGGGTATACTGGAGTCACCATGTCTGTTCGTCCGTCCGGCTTGTCCGGATCATAACATCCAAAGTATAAAAGCTATTGACTTCAAACTTTGCATACATATTGACCGCAAGTGCAGTGCACAAGGTCCATAACTCTTTATTTTTGGAGTTATTGCCCTTTGTTATTTTTAGCTCACCAGAGCACAAAGTGCTGAGGGTGAGCTTTTGTGATCGCCTGATGTCCGTCGTGTGTCGTCAACAATTTGAACCTTTGAAATATTCTGAATCTACACGGTTCTCAGCTTTCATCTTTAGCACATAGCATCACTTATAGGTTCTCTACAAAAGTTATATAAATTATGTCCCTCGAGTCAAAATTGGCCCCGCCCCAGGGGTGTCAAGTTTTCAATAGAAACATATAGTGAAAACTTTGAAAAGCTTCTCCTCTGAAACTGTAGTGTTCTCAGCTTTCATATTTGGCACATAGCATCATGTTCAGGTCCTCTACAAAAGTTATATAAATTATGCCCCTTGGGTCAAAATTGGCCCCGCCCCAGGGGTGTCAAGTTTTCAATAGAAACATATAGTGAAAACTTTGAAAAGCTTCTCCTCTGAAACTGTAGTGTTCTCAGCTTTCATATGTGGCACATAGCATCATGTTCAGGTCCTCTACAAAAGTTATAAATTATGCCCCTTGGGTCAAAATTGGCCCCGTCCCAGGGGTGGCCGGTTTTCTCTGGCAGACTTGTTCAGTTTTCTGTACATGTAGCAGAGTGGCATAGGGACAACTTTAAAATCTTCTTGTCAAAAACTACATGTCCCAGAGCTAAGATATTTGGTGTATATATTTACTTATTATACCTTTAATAATTTTGTTAATATCAGTTCTGATGTTGAAATTGGCCCTGCCCTGTGGGTTATACTTTAAAATAGACTTCTACAGTATAAAGGGTTTCCCTTGGCCAAAAGGACTCCTTTGCACACTTACGACAGACAAGATACTTCCATTACTTCTTTTCAAAGGCGTTGGTGATTTTGGCCAGACCAGACTCCTGTAGTTTAAACATTTTCCGCGTGCCGTGAGAAACAGGCTCTTGGCAAAAATCACTAACGCCTTTGAAAAGAAGTAATGGAAGTATCTTTTGTTTCCGTAAGTGTGCACCTGAAATAAACCATACAGTGAATTACGTTACTTTGTAACAAAACTTCTTACAGGAATTGTTCTGGTTTAAAATTTAAGCAGATGCTATGTTCCAAAGTATGCAAGAATGTGTATACTGCCGGTATAATTTGACATGTTAGCTCTAGTAGAGGTACTATTGAGAGGTGTTTATTTCAAAGTTAATGATGTTTGTTAGTGTTATTGTTTAAAGAACGCACACTAAGATACACAATAGTGAGTGTATTATCCCAAATATTCTTCAGGAAGACAGTTTGAACGATCCATTGACTGCTAAATAGCAAGCTTTTTTAAAACGTAATTAAATAGTATGATAATGACTGAACTGTTTAGAAATTGTTTTGATCGCAAAAGTTTGTGAATTACGTTACTGATACCAGGTATTGATTTGAACAAAGTAATGGTCAGCATAGGAGTAGTGATTGCAAAGAAAACTGAAAGGTTTGTAATATAAATTTTGAAGGGAGGTGATCCCCCGAGAGCAAAAATTGCAACACAAAAAGAGAAAACTGCAGACTCGGTTTTATTGAGTCTGTTCATGAACAGTAATTGAAAGTGCAACACTGCTCACGTCCCCTAGCACCGGCTTAAGCGGTATTCAATTTTCAGAACAAGAAGTACTGAAATTCATGATCTCGAATGATCAGAAGGTATAACAACACAGAGAATGAAGTACGGGGCGACGTTTTACTGCTGCCACACAATCACTTAACACCTGCTGTTGTGAAGATTATAAATTCTGAAGGGAGGTGAAACACCCCCCCCCCCCCGGAAGCAAAAATTGCAACACAAAAAGAGAAAACTGCAGACTCGGTTTTATTGAGTGTTCATGAACAGTAATTGAAAGTGCAACACTGCTCACGCCCCCTAGCACCGGCTTGAGCGATATTCAATTTTCAGAACAAGAAGTACTGAGATTCATGATCTCGAAGGATCAGAGGGTATAACAACACTGAGAATGAGGTACGGGGCGACGTTTTACAGCTGCCACACAATCACTTAACACCTGCTGTTGTGAAGATTATAAATTCTGAAGGGAGGTGATCCCCCCCCCCCCCCCCCCCGAGAGCAAAAATTGCAACACAAAAAGAGAAAACTGCAGACTCGATTTTATTGAGTCTGTTCATGAACAGTAATTGAAAGTGCAACACTGCTCACGCCCCCTAGCACCGGCTTGAGCGATATTCAATTTTCAGAACAAGATGTATTGAAATTTCCATTGTGTTTATCACTGAAGTAGGGGTTCCACTGAGGAGGATATGTTTCAAAGTTGACTAAGCTTGATAGAAAATAGACCTCTATAGTTGAAAATAGCTAGTGTATCTTCACAATCTTGATTCAGGAAGACGGTTTGAATGCATTGATGGTTGCTGAACAGCCAACTATATTGATATCTAGATATATGTTATGCAGAAGCATAACTGTATTGACAGGGTGGTGATTGTACACATTTGTGAATTACGTTACTAATACCTAG
This sequence comes from Azorinus chamasolen, assembly GCA_963576725.1. Taxonomy (NCBI): domain Eukaryota; kingdom Metazoa; phylum Mollusca; class Bivalvia; order Cardiida; family Solecurtidae; genus Azorinus; species Azorinus chamasolen. The sequence goes on from OY755239.1 coordinate 44,257,340, forward strand.
TATTGATTAACAAACATTATTGATCAGCATAATTATGCGTCTTTCTTACAAATATATGAAAACATTTTAAACCTTTCCCTCATATAAACGTGTTTTCACGCATTTGCAAACAGAGTAGACCCAGATCAGACGGAGCCGTCTGATCAGGATCTGCTCTGTTTGCTAGTGGAATTTGAATAGTTATGTTTCTTTGCTTTCTAAAATGGCTACAATGGTCCACCTTCAAGGTTTCATTGTTACTACATGTATTTTGTTCATGAATATTCAGTAGGTATTGAAATTTGAAATAAACATAGAACAGGGAAAGGGTTAAAATAAAATAAGTTCCCTTTGGGTTAACCACACAAGTAATGGTATATCTATGCCATATTTGTTTTTGTGGTTATTGCAAAATGCTTAAAATAATTTGCAATTTAAAGTTAAGAGACATTTTCAGTATTGCATCTTCTAACGAAGATACTACGAGTTTGCTGTTTCATTCTTTTCATATTTTGGGGTTTGTTTACAGTTTCAGCTCAATAGAATTGGCTGAAATACCAAAAATTCTGTCTTATTCTCTTAACATGTCCAATTCACAAATCGGAAACATGTAAGATGTACGTACCGTAAATGACTGCGAAATTTAAGTGTGTGTTTTAAAATAACTGCAAAATACCAATCGGTTGAAGATTTTTACCAAATCTGTGAAAAATCTACAGCAAAAACATGGCAAATTCAAAAATATAAAGTCAAAAATATAATCCTAGGCTTGAAAAGTCATAGGACAAAATTCTTTCCTAATTGCTAACTTTAACTTGTTTTGGCTGAGTAATTGAAAGTGCAACACTGCTAACGCCCCCTAGCACAGGCTTAAGCGGTACTCAATTTTCATACTAAAACACTGAAACCGATGATCCTGAAGGACCAGAAAATTTAACAATTCCGCCAAGTGTGACTATGGGCAAAATTGGACAATTGTGTTGTTTGCCCTAAAATTTGATAAATTGTAAATTATTTTAATTGCTTATTTTACCATGTTAACCATTTCATATTAACGCTTTTCACGTTTTTGCAAACAGAGTGGACCCAGATCTGATATTTGTTCGTTGGGGGGGGGGGGGGTGCACCGTAGACCCCACTGGCTCCCTGAGGAATACCTACGTGCAGAAATAAAGGGCATGTAACTCTAAATATTACTCTGTAATTTTGCAGACACATAGGCGAATAAAGGACACTGATCCATCCCATCAATACTGTCTCTAAATCAAACATTTTTCACTATATGTATATGTTATAACTACAGTAAAACCTCTCTATAACGGCCACTAAATTGTGTTAATGAGTTGGTATTTAGAGCAGGTGGCTGCTTAAAGCAAGGTGAAAGTAAAACAGAACGCTCCTATAGGAGCGTTCTGTTTTACTTTTACCTTGCTTTATGTAGTCACCTGCCTTTAACACAAACTACTTGATGTAATTTAATGGCCGTTGTAGAGAGGTTTTACTGTATAGTCAAGACAATTTCAACACTTATATTCAATGTGTAATTATAGAACATTTAAAATAAAATATATTTAATACTTATATATAGATAAGAATAATAATAAAAAGAATTTATTTAGAACATAGGTAAACCAATTTCATCCTTTCCATAAGTTTATCTGTCTGTGTCATTATGCTCTATTATATTGTGTCAACGCACTCACATCATAAAATTATTATTTTTTATGTAACAATCTATGCACAGTGCCAGTACGTCACACAGTTTTGGCCCAGACCCAACAGAGTTGGGTACATATTTTGGCATACAACACTACACATAAAATATTGCTGGACAATTGGGTAACAGAACAGATCAATTTGAAGTTCATGCATATAAACTAAGCAATACAAATAAACAACTGTAATATACGCGCAATATGCAACCCCTCCAGTCAAACACTATTCGACCCGCTATGGCAATGAGGGACCACACAAAGGATAATCCGTATTTTAACGGAGTTGTAATAGGGTATATCCGAAATATCCGAAATGTCCTATTATGGGAACCCGAAAACCCCAGAATAAGGCAATTTAAAGCAAATAAGCTGGAAATATTAGCACGTACACATTTTATAGTGTTAGGACAAAAACTGACTGTGATATTGGCGATTTTGCAAGTGTGAATCATCATTACAAAAACCGGGGGTTGCCATGGAAACGGTTAAATTACACATAATCTGAAATAATTTAAACTTTAGTACATTCGCGATTCTGATTCAGTAGACCTTTTTGAACATTTTGGTACCCATGAAAAAAGGGGGAGGGGGCACGGTAGACCCCACTGACTCCCTGAGTATATTTATAATCTAAGTTATATGCATTGCATCAAGAGTTCGATCGAATTGGATCAATGGAAAAAAGGTCTACAGTTATTGCCAATAATTCATACTCATAAATTATCTGTACTGCAGCATTACTCGGCGAAGCTAGATCAGTGGGAAAATTGAAGTCTTAGGTCTCGAGTGACATGTTCTTAATTTAATCAAAATGGCATATTTACCATGTTAACGATTTAAAACTGGATTAATGGTGACTTAGCGAGTGATATAAAGGTCGCCTTGAGTCTCTTGTTATTAGCTCACCAGAGCACAACGTGTTCAGGGTGAGCTTTTGTGATCGCCTGATGTCCGTCGGCGTGCGTCGTCCGTCGAAAAAGATTTGACCCTTTAAAAATCTTATCCTCTGAATCTACAGGATTCTCAGCTTTCATCTTTGGCACATGGCATCACCTATAGGTCCTCTACAAAAGTTGTAAAAATTATGTATGCCCCTGGGTCGAAATTGGCCCCGCCCCAGAGGTGGCCAGTTTTCAAAAGAAGCATATAGTGAAAACTTTATCCTCTGAAACCGGAAGGTTCTCAGCTTCCATATTCGGCACATATCATCATGTTCAGGTCCTCTACAAAATGTATATACATTATGTCCCTGGGGTTAAAATTGGCCCCACCCCAGGGGTGTCCAGTTTTCAATAGAAACATATAGTGAAAACTTTGAAAATCTTCTCCTCTGATTCTACAGGATTCTCAACTTTCACATTTGGCACATAACCTCATGTTCAGGTTATCTACAAAAGTTATATAAATTATTCCCCTGGGGTTAAAAGTGGCCTGCCCCAGGGGTTGCCAGTTTGCAATAGAAACATATAGTGAAAACTTTGAAAATATTTTACTCTGAATCTACAGGATTTTCAGCTTTCATATTTGGCACATAGCATCATGTTTAGGTCCTCTACAATAGTTATATAAATTATGCCATTGGGGTCAAAATTGGCCCCTTCCCAGGGGCAGCCAGTTTTCAATAGAAACATATTGTGAAAATTTGAAAATTTTCTTCTCTGAATCTACAGGGTTCTCAGCTTTCATATTTGGCACATGACATTATGTTCAGGTCCTATACAAAAGTTAATCATGCCCCTGGCCCTGCCTCAGGGGTTGCCAGTTTGCAATAGAAACATATAGTGAAATCTTTGGATTTTTTTCCTCTGAAACTGGAAGGTTCTCAGCTTTCATATTTGGTACATAGCATCAGGTTCAAGTCCCCTAAATAGATTATATAAATTATGCCCCAGGGGTAAAAAATGGCCTCGCCCCAGGGGTGGCCAGTTTTCAGTAGAAACATATAGTGAAAACTTTGAAAATATTCTACTCTGAAACTGGACGATTCTTAGCTTTTTTTGGCACATAACATCATGTTCAGGTCCTCTACAAAAGGTATATAAATCATGCCACAGGGATCAAAATTTGCCCTGCCCAAGTGGTGGCCTGTTTGCAATAGAAACATATGGTGAAAACTTCTTCTTCTGTGAAACTGGAATGTTCTCAGCTTTCATATTTGGCACATATCAGTTTGTTTAGGTCCTCTACAAAAGTTATATAAATTATACCCCGGGGTCAAAAGTGGCACCACCCCAGGGGTGGCCAGTTTGCAATAGAAACATATTGTGAAAATTTGAAAATATTCCCCTCTGAAACTAGAAGGTTCTCAGCTTTCATATTTTGCAGATAGCATCATGTTCAGGTCCTCTACAAAAGTGATATAAATTATGCCCCTTGGGTCAAAATTGGTCCCGCCCCAGAACCGGCTAGTTTTCTATAGAACTATATAGTGAAAACTTTGAAAATCTTCTTCCCTGATTGTCTGGTGAGCGATATCAGTGCCATTCTGGCCCTCTTGTTTCTTTATGCTTACTTTATTACCAGAATTTTCAAAGAAACATTCTGGTTATAAAATTGGTATATGCCTACTGACGCTGATGCTAGAAGACGGGTGACGTCAAACTTTCGTTTCCGGGTGATAATTTTATGGAAGCCTCCAGCTTGCGTGCGGTAGGTCGGTAGTTCTACCCCGTAGTTCTTCTATGCACAGAACAATGCAATGTGTTCATTGCACGGGACCCCCCCCCCCCCCCCCCCGGGTCTTCCTCCACCTGTAGTTAACTTGGACGTCGCCATTTGACTGAAAATACCGTAAAACCCCGATGCTTACAAACTTTAAGGAAAGAGATGAAACTTGGTATGTATATTGCTTGTATCGAGACAGGTTGGGATTGCATTTCGGGTCCATCCGATGAAGGTCACTGTTACTATCAATAGAAAATAGTTCCAGACAATAACTTCAATAAGGAATGAGATATTCCAATGAAACTTGATATGTAGATCGCTTGCAAGGAGACAAAAGTCGGGACTATATTTTGGGTTAATCGGACCAAGGTCGTTGTATCTACAAATAGACAAATCGTTTTCCGGACAGTTACCTTAGTAAGGAATGAGATATTCAACTAAAATTTGGTATGCAGCTAGATTGCATGGGAACGAATGCCGAGATTGTGTCTGAGACAAATCTTGTCTAGGTCAAGCTCATTGTTACGAAAACAAGACAAAACTCGTTTACACTCGATAACCTTAGTTACAAATGATGTGTAATAGGTTAGTGTCATGTACAGATAGGTTACATCACGACATACTTTTGGATAGTGTGTCAAGTTGATCTGCTCAATGTCAAAGGTCAGTGTTGCTAAACATTGGCAAACATCTTCCTGCCAGCAAATATGCACATTCCTAACGTAATCAATACAAAAGCTGGGCTTTTGTTTCGATGGATCTGTACAAGACCCCTCTTACTACGGATTGACTATTAGTGTATGCCAGTATGCGAGTATTTCTCATAATCAATACAAAGACCGAGATATCTTGTGTTAGGTGCTTTGCCTTGTCTTGTTTTGTTTTGTAAGAAAGTCTGTATGTCGACTTAATGTGTTATATGGGTAGCTTATATAAAGGCAAGGGATAGCTTTATCAGAAGTTGAGATCAAGGTCAAGGTCGCTGTTGCAAAAATAGAATTTTGTTTTCCGGATTATATTCTTATGAGGAAGGCCGCACGTGTGCAACATTTGGAATATGGAAAGCTTACATGAAAACGAAGCCTGGAATTGCATTCTGGGTAATTGATGCCAAGGTCAATGTCGCTGTTGCTAAAATTAAAATTTGGTTTTCCTGACAAGACTTTTCCAAGGTCGAAGTTATTAAACTTGAAGTTTCCTGTAAATACCTTCAGTAGGGAATGGTGTACAGAAAAGAAATTGGATTTTTAAAAGAGTTTTTTATTAAGACAAAGAATGCAACCCTATACCTTGTGACTGAGTGTCTGATAAATCTGATTTTCGTGGTATTGCCATGTCTTGTTAATACTTCGCTTGATACAAACGTCTTTTTTACGCCTTTGCAAATAGAGTAGACCCAGACCGTCAGACAGGAGCCGTCTGATCTCGATCTGCACTGTTTGTTCATGGAGTTATATAGATCTGATTCTAAAGTTTCTGCCAAAGCCTCAAATTCATAATTATGTGCATATGCCAATATAAAAAATGTTATTAATATTCATGATGTCACTATTTGTTATATGAATATTCATGAGGTAAAGGGTTAAGGATAATGGGCATAGACTGTTTCTCACGTCTTCCTGTCGGTCCATTGACATAACACGAGAGGAATTCTTAAACTCGTCCAGGAAAAAGTTATTAAACTCGCTTAACCCTTCGCTTGCTATTCGCGTCAATATACCTACCTGTAAATAGTGAAGACCCAGATGAGACAGCTCCTGCAGAAGCTGTCTCATCAGGGTCTGCACTATTTACAAGTTGATTGTGCAGCCAGTGCACTCCACAGCAGTGATTGCACAGCGAAATACTTGTACACAGTGAAGATATATGTAAATATACAACAGAGCATGGGCAAAGAAGGAGAAATGTATTTTAAAATTCAGCAAGTGAAGGGTTAATAGCTTTTATATAGCTTTATATCTCAAATGAAAACTCGTGACAGATCGTATACATGTATATATCTGCGTGTTGTACAATGTCCCGGGCCGATATATCCAATGTGAAGGTTGCGGCAGATATTCATACCAGTAATATTTATTTTCTACACACTTATTTACAAGGAACATTTATTAGAGACAAGGAAAAGAAGTGTGTAGTTTTGGAACCACTGTGATTAATAGAGCATTTGCTCCTGTGATTAATAGAGCATTTGCTCTATTGATCACAATGGTTTCAAAAAGTGACTTTTACAGGGGCACCAAAATGCGTCAGTAAGAGGAAATGTCTTACACTGCTGTGGAGTGCACTGGTTGCACAATCAACTTGTAAATAGTGCAGACCCTGATGAGACAGCTCCTGCAGGAGCTGTCTCATCTGGGTCTTCACTATTTACAGGTATGTATATTGACGTGAATAGCAAGAGAAGGGTTAACATCTACATGGTCTATGGTGCATATTCTATTGGTTGATAACTACAAGATTTGCGTTATCACACAGGCTGATATCAAGTCTTCCGCGCCTTAAATCCTTTCCCAAATTAATATATTTGAGCGAATTGATCTCTTCGTCAATATTCATTAGCTTAATTATTTTTCAAGGGAAGTTTTTTTGTGACTTCAGGATCAGATATATACATGAGTCCATTAGCAAACAGAGCAGACACTGGTCAGACTCCCCCTGTAAGAACCGTCTGATCCAGATGTGCTTTGTTTGCAAAGGCGTGAACAATCATTTATGCGAGGCAAATGGTTAAAATGTAATGTCCCTTTTTTCAAATAAGTTCACACATTGATTGGCCATTGGCTAAGGTGTGTTATACATTAGTCCGGCCAATTGTCAATAGTTAGGCCTTACTCTAGCCCTCGCCTATGAACCAATGGTTTTGATAGGCTGTCTGTTGGGTAACATTGTCTTTGATCGGAATTTAAAAAAAAACCTATATACAGTAAAACCTCTCCATAACGGCCACTAGATAACATCAAGTATTTTGTGTTAAAGGCAGGTGACTGCTTAAAGCAAGAAAGCAAGGTGAAACAAAAACAAAACGCTCCTGTAGGAGCGTTCTGTTTTACTTTCACCTTGCTGTAAGCAGCCACCTGCCCAAAATACCAACTAATTAACACAATTTAGTGGCCGTTATAGAGAGGTTTTACTGTACGTTATGCAATACAATTGATCTCGGACTGCTTTGCCTAATTATTATCATTAGGGGCATCCGTAGCCAAGTGGTTATACATTTCTTCGACTGACAATCACTTAGTAAAAGTCAAGTACCTACATGTAGTTATAGTCTACATTTACTCCCCTGGTCATTGAGCACTGCTAACATATGGCACACTCATGCAGCCGCAGTACCGGCTAGTGACCTTCACAGGTACCCATTTTAACCCCTGAGTGGAGAGGAGGTGCGGATGGGAGACACTCAAAAGCGTCTCTGAAATTTCCGGGAGGGACCGGGATATGAACCCCTGACCTCCGGATTGGTAGTCAAGCGCGTTACCACTAGACCACCGCACACCACTCAGTCCATCACCACTATGTTTGGAATCCTGGCCTGGGCATTTGGAGTGTTCATGTGAGGAAGCCTTCCAGCTGGCTTACGGTAGGTCGGTGGTCTTATGTGCACGTAACAATGCGATTTGTTCAATACACGGAAACACGTATTGGGTCTTCCTAAACCTGTATTTAGCTGGACGTCGCAATATGACTGAAATACTGTTAAAGCGGCGTAAAACCCCAAATACAAACAATAAAATAATTGTATTATCTGGGTGAACATCTACAGTAAAACCTCTCTAGATACAAGACATTTTATTTTACGTCGGATATAAATAACAGATAACATTAACTCGTGAGCTATTTTCCGACAAACATATGTAAAAATCCAAATTATTTACAATGTACAGTGTCATGCAGACATAAAACAGAAACAATAGAAAAAAAACACAAAGGGGAAAAAGCAAGCAAACAACATCTAAATAAAACGTAATTAAGCAATGGAAAAAAACAAAATAAAAATAAAATAAATCCTTGTAAAGGGAGGCATTCATGGTTAGCGAATTTATATAGATGTACCACAGTCGCCTCCCTTCTCAGTGGGTAAACCCTCTTCTTATAGTTTGTGTTTTTTTCCTCATTTTATATTATGTTCTGTTAAGATGGATTAGCCTACTTGATTAAAAGTTTATAAAGCAATATTTATCTCATTAGCCCGAACTGATAAATGATTCATGTTAACATACTTATCTGTTTATATAAACCGGACTTATAGTAGAAAAATACTTTTAGGCAGGTGGCTACGTAAAACCGGGTGAAAGTCATGCAGAAAGGTCCTAGAGGAGCTTTCTGCATGACTTTCACCTTGCATTAAGCTGGCACCTGTCTCAGAGACCGATATTTATACTAAATTTAACGTCCGGTTTAGAGAGGTTTACTGCATATATATATATATATATATATGTACACAGGGTGTTTAGAATTGGAAGAAACTCCACAGCCAGATCTATTATTATATCATAGGCAAACGGAGCATATTTGACCAGACGACTACTTAAAGAGACGACTGATCTGGGTCTACTCTGCTTGCAAAGACGTGAAAAAGCATATACATGTATGTGGAAACGGATTAATATAAACAAATCGTGAGGCATTATCCCAATTACACATTAACAACGAAAGTGTTGGCTATGACAAAAATCGGAGTCTGATTTCTATTCTGTAAGCAATTAGAACATACCCTGACCAGACAGCACCTACAGGAGCCGTCTGCTCTGGGCCAACACTGTTTGCAAATAGTAAAACCTCTCTATAGCGACCACTAAATTACATCAAGTAGTTTGTGTTAAAGGCAGGTGGATGCTTAAAGCAAGGTGAAAGTAAAACAGAACGCTCCTATAGGAGCGTTCTGTTTCACTTTCACCTTGCTTTAAGCAACCACCTGTCCAAAATACCAACTAATTAACACAATTAGTGGTCGTTATAGAGAGGTTTTACTGTATACAAAAGTCGTCTAAATGAGGTTAAAGGATGGCTATGGTCACCAAACTTGTTACATAGACTGGCGAACTACCGTAGAACCTGTCTTAAGCGGTCATATAAAAGAGGTCTAATCACGAGTCTGTAAGAGGGGTAGTAGCTTCATTCAGGTTAAAATTGATACAGAAAACTCCTGTAGGAGCTTTCTGTATTATGTTTGCACTGCATTAGCTCATTCTCTCCTACTAGCCTATTTTTAGACCCAACCTCGTTGAATAAATCTACGGAAAAGGAGTGTTTACTATGGGAAAAGAAAATTTTAGAATTATGTAGTTTTGAAGCCATTGTGATAAATAGAGCATTTGCTTCTGTGTAGCAAATGCTCTATTTATCACAATGGTTTCATCAATGACTTTTACAGAGGCGCAATAAGACGTCAGTAGGAGAGAGTGGGTTACAGTGGAGAAACTGTTATTCTCTCCCGTTTATGCTTACGCGTGCGCAAACGATACGCAAACGATGCGCAAACTAAACGATAAACGATATACCCGTTTGTGCATACAAACGCGTTTGTAAGCGGTTTTTGCGTATATAAGTGCGTTTCATTCGGCATACCTCTGTTATTATCGAGACCGATCAATAATACGAAAAAGTAAAAAAAACGAAAGGTATGGGGATAAAGAGTCTTTCATATATTGCTAAAAATAAAAGCCGAAAATGATATAACATGTCTAGGATTAGATAAATCTAATGCTGTCCCTGACGTGTCAATAATCTCTCCAATTAACACCCAATCAAACAATACCTGACGATTTGAAGCTCCGCCCCAACAACTTAATCCAAGTACTACCCTATCCAGCGTTTATTAATTCGCCCGAACAAGCTAGTTCTAATACGTGTGTCATTTTTCAAACAAACACCGGACGGGATCAGTTTATCCAGAAATTCATCTTGAAATCGGTTGCATCAGCCTATAATCTGGAATTAGTAAGTTAACCAACGATTTACATTTGTATTTATATGGTCAAAACTACTTTCAGTTTACTTTTGTCTTGAATGAAAACGACTGACATCTCAATATTAGTAGTCATAGGCTTTACTTTTTGTTAGATTGACTCACCCTAAACATTTCAAAATTTGTGCCATTATCATAATTGGTGGCCAAATTCACACCTTAAATTTTACAATGTCTACTGATTGGTCTATCATTAACTTCTTAAATTTGTCCCGTTCAAACAAACTGTTTGTGCTTTTGATACATATGAAGTATACAACACTGTGGTATACTTCATATCTATCAATCAAAGTACTGACAGTACTGAAGGTTTCGGACATAATATATATCATATTGATTGTTTGCTGTGGATTTTTCTGAAAATCATGTCAGTAGTTTGGAAGACATTTAAAGAATTGTTTTATGAACATGTCACATACAGTGCGATTCCAATAGCTCATCTTGCCACTTTGTGCCAATAGAGCCAAAATTGATAGTTTATGTAGTAAAGAGCCATCACTCCATTATTTGAAAGTAAGGGTCAAGTCAAGTCGTGCTTAGCATAATAGAATTAACGATTTCACCATTATCGTTGAATGAGAACACTGTATGTCTATACTGGACCCCGGATGATTCTGACCATTACTTGGTCAGTACCAAACATATGCAAGAAATGTCTGATTTATAAAAACCCTAATTTCCTTAACCCTTTCCCTGTTCTATGTTTATTCCAAATTTCAATACCTACTGAATATTTATGGACAAAATAGTTACAATGAAATATGAAAAGTGGCAATTAGTAGCCATTTAAGAAAGTAACGAAAAAAAAGAAAGAAAGAGTAGCCTATATATATATAAGTGTGTAGGCAAAAGGGGCATTTAACTCAGAATCCGACAACAATATATCGGACTTTTGTAAATACCACAGGAAGGGTATGGAACTTTCAGAATCCGACGACCTTATGTCGGACTACTGTTGTAAAAAGACACCATGCTGTTTGAACAAAGGCGTTTGGATTGACAGTAGGTCATTGGTAAAATCTATTCATTTTATACTTGGAGATTTCATGAAAAATGGGTCTGTATAATTTGCATATTAAGTATGTACGTTCACTAGTCGTTGTTGCTTTTCACACCTTTGTAGCGTTTAAATAGAACCATGTAACACTTATATATTGGGACCCAAGCGGTGGCCGAGGGGAAAGAGCTCTAGGTCCTTGGTTCGAATCCCATCAAAACCAAATGCAAATAGAAAAACGATTCTAATATATTTTTTATTCTTTATCTTTTTTGATATTCTTTTCTCTAAATACATTTTAAAGCAAACAAACTAGAAAACATAAGCATGCCTCTTGAAACTTGTTATGGACTTTTTAAAGCATTATGCTATATTAACATAAAAAAAAGTACATGTATATAGACACAGAGCGCAAATGGAACGGATCCATGTAAGAAACTTGATTCCTGTTCTATGTTTATTCTAAATTTCAATACCTACTGAATATTCATGAACAAAATAGTTATAATGAAACATGAAAAGTTGAAATTAGTAGCCATTTAAGAAAGGAATGAAAGGAATGAAAAAGATCTTTCAAATTCCATTAGCCAACAGAGCAGACCCTGATCAGACGACTTCTATAGGAGTCATCAGATCTGGGTCTACTCTGTTTACAAACGCGTGAAAAACATTTATATGAAGGAAAGGGTTAAGTGTTCTAGCACCCAGTCTCTCCTCTCTACCAGTTTATACAGCTGAATAAGTCAGTTTGGAAACATTTTTGCAACTTTAGATCAAACAGACATGGTAGCAAATAGTGAAAACCCTTCAAACGGGCCCATTAAGGAGGTGTTTGATCTGGGTCTGCACTATTTGCATAAATGTGTTTGTCAAAATACCTAGGGTAATTAGGGTATCACTTGTAAATCTCTGAAATACATTCAAAAGTATAGATTTGTCACCTTTTACAATACAGTAAAACCCCTCTTAACCCGACTTCTAGTAGATAAGAATTTAGAAACTTTTTAAGGCAGGTGGCTGCTTAACGCAGGGTGAAAGTCATGCCAATGAGATTTCTGCATTATTTTCATCCTGCATTAAGCTGCCACCTGTCTCCAAGACTGATATTTATACTGAATTTAAAGTCTGGTTTAGAGGGGTTTTACCGTACATGTATTTTTGAAATTCTATTTCTTTCAAACCAGATCTTAGCAATAACGTCGCACGACCATTGATAAAATTCATCAGGAAACATTGTAATGTCGCAATGGAATCGAATTTCTGCGTTTGAATTTTAATCTACCCTAGAAATAGTACCATTGATGTTCGATAGTTCATGGTAGTTCACAAAATGTTGAAAGTGTATCGAAATATTAACCGTGGCTGTTATAATCAAATAATTCTTTTCGGTTATGTGTCCATTTCATGTACCTCCAACAATTCTATAATGTTCTGCAAAAATCTAACAATTATGTTACTTTGGTCTACCTAACTATTACAACGGTGAAATGGGCTGTTCCAAAATTCCAACAAGTCAAGCTAAAATGAGCTTATGGTTATTATTTAGGGACTTTTCCAAACAATAGTGCGACACGACAAACCGTGCAGATCCTGATTAGAGGGCTTCTCTATGAGCCTTCTTACCTGGGTCTTCTCTGTTTGCAAAGGGCATAAGTGACTAGGTAAAAAGGGCATTTAACTCAGAATCCGACAACAATATATCGGACTTTTGTAAATACATGTACTACAGGAAGGATATGGGACTTTCAGAATCCGACGACCTTATGTCGGACTACTGTTGTAAAAAGACACCATGCTGTTTGAACAAAGGCGTTTGGATTGACAGTAGGTCATTGGTAAAATCTATTCATTTTATACTTGGAGATTTCATGAAAAATGGGTCTGTATAATTTGCATATTAAGTATGTACGTTCACTAGTCGTTGTTGCTTTTCACACCTTTGTAGCGTTTAAATAAAACCATGTAACACTTATATATTGGGACCCAGGCGGTGGCCGAGGGGAAAGAGCTGCGTCTATGAATCTCTAGGTCCTTGGTTCGAATCCCGTCAAAACCAAATGCAAAAATATATTTTTTATTCTTTATCTTTTTTTATATTCTTTTCTCTAAATACATTTTAAAGCAAACAAACTAGAAAACATAAACATGCCTCTTGAAACCTGTTATGGACTTATTAAAGCATTATGCTATATTAACATACAGTCCTGGTGTCAATAGTATGCATTTCGATGAAACTTAGAGGCAGGATCCAGACTTTGTGATAGGACAACTATGAATTCGAAAGTACCATGTTCAATTTAAAATTGTCACCTGCTCATTATTTTGTGTATTGCATATATAATTATTTATATTCAATTAGTCTATGATTTGCATAGTTGTATTTTAAAATTGTCAAACATCTAGGATCCTGATCACAGACCGACACACATAATGTACAACTGGCAATTAGGTCACGATAACCTGCATAATATTTGAAAACTTAGTTTGTTTCAAAAGGAATTACTGCACAGTTCAAACTGACTATAAAAAATCCCTGAGAATTTGAACAATAATTAAATCAACAAAAACAATAGTTTAAAAAAGTACATGTATATAGACACAGAGCGCAAATGGAACGGATTCATGTAAGAAACTTGATTCCTGTTCTATGTTTATTCCAATTTCAATACCTACTGAATATTCATGAACAAAATAATGGCTACTAGTTTCCACTTTTCATGTTTCATTATATGAAACATGAAAAGTGGAAATGAGTAGCCATTTATGAAAGGAAAGAAAAAGATCTTTCAAATTCCATTAGCCAACAGAGCATATCCTGACCAGACGACTCCTATAGGAGTCATCAGATCTGGGTCTACTACTCTGTTTACAAACGCGTGAAAAAACATTTATATGAAGGAAAGGTTTAATGTTCTAGCATCTCTACCAGTTTGTACAGCTGAATAAGGATCCTGATCACAGACCGACACACATAATGTACAACTGGCAATTAGGTCACGATAACCTGCATAATATTTGAAAACTTAGTTTGTTTCAAAACGAATTACTGCACAGTTCAAACTGACTATAAAAAAATCCCTGAGAATTTGAACAATAATTAAATCAACAAAAACAATAGTTTAAAAAAGTACATGTATATAGACACAGAGCGCAAATGGAACGGATTCATGTAAGAAACTTGATTCCTGTTCTATGTTTATTCCAATTTCAATACCTACTGAATATTCATGAACAAAATAATGGCTACTAGTTTCCACTTTTCATGTTTCATTATATGAAACATGAAAAGTGGAAATGAGTAGCCATTTATGAAAGGAAAGAAAAAGATCTTTCAAATTCCATTAGCCAACAGAGCATATCCTGATCAGACGACTCCTATAGGAGTCATCAGATCTGGGTCTACTCTGTTTACAAACGCGTGAAAAAACATTTATATGAAGGAAAGGTTTAGTGTTATAGCATCTCTACCAGTTTGTACAGCTGAATAAGTCAGCTTGGAAACATTTTTGCAACTTTAGATTACAGCTTGCTTAATCCTTACAATGCTGAGTGATGTTTCGTTTGCAACAATTGACGTCTGCGTCAATTCTTCAACAAACTTTCTTTCATTTTATGCAAAAATATGATCAAGATGACAAACAGTTTGGATCCTGATGAGACGCAGAATTATGTGGCCTCTCATCTGGATCCAAACTGTTTGCATAGGTAATCACAGTTTCGCCGCTAGCGTGCAAAGAGTTAAACGTATGACCTCTAGAGATTTTAGCATGATGTAACAGTTGCCCTGCACTACTGACCACCAGCGCGCTGTAACCTTTATACTGTAAAGAACGTACAGAACAGAAGAAGTCTATTTAACCCTTAATTTCCCAGTATAAACTTGTTTTCATGCATCTGTAAATAGATTCGACCCAGATCGGACAGCTCGCTCCCATAGATTCAGGGTCTGCTCTGTTGCTAATGGATCCACCTTCCATATTTCATTATAAATATTTTGTAAGATTCCGGAACCGGATTGTAAGCCAAGCACTGCACATGCGCGTATTCTCTTAGGGGGATTCCCGCTAGGTAGCGCTCGTGCAATAGGGTTTTTCGCCATAGTTTGAGTCGCAATCCATTTTATAAGGATTTCGGCAAAAGCCGAAACCCTAAAAACCACAAACAGTTTGGGACATATACATCCCCATATATATTATTTATATTATTTGTGGACTGGTCTGGTTTCAGATATTTACAAAACAGTTTTCAATGTTGGTTTCTATAACTAAAAAGATATACTTAAATAATTCTGCTTTCAAAATTGAAAATACCCTGTCTTTGTTTTGGCACTGATTCAATTATCTGACTCCCTAGGCGCAATTAATACATTGCGAAGTTGTTAAAACAACATTCACAGTGTGGTGTCTTTAATCTGCATTGGACATTGTCACAATTTCCTGTCTTGCTTGATTGGTGACTCTGTAGGTGGTGGCTCACCCCAGTAATGTACGCTTGGTGCTTGTTTATCATGAATATTTATTAGCTGAATTTTTTTTATGGTAAATATGAAAGCAGGTGTTTGCTTTGGCTGAAACTATAGCTAGAATAAAACTATAAAACGCGCCCAATTAACAATTCAGTAATCCAGAATTACTTTTTTTCCTATGGATTTATGGTCAATATTGTCCATGTTCCAAAATGGCAAAAAGGATCATATTTATGATAAACTATTTCCCTGATGAAAAATTATGTGTGAGTAAATCACTTCACGACTATAAACCCTTCACTCCACGTGCCTGTTTATGTCAATGCAAACACAGTAGACCCAGATCAAATGTAATGAAACAAATTTACAAACAGAGTAGATCCAGATCAGACAGCTTCTGTTGTAGCTCCCTGATCAATGAGCAGGGTCTTGTCTGTTTGCTTATAAAATAATATACGTACAATTACTGTCATAGCCAAACTTTCCTGTACTCATGTATTATTACAAAAACTCGATCTCCATGAAATCATTATTTCTTACACAAATATTCATGGAGATCTAACGCCTTTCTCCATGAAATCATTAATTATTTCTTACACAAATTTTCCTGGAGATCTAACGCCTTTTTTTTCAAAATGCTATTTTTTCAAAGGGATCTTTGGCTCTGACAGAAACTATAGGATTAGATCAACAAAATTTCATAAGCAACAGAGCAGAACCTGATGAGATAGCTCCTACAGGAACTTCCGATCTGGATCTACTCTATTTGCAAACGCGTGTGAAGCCGTTTATATAATACGAGAAGTATTGGGAAATTGATTTTAAAGCAAATTTGGTGTCTGCTGTCAACAGAGCTAACTGGTGTTTATTAATCCTTATTTCTCTTAAGAATATTTGTTAAAAGATTTCATGACCTCGTGCATATTCATTTACAGGGATTACAGAGACGCTAAACAACCATGATCGAATCTAAAGAAATAAGTCTACGGACTAAGCAATCAGAGCAGATCCTGATCAGACAGTTTCTGCGTGATTTAGGTTTACGCTGTTAACAAAAAGTTTGAATAGAATAATTTCCCATGACGAATAGGCCCATTAACCTACAGTGCTAACCTCTAAAGTCACATTTATAAAAGAATGTAGCATATCCTTTTTTATAATTGTAGACCCAAGTAATTGGCTGCACTATTTTCTGTAGTATAAAGTTCACTGAAAACAGCCATCGATACACAACGTAAGCTGATCCAATATAAAAAAAATGTGGAAGAATAAAATCGAACAAACAATCCCATTCCCTAGACGTTCACATCGTGGACG
Organism: Azorinus chamasolen; assembly: GCA_963576725.1. Taxonomy (NCBI): domain Eukaryota; kingdom Metazoa; phylum Mollusca; class Bivalvia; order Cardiida; family Solecurtidae; genus Azorinus; species Azorinus chamasolen. The sequence goes on from OY755239.1 coordinate 44,274,445, forward strand.
TTTTCTTGAACTGCTCGTCCTTTGGTAATTTAAATAATCCTATTTAAACTCTGTCGGATTTGGAGCTACACCAAAAGGCAGGGCTACACCCATAGACTGCACAAATTACCATTTTACCACTCAAAACGAAGCAGAAGTACATAACGTGCGATTCCTTTCGGCTGGAACAAAAAGTATCACTGTTTCTTTAAACGAAATACAAATCGTCTAATTTAACGATCTACTGAGATATAACTCTTTACAAAACACAATCCGCACAACTTTAGGTATATATAAGGAACTTTTAAAGTACAAAATGAGAAATTACCATTATAAACGTTGTTTAAACACCCAATATGCCCTGTGGAACCATATATTGACGATTAACTTGTAAGTGAGTTTAAACGCGTTTACAAACGCGTTTGTAAGTGAATATACTAAACGGATTTTAAACGGGTTTAAAACGCGTTTGAAACGCACTAAGTGGGAAAGAATAACAGTTTCTCCACTGTAAGCAACCACAGACGCGTGTGTATAATAAATGAATCGCCGCTTTAAGTTCTACTTTACATAAAACGTACAGGTCTGCTCTCTGGCTGACATTGTCTATCACCAAGGTTCTAGCTCGGCCACGTTATCTTCAATCTGAACCTAAGTATAGAGTCTTTAATTGATAATTCAGGGGCCCAGATAAGGTGCGTAAATTAAAACATTTTTAAGAATAACACCTTTATTTCTCCACCTAATCCTTTGTTGTGACCACGCTTTAGAATCATCTCTACAACATAAAACATACCCTTTTTACGCTTTTGCAAACATACCAGACACAGATCAGACGGGTCTTGTTTGCATAGTGAATACTGTACCAGACACAGATCAGACGGGTCTTGTTTGCATAGTGAATACTATACCAGACACAGATCAGACGGGTCTTGTTTACCAGACACAGATCAGACGGGTCTTGTTTGCATAGTGAATACTATACAACTGTTACTACCACTTCTGATATGATCAAGAACCTTCTTTCATGATTTTCTTTTAATTCGTATACAAGTAAAGGGTTTCGTATATACATTATTCTTTAGTTACTTAAGATCATAAAAAAGACATAGAGTTTGTAACACACGGCATATTAACTCTTTACTCCATAAATACGCATTGTTACACCTTTGCAAACAGCATAGACCCAGACGGCTGATCAGGCTGATCCATCATACTATGGGTATGATGTATTCCATTTCTGTCATGAGGGACAAACATTTTTATAAAACTCAGTTTAATTAGCATTGGCGATGTCATTATTTGTTGCTTGAATATTCACGGAGTAAAGGGTTAACCCTTCGCTTGCTATTCACGTCAATATACCTACCTGTAAATAGTGAAGGCCCAGATGAGACAGCTCCTGCAGGAGCTGTCTCATCAGGGTCTGCGCTATTTACAAGTTGATTGTGCAACCACTGCACTCCACAGCAGTGATTGCACAGCGAAATACTTGTACACAGTGAAGATATATGTAATTATACAACAGGACATGGGTAAAGAAGGAGAAATGTATTTTAAAATTCAGCAAGCGAAGGGTTAAGTCAGTTAAACCATATAAACACATCCAATATGACATCGCTTGCGTTTATTGCTTCTTGCGGTGCGCACTTGTTAATTGATTCGGCTTATTTGATTGTTACCTTTTAGACTCACTGAAATTTTTCCGTAAACTCACTACACCGATGTCTCTGGCATATACTGGCACATGATGATATAAATAACGCGAAATATTTCTTAAAAACTTTCTTGTTAACTTAATAAAAATAGATATTCTAAATCGGTGATGTTCGGTGATATTCTATGGCCTTGTACATTAAACTGACCACTGCCGCAGTCATCCGAATAGAATTTTCTATTTTTAATAAGTGATAACATGAACCTTTTCTAGTTAATTATCTGTTTTCGTGATAAATAACTAGCTAATAACAAGATAAATTCATTAACCCTTTCCTCCATAAATACGCCTTTTACTCATCTGTAATAGTCACTTTTTGAAAACATGAGCATTTGCTCCTATAGGAGAAAATGCTCTATTTAATACAATGGTTTCAAACTACAACATTCTAAAAAAATATTTTCTCTAGTTAATGCTCCTTTTCGGTAGATTTATTCAAAGTGGTTGGATCTAAAATAAGCCTATGGAGGAAGTGGTGGTAGTTTAAAGCAGTACCATGACACTATTAATGTTAACATATTTATCTGTTTATCGTTAAGTTTCCAGGCTTCGCCTTTTAGATAACTATGTGGAAAATAACGCGAAGGTTTTCTTGAAAACTAACTAGTTAAGTATTTATTTAAGATATTCCCGTAATAGGAAACTTTCACGATAATTAAGTGGTGGCAGAAATATGCCACCATAGCTTACACTTCTCACGTTGATACACGAATGTCTGTTAACTCTTTTCTCCATAAATATGACATTCTACGCCTTTTGCAAACAGAGTAGACCAAAATCAGACTGCTCCTATAGAAGCCGTCTGAGCAGGGTCTGCTCTATTTGCTTATTAAATAACATTTAAACGATCAGAACTACAGTTCGTATTATCGCCAACTGTTCCGGTGTCCATATGGCATTTATAAAAAACAATCTAATGAACATTTCGTGTTTATTTCTTACATGAATGTTAACCCTTTCGCTGTCAATGCCGGATCTGTGATTACCTATGCAAACAGTTTGGATCCAGATGAGACGCCGAGTAACTCGGCGTCTCACCAGTATCCAAACTGTTTGTTACTGTTACTATGTTTTTGAAACAAAAATGAAGAAAATAAAAAAAAATGAAAATTTGTAGCAGACGACAAAGTTAGCAGACGACAGAGTTTGGCAGCGAAAGGGTTAATGGAGTAAAGGATTAAACCCTGATTTTCAATTATATCCGATTCGTTCAAGCTTTAGAGAAAACATTGACCAAGTACCATTGGCTTGGAATCTGAGGCGTCTTATCTGGATCAAAGTTGTTGCGAATATTAGTCAGGTCGCGTTTAGCCCTTCCCCTGTTCAATGTTCATGTAAGAAATTATGACATCTTGAATGCTTATCAGCTGAATTTTTATAGCTTAAACATTTCAAGGATTTGTTTTTCTTTGACAAAAACTGTAGAGACAAATCTGTATCATGTCAAACGCAAACAGAGCAGACCCTGATCAGACGGCTCTTATAGGAGCCGTCTGATCTGGGTCTACTATGTTTGCAAACACGTGAAAATACGTTTATATGAGGGAAATGTTTAAAGTAGTTTGTTTCAGTTTCTCACCTGACCACTTCACCTGAGCATCAACTATTTGATGTATCACATCACATCAGCATGAAATGTTCAAAGTGTCACTTTACCTTAGCATACGAAGTTCAAAGTGTCACTTTACCTTAGCATACGAAGTTCAAAGTGTCACTTTACCTTAGTGTCACTTTACCTTAGCATACGAAGTTCAAAGTGTCACTTTACCTTAGCATACGAAGTTCAAAGTGTCACTTCACCTTAGCATACGAAGTTCAAAGTGTCACTTTACCTTAGCATACGAAGTTCAAAGTGTCACTTTACTGGAGCATGAAATGTTCAATGTGTCACTACACATGAGATTTAAACGCTCAATGTGTTCTTTTAAGAAACCCTCCAACTTATGCCCGCAATTAGAATGTATACACTTTAGCATCTTACTCAGATTTAATCTGTTTAGTGCAATTTAATTCTTCACGTGTCATAATACCATTTACCTTGAACTAACTGGCATTTGCAAACAGCTTGGGCAAAAATAAGACACCGCTGTGTAGCCAAATAATACAGGATCTAATTGTAATAATATGTCCTACAAACAAAACAGGCAACATGTATAGAAGAAGAAGTAGAAGAACAACAAGAAGAAAAAATAACATTAAGAAACAGAGTAAAGGCATTATGTCTACCACTTCCTTTAGGGATATAACTAGGTAGATTAGAAGACTGAGACACGCTATTTTATCTCATCGCTAAATTTGTAGTGTTTGTTGTCATTAACTGAACAATAGAGTTACACACGGTTTCCCAACATGGTACAATATTTACACTGTTTCCGTCCACTACCCACTTTGACCTCGCATTATGACTGAAATATTTTCGTAACACTTTAGGCATATCTGACGTTTTAACTTCTTCCAGAAACATCAAAACCATTGGTTTATGTTCGTAATGTGAAACAAACATTTCGTCTATGCACCACGGACTTTTACAAAAGTTTTTCGATATACACAAAACTATAACTTCAGAACATTCTATCCATTTAATAATTTCTTCCAGAACATAAAATCCTGGTCTGAAAGTAGTATCCCCTGTTGCAACACATCTATTGTTAGTTTCAAGTAGTTCTTGAAGACGTGAATTCATTTCATTCACAACGTTGGCGTCAATGAACTCTCCGTCAAAACTGCTGAATGACAAAAACACCGGATACTTAAAGGAGTTTTCAACCGATTTGTATTTTTTAATTATATTCATTATGTGTTGTTTCTGTTTAGCAATGAGCCTTCGACGAATGCTGAATGCGCAGAACATGACACCCAAAATTAACAGAACAAACACGGCCACGCTACAACCTACGATGATCAGATGCAGTTTGCAAAGGAAATCTATTCTGGACAATGCTCTACTTTGGACTGTTCCGCGATCACCCGTAATAAAACAGATACTACTAAAATTAACTTCCTTGATGTTGAGCACCCACTCAACAAACTCCTTGTTATCACATGAGCAGGCTAATGGGTTTGATCGGATGTCAACAATCAGAACTTGCCCAGAAGAGATGCTGCTATTGACTGTTTTAGTTATTTGCACACGGATTAGATTATCAAGAAACACCCTGTCTTCAGAAAATATGGTGTGTATTTTATTGTGGTCAAGCTTTAAATTTCGAATACGGTCTAAATGGCTGAGTTTGAAAGTTATCGATACTAGATTGTTGTGCGATAGGTCAATTACCTGAAGCCTTAGCGTGCTGATAAATATGTTATAAGGTATATGTGAGAAAGAATTATGGGATATAAAAAATTCTGTAAGACTCGGGGCATTATACAAAATTCTTTCAAATCGTGTAGATGGCATTAGACTCAAGCGATTGTGAGACATGTCTAAATATTTCAAATGGATTGCAAGAAATGTAATAGTATTATCAATATCCTCAAGGCCATTATGGGCAATGTTCAGATTCTTAAGGTAAACCGCATTTCCATCTTTCAAAAGGCAAAACGTAAGTATCTTAAAATCCACTGACAAAAAATAAAAAAAGTTACATATCATTGATCCTTCATCTCTAACGACAAAATGTGTTCTCATTCCATTAGGCACAATATTCATCGCTAATATTGACGTAAAATTATGTGCATTATGTGCAAAACCTTCAGGAAGCAACCTAGGCTGCAAACTTGGAGATTTGTAGAAACTGTCGGTAATCGATGGAAAGCTTACATCCACCTTTCGTAAATTTTGGAAGCAATCAGGATACCTATATAAAGCTTTCAGAAAATTCAAAGCTAGGAATCCACCCTCCGACACGTTTAACTCTGTTAGTTGTGAAAGACCTTTAGCAAAGGCTCGAATGTGCATTGATCCTAACTTGGTCCCACTGAGGTCTAGATGACGAATGGGTTTGTTTTGCAATGAATAAAAGAAGTCATCAGAGAACAGAATTACTTTGTCCAGGAATATACTTATTCGACGCAGGATCATCTGTTGTAAAGACTGAAGAATGTTTCCTTCAAGGGCGATGGTCAAATTCTCAACACTCAACCTGACAGAGTCACTGAGATCTAGGGCCGATAAGTTACCAAGCCCATTAAATGCCTCCTTGTGAATACCTATCAGAGTTCTACATGAAATTCTGAGAAATCTTAGATTTGAAAACTTTGAGAAAGTGGACTTTGGAATCGCAAACGGTATGTTTTCATTTTCTTGAATCATGCATTCTATCGTCAAATATTCAATTTGTGTCCAATAAGCGGCAGATATTTCTGCAAAGTGGTAGTACATTTGTCCCCTCAGGTTTGTAATGTTTACAGTGTGCACTTGATTTGGAACGTACTCTGGAACCTTTCCTTCACATGATATTGCAGGCAACACTGTTTTACATAGTGCTTTTGTAATGTTTCCCTGTGTAGTGGTATCAACCGTCCATACAAGCCACACAGCCTGCACAAACCTGACCAGTATAAACGACCGCATCATGGTATCGTCAACTCAGCAAGACCTAAAACAGAAAGACTCAGTTGATGTTCATATTTTATTATTATACCTCAATTTCATTTACACTGTTAATTTCCCATAGGCCACCGTGACATAGAAATACTGTCAGGCCCAGCGGGAAAAAAATTACTGTCAGAAAAATACTGTCTCCCGCTACCATAGGCACGGAACATCTAGACCAGTGAGCGCTTATTAAATTGTGTGCGTGCCGTCATCCGATGACGTCATCGACTGACGTCATTTGACGATTGCAATTTGATCAACGAACGTAATAATGACAATTGCTTTGTCTTTGTTCATATGTTTGAGAAATGTCGTGTTATGCGACTATTTCGGAGGAGGATCTGTTAAGATTGAACAGTGAAATAGACTCCACCAGTACTTATAACGTGTAATGAATAGAAATGTGAAGCTGTTCCGCAACTTTTAAGCAACGAGTAGCTCTATAACTTTTGTTTAAAACTGTTTATTGTTGCCATTGAATAATTATTTTTGCTAAATTGATTGTGCTGTTCGGTATAATAAAATAAATATCACATCCTATGGAGAGCGAAAGCACGTACTGTCAACCCTCGGTATGGTCATGTCCACCTCGGCTAACGCCTCGGTAGACATAACCAACCTCGGGTTGACAGTACGTGCTGTCTCTCTCCATAGGATGTGATATTTATATAATGATAAACCGTGGTTATTTAACTTTTTTATTGACAACATCAACGAAAGTAATAGGTACCACATTTACGGTTTGAAAATGAAACGCAGGTAATAACATAATGACATGGCTCTGAAGTATGACTTATCCCGGTGCATCCTTTCATATAAAAACTGGAAACATATATTTATTGCATAGCTTTGTGTACGTTTTTGTATAAGTAGTAACTGTTACTATGTAATTCTGTGATGTAACGCTTATCACTATAACTACATTAACCCTGAAAGAGGAAGTCCCTGCAGTGAACACATATTTCAATAATATACTTTAACTTGGTAATTGTTATGTTCAGTCATTATTATGAATATTGTCCCTGTGATACAAAATAAACCGTTTCCACTGATACTTAAATTTTTTGTTCTACACCAAAATAGTATCGGCCTTTGTCGAACAGTTAACGAAACTAAAACGCAAGCCGAATAAATACTAATACACTACCGAATAACATATCAAACACATTAACGTTCTGCCTTCTTCAGTGCTTATTCGCCTGGTTTTCTTGCGATATACTTTATCAGCATATAAACAAATGATTGATGTGATTGTTAAGCACTGTTAAACATGTTACAAGTAGAGACTATCACTTTATATTTCAGTATATACGGTATTTGCAAACACTGCAGATCCAGATAAAAGGGCTTCTGGTCAGGTCTGTATTATTTGTCATACACATAATTTTCTTCAGTGATCAAGTTTTTTTATAACATTTTGTCTAATTAATATTCAGATAAGGAGGAGCCAGTTTTAATTATTCAGCAGATTAAGGGTTAAATTGCTAATAAGGTAACAGTGTCCCTCACACGTGTGCCCGTTTTAGCTAACCTGACACCTTTAGGTGAGCAATTGTGATCATCATCTGTCCGTCGTCTGGTGTCTTCCATCGTGTGCCGTCCGGTGTAAACATTTTATTTTAAACGACATCTCTAAATGTAATGAAACATTCCAAGGATGGTCTTTGGGTGATCATCTGTCAAATTAGCTAAAAAGGTTTGGATCCATGTAGAACCCTGGTTGTCATGGAAACGAAAATAATAATGTGTGTCATCGGGCGCCAACATTTTTATTTCAAATGACATCTACTCTAAAAATATAAGGTCAAATGTAATGAAACTTTTCAAGGATGGTCTTTAGGTGATCCTTTGTCAAATTAGCAAAATGGTTTGGATCAATATAGAACTCTGGTTGTCATGGCAACGAAAAGAATAACGTGTGTCGTCAGGCGCTAACATTTTATCTCGAAGACATCTCCTCTAAAATTATATAGTCAACTGTAATGAAACTTTCTATGGATGGTCTTTGGGCGATGCTCTGTCAAAATAGTTAAAGGCTAAAATGGTTTGGATCTATGTAGAACTCTGGTTGCCATGGCAGCTTAAAGAAAAATCTTTCAATCTCTTATTCGCCAAAATCGATGATCAGATTTGAAAATAATTTGTTGGAAATTATCATTAGGTGACTATCTACCAAAATAATTAAAACCATTAAACTATCTAAAACAACATGGCCGCTAGTGGGTGGGCCCGGTTTCCTTATAGCGGCATGTTTATATAGAAAACAGAGCAAAGTCTTCAAATCTCCTCTTCTCCAAAAGCAATGGTCTGATTTCAGAATAACTTGATGGGAATAATCATTAGGACCTGCTTACCAAAGTAGCTAACATGTCCGCTGTTTATGTTAGAGTACATGTACAACTTTTAGATTAGAGTTTATCTTGTGATAATAAATAATGTATAGATGCATTAGATAATAAAGATACATCTGTATCAGACTGGCTTAGTACGCATGTTTTATCTTTTCCCTTATGTAGAGTTCTTTACTTGTACAGCTTTGGTTTACGTCATGTATTATATCATAGGTCTGTATTAACAGACCCCCTGTCATATTTGACATTTTTCATGAAGTCCCTTGGAAGGTCACATATGACAGTCTCAACTGTATATTCATCATGTTTACGATGATGCTATATTATACGGTTCTAACATGAACATTAATAACACCGAAATACTGTTGTAATATTGTTTTGACACAGTTAAAGTCCGATTATACATGCATTTAAGTATAATTTTTCATGTGAAAATTGAAAAGATCGACTTTTTGTCTAAAGATGATTTCAAATGTTTCATTTTGAAGAAATTAAATGGATTTACAACCGTAATTCCTGGTTGAACAGATCGTCCACTAAATGCAAAATAGCTACTATATACGTGATTTTTCGATTAGAACCCAAGAAGCGACCCGAGTCAAGAATGTTCGATACGAGCATCGCGAGTCTTAGTCTTTACCCTTTCCATGTTCTTTTGTTTTATCCAAATTTCAATACCTACTGAATATTCATGAACAAAATAGTTCTAATGATATATGAAAGGTAGAGCATTGTAGCCATTTAAGAAAGTATATAAACAGATCTACCAAATTCCATTAGCAAACAGAGCCGTCTGATCTTGATCTACTCTGTTTGCAAATGCTCCAAATGCGTTTATATGAAAGAAAGGGTTAATTATGTCACTTGAATTTTTGTCCTCAATTCTCCAGAACCCTGTGCAGACTGGTGGATCAATCAAGTGTTTCAAGATAGTAACCGAGGAAAAGTAAGTTAAGTTATCGTGCCTTCCATATTGTTTTGTTTTATTTCTGTCACACATGATTGTCACCAAAGTACAAGATTACTGTTTGACTGTATGAATGAAAAGGAAAGTGTTCCATGAGTATTTCGTATTGTTAACGGCGTGGCAGTTCATTCCTAGTTCAATACGTATTCTCTATTCATACTTTGTTAAAACAAATCTAAAAGTACACTGAATGCTACAATGCATTGCTGGACATCATTTGAAGAGGTTTGCAATTCAGACGATAATTAAGAAGCAGCTACGATGCATTGCTTGGAAGTCATCTAGTAATCTAATAAGTGGAAAGTGGAATGTTTTCATGAAAACCTGATTATACTGCCGTCAACCAATATAAATAACCCGAAACCTTTCTCGAAAACTTTCTTGTAACTTATCTAAAAGTAGAGATATCCTGTCCTATGCCCTTGCACATTAATGGACCACTGCCGCATTCATCCGAATACAAGTTGTTAGATAAGTGGTAACATGAACATTTTAATTAATATATCTGTTTTTCGTGATAAATAATTAGTGGTGGCAGTTTTAAGCATTAACATGACAAAAACATCATACATTGTATTAAGATATTTACCTGATTATCGTGAAAAGTTCCCAGATTTCCCTGTTCAAATAATTATCTGAACAGATATGCGTGGAAACTAACTAGTTAAGTACTTATAAATGTGAAATATTAAAAGGAAGCGTGATAATGAATTGGTTCAGTGATGTCATTATAGATGGTTGGGTGAGGCATCCGTATGAGGGCAGTGCTTCAATTGTTTAGTAAGTGTTTTCTTCCGATATTGCAAGCTATTGCTAATACGAAGTTTCCTGTTTCGTTTCTGCAGGAAATCTATAGCATGATGCATTTGAATCACTTGAATATATAATATATATTTGAGATACTACTATTCACAGAGATATACCCAGAAAGAGAGAGAGAGAGAGAGAGAGAGAGAGAGGGGAGAGAGACAGAGACAGAGACAGAGACAGAAAACAGCCCTTATTCGGCGCTGACAAACGTTCAAATAGCCGGTTTAGTCGGTAAGCGGGTGGTTGTGAGGTCGTTTCCTACCTGTCAAATTTGCAGTGTTTCTCGGGATTCTCTTTTGTAGCTTCTGTGAACCGTTTCATCTATGAATTTTTCGCAAATGCAATTACGTAGGCTATAAATTAGACTACTTATTGGTAAAAAAGCTTTGCCCGATATACCGTTTGATTGAATGTCAACAGAGGCATAACTTGGGATAGGGGTAAAAATTGTAAATAGGAAGTTCGACCCCTTGTCCATATATCTAGTGCTCATACATTTTTTTCTGTTGACTAACTTGGCGTCTCATTTGGATCCAAGCTGTTTCACGCTCGGTCAACAGTTTTTAAAATACATGTACGGATCAGAAGTAAATGGAAATTGCAGCAGATCAAAGTTGTGACAGTCGTAAGTTTCAGCGCGATAAAGGTTAATTCTAACACACCACGCGCACACATCTACATAAACAAAGAAGGGACGTATCTCGCTAATTCTCAATAAAATGACCCATCTGGGACTTGAAAAATGCAGAATTGACTTCTTTGTATCTATATCAATTATCCCTGTTGATGAAAATGTGGGTGTCTACTGTTGTGATGCTAAACGGTTTCAACAATCTCTTGCTTATTATCCAGCTACTGATGTTAGAATAAGGGCACTCAAATTTCAAAAGTAACGTAAGTTTCATGTGAAATGTGTATTCAAATTACACTACAAACAAACAGTTTGAAAAGAAACAACAAACAGGTTGACACTTTGAGTAAAGATGGGTATTTCCTAACAACAAGAGGTTACTTAGTCCATATATTGGTAGGTTGTGCCAAATTAGAACTATTCAAAGTTGCTCTGTTACGGGAAAAACTTAATACTAATCATTTCACTCGAAATGCCTTACAGAAAACCCCTAACACTTTGGTTTGGAATTTGAAAACAACATAATCAAGTTATCCTACTCACACTTAACTGGGAACAGTAACAACTTAATAATGCAAAAAGCACATATTACACATAAAATATCCTGTCAACAAATTGTGTTGAAAGGTAACGTTTGTTTCAATCGTTTCATTCAGAATGGTATGCGACACTGGTTAAGTATTTTACATAGTTGACTCTCACATTTACCTTTTATATGTATACTAGCACCTTTTAGAAACCCAACTTACTCACTCACACTCACCTTTTAGAAAATTTTGTTTAATTTTAAAATATATCACCGGCTTTTAGAAAAAGCAAAATCTTCATTAATATTGCAGTTTCTAAGTGATTTCAAAATAAACATTGTGTAAACAATTGCACACTGTTGATCAATGACAGTTCTTGTGGTTAATTGGATTACATAACATACTTAGTCTTGTTCATCAATAGTTTATGACAGTTGGTATGTGGTGAGGCATTGGAGAACACTGGGTCAACTTTTAAATCATGTAACGTATGTTTCAATACATCTCAGTATTTTACATTTTCGAGTAGCAATTTACTATTTCTGCTTTATCTATTTCAGATAGTTTATGCATTCTCTTTGACTTCCCAGACGGGTCTGGAGGACTGATTTTACACACTATTTGTGACTTTTGTGGCAGTCGTAAGTTTCAGCGCGATAAATGTTAATTCTAACACACCTCGCGCACACATCTACATAAACAAAGAAGGGACGTATAGATCTATGTTTGAATTCTCCATAAAACACCACACGCGCTGTACATAGCGGCTTAATGTGACGTAATATGGCTTCGAAAATTCGTACGACAAGAAACGTAATGCTAGATAGAGAGAAACCCGGACGCGATGCCCTACTCTTATAATTGATATATTTTCTTTGGTTAGTTTAGATACCCGATGCAAAGCACTGTAACATCGGACCTCGATTTATAAAGTCTTATCCGAAGGACTTGGATTTAGGGCGTTTTGATACAGTCAATTAGATATGGTGTACCAACCCCTTGTGTCATGAATATTTAGTAAGAAAATTGACTATCAATATTAATTAGCTGAATGTTTTATAACCGCATCATTGACAAGATAATATTTAACCATGATAGAATCATATCTTTGCTATTTCATAAGCAGTACTTAAAGTAAAGAGTTAATACTGTTCATTATTGCGTTATTTTTTGAGCTCACCTGAGCTAAAGGCTCAAGGTGAGCTATTGTGACCGCCCGTCGTTCGTCTGTCCGTCTGTCTGTCCGTTCACTTTTATTTCAAATGACTTCTTCTCCACTGGGAGAATTTCAACCAAATTTCACAGAAATGTACCATAGGGTGTCCTCTATGAAGTGTGTTCAAATCATGACCCCTGGGCAAACAATGGCCCCGCCCCACTACTTTTTTTTTAAATCTTTAAACTTTTTCTTCTCTGAAACCACAATTTCTAGAGCTTTGATATTTGGTATATATCATCATCTAATGGTCCTTTACCAAGTTTGTTCAAATGATGACTCCGGGCCAAAAATCGCCCTGCCCCTGGATTTAAAAATCTTCTTGTCTGAAACCACACAATCTAGAGCTAAGATATTTGGTATGAAGCATCACCTAATATACCACTACCAAATTTATTCAAATAATGACCCCTGGGTCAAAAATGGTATCACCCTGGAGCTTTAGACTTCTTAACATCAGAAACTACAGTTAAAAAGTTTCCCCCTTAGCAATTTCCTCACAGTTATTTCCCTTGTCTCACCAGCATAGCCATAAGGGACAAAGGGAGATAACTGCATTGGAGGTTTATTGCAAATTCTAGTACCTCCTGAATAGTTATTCAATTTATAACTATTTATAATTAAATATGGGAGGTGGACCAGTGTAGCTTTTTTAGAAGGCATAGAAACAGATCTATCAAATTCCATTAGCAAACACAGCAGACCCTGATCCTATAGGAACAGTCTTATCTGGGTCTAGTCTGTTTGCAGATGCGTGAAAACAATTTTAAATGAGGGAAATTAAGGGTTAAATAGACTTCTTCACATCAGAAACTACAGTTAAAAGGTTATAGCACAGGGCAGTAAAATCTCTCCAGGTCAATGCATGACTCTTATCTCTTTGCACGCTAGTGGTGAACCTATGCAAACAGTTTGGATCCAGATGAGAGGCCGCATAATGCGGCGTCTCATCAGGATCCAAACTGTTTGTCATCTTGACCATATTTTTGAAAAAAAAATGAAAGTAAGTTTATTTTAAGAATTGAAGCAGACGACAATAATTTTTTTGTTGCAGATGAAAAATTAAAGGCATTTTGAAAGGAATGTTGACCCATTAATCCCATAGTGTGTAGTGTGAGTGATTTGTGGTGTCACACAGGGAATTTCACAGTTTTATGTTTTCATAGGTCTTTGCACAATGTTATGTTTGTTTCTGCAGTTAATTTATGTGATTGGAAAAAAAGTATTTAGTTTCATTATGATCATTTATTTAATAAATTTTATTATGCGAGTCATGTAATATAGTCTTCATTAATTGCATTTAGTTGAAATTTAGGTGTTTAATAAAGACTTTTTTCCTTGCTATTAATTGTATTTATTTTAATTTGATTTTTAAAACAAATAATGTCTTAAGTTAATCAAAAGTATGGTCAATCAATAATTAATGTTACTCAAAAAATGAGTAACTCTTCTCAATTTCAATAATGACCCGTTTAATTATTATCAGATATTCACACCTAGTGCTAGAATTATTTCTAAACACCTATTAACCCTTTACCTGTTGGCTTTGACAACACTTATCTGGGTCTACTCTGTTTGCTAATGCGTAAAAACATGTTATTTCCAAAAAGAGAAGTTTTAGCTTTAATAAAAAACTGTAAACTCAAATATATATCTTGTCATATGCAAACAGAGCAGACCCTGATCAGACAGTTTCTATAGGAGCCGTCTGATCCAGGGTCTACTCTTATTTTTAATGCGTAAAAACTAAAAACACATTATTTCTGTGAAGAGAAGTTTTTGCTTTGACAAAAACTGTAGAATCAGATCTATATTGTGTCAAAAGCAAACAGAGCAGACCCTAATCAGACGGCTTCTGTAGGAGCCGTCTGGTGTGGGTCTACTCTGTTTGCTTATGCGTAAAACAGGTTTATATGAGGGAAAGGGTTAAAATATTTTTTAAAGATATTTTAATTGGTCATTTCACACAATAACTTGCATTATGTACTGCCTAGCACTTTATTTGCCTCTCTACATGGATCAAGGTATAATGACATCATTTGAATTTCTCAAATATCAGTTTTAGGCATTTTGACCTAAGACAAAATTGTCACAAGTTGTAAACAGTTTAGATCTTGGTCAGACAGTCACTTGGTATTAGATCTGAATCCAGCAGTGATTCAGCAGTGAAAGGGTGAAGGCAGTGCACTAAGTTTCTGTCATCTGCTAGAAATGTTGTCCACTGAAAAATTAACATGGTCAATATATTACTGTAACTCAGGTGAGCGATATAGGACCAATGACTCTCTTGTTTACGATAAGTGTACATGTATGCAGGAAACACCACATACAAAGCACACAGCCGCCCGAACAGCACCACGATGAAAAACAGTAAATGTACATACATATAAAAGACGATACAAAGACACAAAGAGACGCACAAATTCATAACAAACAAACAATATGGGGAAGATGGGGTAAGGGTTAACCATTGAGCTGCTGCGATCCAACAGATGGGTCATAGGCAGTATTGACTCTGGAGGAACCCTCTGATCAGGGTCAATGCTGTTACTGAACCCATTGATGTCAATAGTTTATACCAGTATATCCTTTGTTTGCGAAACCCCTCCCCTCAATATGTCAAATGGATTTGTTCTAAAATCTAATTTGTACGAGTTGATTGTAAATGCTACGTGACTTAAAGCTTTAAATAACAAGTCTTAAATATAAAGTACCTTACTGTTTTCTAAACTCCTAAGAACAAAATTTGAAAATTTAATGCAAACTGTTATTTATCACTCTTTAAATTTGAAATTAATGACTGGGATGAACTATACTAAATTTATATATTAGAATCAAATAATTTCCTAAAGGACGTCAGTACTTTCGCTGCCAATGTCGCATCTTTGATTACTTATGCAAACTCGGTGTCTAATCATGATCCAAACTGTTTGCTACTGTGACTCTTCTTTTACACAAACACGAAGAAACATAAAACGTAAAAATTGAATCAGGCGACAGAGTTTGCAGATTACAAGAATTGGCAGCGGTGGAGTTAGAAAGGCTGTCTACGAAAGACTGCATCTGCTAACAGTACACTGCCATTTGTAACTAGGCACGTATCTGCTAATAGTACACTTACACTTGTAATTAGGCACGTATCTGCTAATAGTACACTGACACTTGTAATTAGGCACGTATCTGCTAATAGTACACTGACACTTGTAACTAGGCACGTATCTGCTAACAGTACACTGCCATTTGTAACTAGGCACGTATCTGCTAATAGTACACTTACACTTGTAATTAGGCACGTATCTGCTAATAGTACACTGACACTTGTAACTAGGCACGTATCTGCTAATAGTACACTGACACTTGTAACTAGGCACGTATCTGCTAATCGTACACTGCCATTTGTAACTAGGCACGTATCTGCTAAAAGTACAGACATTTGTAATTAGGCACGTATCTGCCAATAGTACACTGACACTTGTAATTAGGCATGTATCTGGTAATAATACACTGACGTTTGTAATTAGGCACGTATCAACTAATAGTACACTGAGACGTGTAATTAGGCACGTATCTGCTAATAGTACACTGACACTTGTAACTAGGCACGTATCTGCTAATCGTACACTGACACTTGTATCTAGGCACGTATCTGCTAATAGTACACTGACACTTGTAACTAGGCACGTATCTGCTAATAGTACACTGACACTTGTAGTTTGGCACGTGTCTACTAATAGTACACCGACACGTGTAATTAGGCACGTGCCTGATAGACTGATAAGTTTAATCCTCTAACTGTCGTATATTATCCCATTTCTCCATGAACATTTATGTAAGAAATAAGGACATAATGAATATTCATTTGATTCATTTTTTATAATAGTACATGGGCACATATTTTAGCTATAGTTTCAACTGTAGAATCATATCTTTATTATATCATAAAAAACAGAGCAGACCCTAATTAGACGGTTGGCTCATACAGAGCCGTCTGATCTGGGTTTACTCTGTTTGCAAAGGCGTATTAATGGAGTAAAGGGTTAAAGTATCTAATTAAGCGATCTTTTAATTAACCATTTGAACGCATTTACAAACAGTGTAGATCTAGATCAAAATCAGGATCGACCTTGTTTGATATACTTGTAGTTCTGAATTTGCAGTTTCTGAAATGACCAAAACGTTCTATATTCAAATACCACTTCAAAATAACATACCATTACATGTATTTGTATTACAGGCATATTCATAAAATATAGGGTTAATGATTTTTGGTGTCTCATTTTAGAACCGTTTGATCTGGGTCGGCACTATTTGCTTAAGTTTATCTGTCCGAATACTTATTACGGTATCGATTTATTTACAAAATCTAGCGGTGTCAATAGTTTCTGTAATATCTTTAGGTAAGGGGAAGTAAAAACAGATGTCCTTTATAAATGGGTTGTGTTTCTGTCTACTGTCGTTTTCGATTCAATACGGACACCTTATAGGGCCATTTTGGCTTGGCAACTTTACCTTTGATATTAGAACTTGGAACTTAGAAGAGAAAAATGACAAATGGTGACAATTACAGCCAAATGATGTATGTTTACCCACAGGCGTTCGGCTAATGAAATATGTCTAAAATAAGTTAAAATGTCTCTAAATTGACGTTTTGGTACATTTGATGCCGAAAAAAAACAAAGTTTGGGGCGTTTGGAGACAAAGCTGAAATTTCGTATATTCTATATAAGAGAAAGGCAAATAACTCTCGGGCCATCCGATCCACGGGTGCTCCGCTTCAACTGCAATTATATTCGACCGGAGGGGAATTTTCCCACAAAACAAAGATTATATAGAAAGAAAAATGTTTTATCTACACGCTGGTACCAAATATTCCATACTTTGTCTCCGTTTTAGCCAGTATACCTTCAGAAAACCGTGTTTTTTATTCAGTCGGAAACGATATAGTTGGCGACTAAAATCCCTATTCGGGAGCGAAACTGACGCTCATTTCTGGTAGATCCTCATGAGAAATGATGAAACATGATCAAACAGAATCTCACATACCGGGATGACTTTTTTTACGGCCACCACATACTCACTTAACACCTGCTGTTGTGATGTACTTATATTCTGAATGTGGAAGATCCTTCGAGAGCAAAAGTAGCAATGCGAAAACAGAAAATTGGAGATTCGGTTTTATTGAGTCTGTTCATGAGTAGTAATTAAAAGTGCAACACTACTCACCCCTTTATAACCGGCTTAAGCAGTATTCAATTTCAAAACAAATAACAACAAAACTAATGATCCAGAAGGACCAGAAAATATAACGACACTGAGAATGAAGTACGGGCCGACTTTGTACGGCCGCCACAGGCTGAGCTTGCTACAGCTAACGCGTATACTTAAGTCGAAAGAGAGTCACACACAAAAAGGCACGACACCAAACACTACTAAACAAGAAGCAGCACAATTACAAGACAACCGTGATGACCCAATCGTCTGTTTTAGGCTGCATATATTCACTGAAATAACAAACAGTGCACATTGTATCGGTTAACTCTCTAAAACAGTTAGATTCTCCAAGATTACTTCGTTGGGACCGTGGCACTGAGAGTGTGAGATTAGCTGTACCTTTTTCAGATATAACAATACGGACAGTTTGGCTGGTAGTAAAGCGTTATGTATGGAAAGAGTTCATCAAATCAACGAATTGATTCGTGTCTACAGAAAGGCATCAGCATCCGTATCCACACACCTTGGCTAAAGGTAGAATGCCTCCGCCTACCTACACATCCAACTATATCCCCCCAATGTTAATTTAGGGGGCATAAAAATAGCACACAATTTTGCTGTATATAACTGCCCATGTCTTTAAGGTTCCACAGTACGTTAGAGTCACAAAATATTTATATATACATGTATATATTTTTGTATTAATGAATAGCCAATAATCTCTATATATCCATTGCTTTATCGAAATACCACAAAATATACTACAAAATCCGTATAAACCCCTTTTACTATATTATTATCGAGATAGTCTCTGTCTTAACTAGTCAGCCATTTACGAAGAATGCTTATCAGGGGCATCCAAAAGAAATCGATAATTAGGGCACGCACGTGATAAAACAATAGGCGGCTATTTAGCCGCATTTGCCTCTCGGTAGCCTCAAAATATATAAGCTACATGACAAGTTAAGCTTTCTGATGGGTGATTTATGGAAACCCGGCAATAAAATCGGCTTTCTTTTAATTGATCGGATGGAAGAAAGGGGGAGGAGCTTAGTGGAAAATGTCACACATATTATAAGGTCTCCAATGGATATAAATGTGATTGAATGCTATTGATAATTATCAGAATACGCATCACGATTGGGGTCTTTCAATTTGTTCATGTTTCGACAGACGCAAATTTAAAGGAATCGGCTTTTTCAAACAAGCATAAATTATGTAATTAGTGTCCAAATTACATGCGGTTTTCGGCATATCAAAAAGCGTGTCACAGTTTTCCGATATCTTGATTCGATCATCTAACATCAAAAGAAACTAAGCGGTGGCAGAATTTTAGGGGTCTTAAAACTAAATTACTGCATAACTCCAAAACGGAAGGTTTAATTATGTGACACGGTTCCCTAGACATGTTAATGATTTACATATTGACCAATTGTAATAACTTAGTCCGAAAGATAGCCATGTGATCGCTGTTTTAAAAAAATCAAACAGGCACATTTAATACTTGTTGGTTCGAATAACTTACAAATTTTGCACATCCTGTTTTCAAGAATACAGTTGACACTTGTGAACATCGGAGTTCAACATTAAGCTGTGCCCGAAGAAACTTCAGTCAGAGCTAGAAAAGTTTGCCAAAACTGGCCCGACTGGGCATGTCAAAATCAAATCTAGAATAATTTAGTTCACTTTTTAGACAGCAAAGTATGGTTTGCTATACATCTATTTGCAAGGCAAAAAGAGTAACATTCAGATGTTAATGTTTAACGCTGTACATTTGTACATACATGTCAACGGTCGTTTGATAACTCTGTACGTATACAACATATTTCTCTACCACTTATGACATATGAAAAGTCTGGATCGAGGTCAGGTCACACAACATGTGATGCCTTATCTATGATCCTGACTTTTGTCACTCAGACACTATTCCTGCAACATCTGGAGTTATATACTAATATTTTCAGAAATATTGCAAACGGACACCAATCAGATGAAATATGACTTTCCTTGGAATTGGTTAAAACCTATCCAAAAGACTGTCTTACTGGTCCGTTTGAACTTTGATTTCACTTTCAGTATATGAAATGAGCCACAACAAGCAAAAATGAGACTTATATCTAACTCATCAGCACTGACTCTACTTTGCTTACTTGTCTGAAATAAATTGTAGTCTCTGATTAGATATCACATGCTTAAAGTAGCAGCTGATCTGTGTCTACAGTCTTTGAAATTCCTGTGGTTGAAAATCTCTGATCAGAGGTCATACATTATATTTTTGTTAAAGTTGCATACGGTTGACTAGATGACTAGACTGACTAAATGATGACTGTATGCTAGGTTTCAAATACGCTACTCATCTAGGTAGACACTGCCTGCAGCTTCTGAGTTTCTTTATTTGAACGATGTTAAATATGACGTATAACTTAAAGCGTATGACTTATAACGTATGCCTTAGAACGTATGACTCAAACACAAACCTACACTAGTCGTTAATGCATTCATATCAGGTAGGTCCCTTCTCAGTCATTTTAGCCATGAGTTTTACAAAATGTTACATACAAATATCTAATTCACTGTATAACGGCCTTCAGAACCTCTGAAGCCGTTGTCCTTTTAGTACGATATTACTTCAACAACTGCTTTCATTTTTGTAATAATGAAGACAAGGTCATCTTCAGTGTCACTTCCCCCAATATGGCACTTCACACATCAGTTCCAAGATGATATACCCCAAACTTCAAATGTCTGATGTTAAAGTGATACCCTGCTTACTTGTCGATCAGTATTTCAGGTGCCTGGTGTGCTGGCGTTCCTGGTTGGGGTCCGTAAACCGGTTTAAACCCCAGTGGTGATTTTGCTACTGACCGTGCCAAGGCGGTTCTCTCTTTGTCACCCTTACTTTTGTTTGTCTTGTGTATTTGTGCTTGTGTTTGTTCATGTTTGTCTCTGGTGCTTGTGTATTTGTTGGTGTTTTCTGTGTTCTTCTCGTGTGTTTGCGTGTGTTTGATTGTGTGTGTGTGTGTGTGTGACATGCTGTCTATTGATGTGTTTGGTGGTGGTTGCGTCTTGTATGTGACTTTCTACTGTATGTGTGTGTGTATGAGTATAAAATGCTATGCTTTCTTATGTGTTTTGGTGATAGTGGCATTTTTTGTGTGGCTTTTCCTGCTTGACTTTACTACTTTTTCATTGAACTGGAATGGACTAAAGTAGTTACAAATGTGTTCATGTTTTTCATTTTATTCAACTACTAGTATATGTCACAACAATAGAATAGAAACCAGTCAGGAAATTTGAAAATGACACACAACACCAAACCATTGGTCATATCCATGGAAACCAGTACATATCTAAGTTTTCTGATTGTGCAAGAATGGAACCGCCTATGTCACTTTCCTTGCAACAATTACTTTTGCCTCTGAATTCATCACGTTTGAACCTATTCGCATTGAGTACCAAATATAATGTCATCCAAGCTACTACCATAAATGCATTCGGTTACAAGGTATTATTTATTTTGATTTGTTTTGTACGCCACCAAAAAAAGAATGTTTGGTTGTTTGGTTTGACGGTGGATACCCAGTTCCCTTTCAGTCATTTTTCTTGACATTTTCACTCTTCTCACTCTTTCACGCACTGTTAGCCCCAAGTCAGCTGACGTCATAAACAGTGACAAAGGCGCTTTTGCCAATTTCATTGACAATAGATAATTCTGGAAGAGAAATGTTTGGGAACACTCACTACAAGTCTTATATCAACGACCTTATCTGCCACCGGGTCGACTGGTGCATAAGGAAATAATGAAGTTGTTTAGTGATTTGTCATTAGTCATATGGTGGCTTAGATAAGGTGTTCTCTTTCGTTCATTTCATCAGTTGGTAGTTGCTCAAGTAGCACACTATTATCAACATCGATTTTTGGAGTCTTGTCAACTTTATTTTCTGCAGAAGATTCATGTACTCGAGTAAAATACGTCTCATTTGAGAGTGTTGTACCCATCATTGTAGGGTTCGCCACGGCATTCTTCAATTCTGGTTCGACACACTAGCTGTGTGAAGACATGAATTCGGAAAATGACCAAGATGACCGTCACTGGTGGGCTTACCTGACATATGATTTCACCGACTTTCAAACAAACAGTGTATGCTTCTGACTGATGGATAGGTATGCCAGAAATATCAATCCCCGAAAAAACATGTCTTCTCCTTTCCAGTGCCTGCCAGCGATTAACTTGGTTTGACACTACATGTACAGTCCAAATCAATTTTTCCTGATTGCCTGGTGAAGCTTCATCAGCATACAGAGGTGTAAAAAGTATTGTACCACCAACAACAATATGTGGCTAATCCAAATCCATGTTGCTCTAAAGTATATTGTTTCAGTAGTGTCGCTTTTCTCCAAAAGCTGTTGGTTTCCAACTTTTAGGAAAGTCATGTAATACCCATCTATAGTGTCCTATTGTTGCATTGGTCAGTCTGGGCACAGGTAGTCACGCCTACCACAGCAGCAGGCCGCTTCCGCTCGCCCAATTAATGTATGCATGTTCTTTTAAAATTTTGTTACTTGTTCGTTAGTATATGTTTAGAGACTGAAGAGATTAGTTTTGTAAAGAACGAACACGGTGACTTTATTATTATATATTATTATATCCCACCTTCAGACACAGATATTACACCATCATCAAAGCGGACAATTTAAAGCAACTTTTCAAAGAGTGAAACTATCTCGAAAGTGGGAAATTCTTCGAAAGAAAAAGTATCAATGCAAAAAGAGAAAATTTCAGACTCGGTTTAATTGAGTGTGTTCATGAGTATTAATTAAAAGTACAACAATACTCACGCCCCTAGCTCTTTCAAAACTAATAACATCATAACTAATGACCCCGAAGAGCAAGAAAGTATAACAACATTGAGAATGAAGCACGAGGCGACATTTTACGGCCGCCACACACGCACTTAACACCTGCTGTTGTGAAGAAAATATATCTTGAAAGTGGGAGATATAATACAATGCTCATACCCATCATAAGCAAACAGCGTTCCTTCGCGTGTCTTATCTCCATCTGTGATGGACAATTTCCATCAACTAGAAAGCTTCTTTCACTTGTTACATTTTACAGAAAGTTAATCTACCTGCACAAGATGAACATCTTCCAACACAAGGTAATCCCAGGTATCCTGATACAAACTATATATGTTGTAACTGTTGTGGCATTTTCTTCTTAGGTAAAAATAAATCTGCGAGGAAATGATTCCTTGGTCTTTCAGATATTCTTGAAGAGAAGAGCTTTTTCCATCCGTGTCTCCAAATTCTATAATTTCTTTCTTAGACAAACTTTCATTGTAGTAAGAGATCCGTGACAGGATTTTCCATCTGGAAAGAATAGCTTATTTCCACGTTATAGTAAATATCCCTTCTATAACTTGTAAACAGTCCGTTTTGAAGGTGGTGTTACGTGTTGTGTTATAGCAATAAATTACATTTCACCTACCTCTCCGGATCTTTCCTCGTCGGCCATGATGGCGTTATGTATTTGCCACGACAGCTCTTTTTCTCTTCTAAGTTCCAAGTTCTAAGTTGTAACATCTGAAACGCAAATTCTAAATCGAAATGGCCCTTATAGACTTCCCTAGCTAAACATATTTTCGTCTACTTTTTTGTTTTTGAGTGGGCGTTAAATTATTAGAACAGCGTTCTTGTTGTCAGTAGTAATCAAGGTGCAATTTGACACCACGCTCAGCGATCTTCAAGCTGATGCTGACTGTCGCTACACCGTGTCACGTGGTCTAAATATTGGTCAAGGTCAGTGTATGTGCTATTGTTATCTGATGCGTTCTCAGTCATTTGTCTTCTTTGATTTCTCTTCAACAATACAATCAGAGTGCCAAATAGAACTAGTGAGATGCCGAGTTGCTCGGCACTCGGCGTGTTATCTTGATCCAAACTGTTTGCACAGGTTATCAGAAATTCGCTGCTAGTGTGTAAAGAGCTAAACCAATATAGAGAGATATTCATTCAGTGACCAATTATACGTAGCGGTTTCGTTCAGTGATCAACCACACGTAGCGGTTTCGTTCAGTGATCAACCACACGTAGCGGTTTCGTTCAGTGATCAACCACAGGTAGCGGTTTCGTTCAGTGATAAACCACATGTAGCGGTTTTGTTCAGTGAACAACCACAGGTAGCGGTTTCGTTCAGTGATAAACCACAGGTAGAAGTTTCGTTCAGTAATCAACCACAGGTGGCGGCTTCGTTAAGTAATTACCCACAGGTAGCGGTTTCGTTCAGTGAGCAACCACACGTAGCTGTTTCGAACTATCTTAGCCACCAACCTTAAGCATTCTAAACAGTTGTTGTCTGCAAGTATCATCGTCTGCTTCACCGAGTAAATTGATTTAACCAATTTTCTTCTACCAACGCATTTTGGCGCATCTGTAACGGTCATTTTTTAAAAAAAAAATTGTAATAAATGTTCCTATAGAGCAAATGCTATATTTATCACAATGGTTTCAAAACTGCACAATTCTAAAATTCTCCTTTTCTATAGTTAATGGTCCTTTTCGGCAGATTTATTCAAATAATATGAGTCTAAAAATAGCCTAGGAGGGAATGGGTTAATCTACATACATTGTCACACGATGACAGTGACACTCAGTTTTGATCTCGATGCGATGTCGAGTTACTCGGCGTCTCGTCTGGACTCGCTTTTCGAACAACATTTGAGCTTCGATATCTCGAACGTCAAGGGACCATACATAGTACTTCGAGATAATAGAAGTCGAGCCATCCGATTTCTAATCTGGACAATTTCTAAAGTTCTCAGTTTAAAGGCATTTCGAAAGGAATGTTGACCCATTAACCCCCATGCTGTGTATGTTGGGTACTTTATGGTGCCACACTGGGAATTTCACTGCTGGATATCGATAGTCAATTATCAGGTTATAAGGTTTATGCAGCAGAATTATTGATAAAATATATACAGGTAAATGAAATGATAGTTTGTGTTATTGTTATTTATCATTAATTTCTCTATAAACAATGATATGTTTGTTTCAGCAGTTAATTTATGTGATTGAAAAAAAGTATTTAATAGCATTATTATCATAATTATTTTAATAAATTTTATTATGCGAGTCATGTAAAATGGTCTTTATTGTTTACATTTAGTTGAAATTTAGGTGAT